>JABTTQ020003468.1:0-600000 GCA_016081115.2 Rehmannia glutinosa
ATTAACTTGTTACATTCTCAAACCTAGTTCAACAATTCTGTTTTTCCCCTTTTCTTTCTTTTTATCCGAAATTGTATTTGAATGGATGGAATTTTGATTCGAGAGAAGTAATTGAGGGAAGGATTCAGGACTCCATCTAAAATGAATTTGAAATCCACCATAATGACTCAAAAAGTAGCTTATATACAAACAATTTCAAGTATTTGAAACCTATTGTATTATTAGGGATGACAAAATTTCAACGGGAACTATTTCCATTGGTATCCGAATAAAATGGAACAAAGAATCCCCAATTAATTCGAGGATGGGGATTTCCTGCTTTTACATAACCGAGGATGGGACGGAAATTCCCTACTCAATCCCCATACCCGTTTAAATAAAACGGGGGCTCCCTGTGTTGATCTCTTTTTCTTAATATATATATATATATATATTATATATATCTATTATTAATATTAATTTATATATATAATTTTTTATTAATTTTAAAAATTAAACAATTAAGTCTTTATAATTTTACTCGTTCTCATTCTCTCATTTACAAATTAGAGATTTATGTTAGTTTTATTATTTGTTAGTTTAAGTAATTTACTTTATAAATTTTCTCATTAATAAAT
The DNA here is from genome assembly GCA_016081115.2 of Rehmannia glutinosa. Classification (NCBI taxonomy): domain Eukaryota; kingdom Viridiplantae; phylum Streptophyta; class Magnoliopsida; order Lamiales; family Orobanchaceae; genus Rehmannia; species Rehmannia glutinosa. The sequence goes on from JABTTQ020003468.1 coordinate 618, forward strand.
ATATGATGGGGACCCCATTGAGGGGATCCTGTTAATTCCCAAACGGAGATTCTCCTTTCCTGTCTCAGATATCTAAATTGGGAAATGACACGGGGATGATATTTGAGATGAAGTTTGAGGATATAGATGATATATACAATATCAGCACTGTCCCGTATATTACTATCCCTATGTATTATGAGATTTTTCAAACAAGTTTAATGGATTTATTATTGAAAATTTGAAATTCTTACTTTCACATCTATGAATTCAAATAAAGTCGGTGGTCATTGGTGTCACATTTTTTTTTGAAAGCCATTGGTGTCACATTTTAAAAATAATACACATGCCATTTACATTTAGTTTAACATATGCGTGAAACAAATTTCGAATTTGTTTGAGCTAATTAATTTGTTTTAAGATATAATTAGTCAACTCAAAGGGACAGGTATATGGATTTGCACCATTGAGAATAAGAAGTACAAAAGAATAAAATCTTTTATAGATAGATATTTCTTGGTAATGAACACATCCGTACGCCCGTGGTTATGCACAATTATGCTTACCATGACTCTCGCTCATTAAAAAAAAATCTAATCATTGTGAAAAATGAAAATTGTCTTGGAGTTGAATATTTTCACGGCTATGTTAAATGGGTAAGAAAAAAGAAGACAAAATTCACAAAATTAACTTTCACCACGAGTGTCTTTTCTTGGAAAAAAAAATAGTAACTATATTTTTAAAGTAATTAAATACATAGAATCCTTTAATTTACTTATATTGTAAGTATCACTAGTGCATGCCAATTGATATTTGATAATATCATCAAACAAACATATTTGATAATCCTAGCACAGAAAATGAAATACAAAACAGAGAATTCGAGTTGGTAATTAAATATAATAAGAGGCAATTAAAATTGATTATATACGTGAACAGGGGCGGATCTAGGGTGCCACCCGGCCCTCACAAGACCCAAATTTTTTTATCCCATTTTTAGTGGAAAAGACAATTAATAAATTATATGTTTTTTAAACGAAAAAAAAATTGGATTAGGGATAACATGTGCGGCTCGCTATGCCCCGGTATGTGAAAATGTACCTCTTTGAATGAATTCTCTTGGCAGTCTATATATTGACAGTAAATTTCATTCAATTGAATAAATTGATTCCATACCACCTCAATCAAAATGAATCATTAAGCCATGATAAATTCCCCTTCTTTTCTACAAAAAGCCGCCCCCCCTCCCCCCCCCCCAAAAAAAAAAAAGAACCAAAAAAAAGAAAAAGAAAAGAAACTAATTAACCCACAAATCTTTAAGGAGTGAGATTACAATCTTTTGAGTAAATAGTAAGCAAAGGTAAAATACTCCATTAATTTAGCAAAAACTTTGAAAAATTAGGCAAATATCCAAAAGTAGAAATGCATTATTTATTGCTGGAATGACAAGTTGTTTGGAGTTTCTTTTCCAGACATTTCACATTTCCTTTATGGCTGAAGGGACCCCTTTGGCCTCAAAGAAAACATTAAATTTCAAACTAAGAACACAGAAAGCGCAAGGACAAAAGCACAATGGTTTCATCATTGTTTAGCCTTTTAAGAACCACAACACACTTATTAGCTTACAAAAAGAAGGTGCAAACTTAGAGAAAATCAATATTCAAGCAACCTTTACTTGTTTGCCCTAATAACTATGGCCCGTATGAAGCGTAACTACACAAACTAGATGGTATAAATTGATAATTACAATCAATTAACATAGGTAGATGATGAGGGGTAAATTCGACTTTCAATTATTGTTCATTTATTTAATTAATTAATTATTTATATTCCAACATTATTAAATTTATTATTAATGGGTTAATTCATTTTTTTTTTGAGAAGTTAATGGGTTAATTCATAATTGTTATTAAATGGATGGCCCATGAGGCCCAATTTACTAAATAAAAACCCCATGAGGTTTCGACCCACTTATGCCTCGACTACTAAACAAGGCCACAAGCGCCTAACATCTTGAGTATAAATAAATAAGCACATCTCCATTTATTTGTAAGTACTCTGAATTAATGTGCTTATTACTCTTAACTTTTGACTATATTTAAAATTGTTGCTGATTTAGCATTCGAGTTCTATGGAACAACCCCAAAACCATTTTCTTGTCTGTTCATTTGTAGGTCGCCGTTCCTCCACAAAATATATTAGCTATTGTAGTTACCTTAATTGTTAGACTTTGACAATTGGATTTACCTCAAAGATTAGAGTAATTACCCTAACTGGAGTAATCTACGAATTTCAGTGGCATCAATAGGTAAACTCACGATTCTTTTTCAATGGTCTTTCAAATTATTGAGCCTTGGATTACGATTATTGATTTATCGATACCATGCTTGTGGTAGACTTCAAGGTTAATTATAATTACACATTTTAAAATAGTAAAGTACGTTTTCACGGTCGTATATAGTAAGAAAATAAAAAGAAGAAAAAGAAGACAAATGTTTATAATGAACATGTAATTATATTAACATGTCCAAATATTTTCATGGTGTATTGTTTGTGCACGAAACATCAATAGTGTGATTCATCAATCTAGGCACATGGGTGCAATTGAAACACAATTTCTTTAGGTTAGAATGTAAAGTATAGGCACATTATTTGGTTTTGCTGAGGTAGTATGTAGGTATATTATTATGCAAAAAGAGGTAAATTTATATGCTTTTTCAATTAGGCATAAGAGGTAAATTAACTTTCAGAATAATCCGGAAAAGGTGTTCAATTCAGTCAAAAGAAGGATCACTCCAAAATGGACTCTATGCATTTCACTTGGGTGCATGATTTTTCATATTTAGTAAAAAATGGAAAGTAAATTAAAAAGGTCAATTCCAAGTCAACAATTCATGAGAAAACTGTCTATCATAATTGATTCATTTAACCATAATTTAGTGAAATATTTATCTTTTATGGATTGTATCAATGGTCCTAAAATAAAGGTCAAAAAATCTCTGCAAGAAGAACTCGATTAAGTTATTTATGTTCTATTTCTCTCTAATTTGTATGGGTGAGAACCAAAATATATATAGTAAAATGAGGTATAGCAATAGTAGGTTCCTTAAATTATTGCGCAACAAAGCTTCATGCATAGAGCGGTCAAGACGGGCCGGGCCCGCCCCATCCCGTCTAAGGTATGGAGGTGGGTTAAGTATTTAGTAGCGGGACATGGGTTGCGGCTTGACGGGCGGGCGGGCTAGCCTATCGAAATTAAAAAAAAAGAAACAAAAAGCAAAATTAGATAAAATAGACAAAAAAATTAGTATAATTGATATTTTATATTTTTATCTCTTATAAAAGTGTATACAATATTTTTATAAAATATGTACTTGTTATCCATTAGTATATTTAATTCATTAAAATTAATAATATAAATAAAAAAATATTTTTTTCATTTTTTTATTTTTTTAATTTTTGGCTAAGACCCGCCCAACCCGTAGCCCAAGGTGGGTTGGGTTGGGATGAGATTTTTCGGCCCGCCACCTTGGCGGGCTGCCACCGCCTCGAATTCGACCCGTTTCGGAGCTCTATTCATGCATGTGTATGGCGTTACAAAAGAGGAACTAAAGTACTTTAATACAAGATCAAATAATAATTCCTCAATAGGCTAAGAATATTTTATTTATTAAAAGATAATTTAAGGAATTAACTTAGAATCCTATATAAGAAATTTAATTTACAGTTGATTTGGAGTTTTTACACATGCAGATATGGTATCATTCCAATTGATAGTACTCCAGCTGAATTCAATTCTTAATTGCATCACTATTTGTGTCACTAAAAGCCGTTAGAGGTGCAAGAAGTTGAAGAAGAAGAATTCTCTAGCAAGTAATGATAAGCTAGAGAACTTAAGAGATCGGAGTGTTAAATGAGTTGCGTGTCTTTTGATGATGAGGATCCGAGGTATTTATAGGCAAATAGGTGAATCTTCGTGGGCTTTTTGATCTTAAGGCTTTAATGGGCTTAATTTAGGTATTATTACCTAAATTAGGTCGTATGAGGGTTTCCCACAGTTCATTGATGTACTTAGAGCTTCTCCAATAGGCATGTACTAAACTAGCGTACAACGTTTGGGTTCTCTCCAAAGAGTGCATCGCTTTGGGCGCCATTTAACCTTTTTCTATATGGCAACACCATTTTGGCTTTATTTGTTTGCTTACACGCTATTCTTTTTTTATATTAAATATATTTCTAATTAAGTTCTTTCAATTTATTAATTTTGTATTTCAATTGTTATAAAATAATATCAAAATTAATTTTATTTTATGTTATATATTTTAAAATAATATGATGTGTAATAATAATAATAATAATTAAATTTGAAATATTGCACACACAATTATAAAGTTTACAAAAATTACATTACAAAATACGAACATAAAATACAATGATAAAATTACATTAAATTTAACATTTTTTTGAATTTGTTTACTATTAAAAATAAAACATTTAATAATATTATATTAAATAAAATTACTTATGTAATATTTTTATCAATATAATGTAATAAAAATCAATATTAAATGAATATATAAATAATTTGATAGAATATTGTTTTTAGTGCAAAAATAGTGAAAATCACTAGAGATGAAATGCACGATTCTGCATTAAAAGTAGTCAAATTCTACATCAAAGTATTACACACTAGACTAGTGTTTTTGAAAGCTCTACGTGACTAATTAAATAACAAGTATTGCCCATAAAATTAATTATATTGGGCTTTTATTTAATCTATTTGTGTGTCTCTTTCAATTAGCTCATCATATGACTATGTTATTTGTTGTTCACCGTAGTTGCTTTGCTCATGATATTATTGTTCAGTGTGCAAATGATCATGCCCCATAAACCAATCAAGGATTTGACCATAATTGTAAAACTTAAATTGTATGTTTGGAGGGAAAAGGTCTAAGAGAAATTAAAATTAATATTACCAATGAAATATTTTTAACCTCCGTTATAATCACTTAGCATGAATCTTTTGAGTGAATACAGAGGTAATTGTAATTTACAGATATTGCGGCTTAAGTAGGGGTGTTTATTTTTCGAATGCATCCGAAATTCGATTCAATTCAAATTTGAAATTTAATTTCCAATCAGGATTTTTGAATTTCGAATCGAATTTCGAATCAACTCGAATTTTGAATATCAATATTTGAATATAATAACGAATTGAGGTTTTCTTTTTAGATTTCTATTCGAAAATCCTAATTCGAGGTGTAATTCGACTAAATTCGACTTCGTATTTCAATTCAAATTCGTATACAATTCAGATTCGATTTCAATTCGAAACTTATATGTATATATTTCACATTATACATAATTACTTATTATACACATGCAAATTATACACATGCATTTATAATATATAAAAATGAATAAAATTTAATGTTTAAATGAAAATTAATGTAAAATTATAAATATATAACATTTCATTCTTTTTTTAGTTTTTGTTAGAAATAATTATACTTAATAGTATATGAAATACATTATACATTACTTCAAATTTTTATCTTTAGACCATATTCAAATAATCATTTTTTGTGCTAAAAAAATCTATTTTTCATAGCACTATATATATGTATATGAAAATAATTGTACGAAATACTTTATACAAAAGTAATTCTATTATGTATAAAGTATAAAGTATATTTTATTAGGAAAATACAAGAAGCCCCTAAAGTATGCGTATTTTTACACTCCACCGTATGAACTATTTTTTTTAGTATTTTACCATACACACTACACAAAGTGTGATTACTCAAAGTTTGGATATCAAGTGAAAAATTTAATGAGTTCATATGACAAAAGTGTAACAACTTTTGTTTAGATTTTAGATAAAGATCGTTTTCGCTCACACGTCTCACGTGGAGAAATGTGTGAAATAATCTAAGAAGACTTCTTAAGTAGACTTCTTTTGCTTAATGCATAATGGTTGTTGAAGCACTTTAATCTAGTATGTATGTAATTTCAAATTAACATGTATATAATATTTTGGTAAGTGAACAACATATTGCATATATATAGACAAATATGATTTTATATGAAAAACATGAAATAATACTCATATTTAAACTCATCGATCGCATACTATGAGTGGGTTTTTAGGTGGTCTTTTTCATACGTTTGGCTGTTTAATTAGAATTTTTTGATAATGATATTCAAGTAGAACACATCAAGCTTCATAAAACTTGCGTAAATTTTGAGAGTTTCTGGGACCCCAAAATTCAGACAATCATAACTATTTTATGTATGTTAGATTGTGTAAATTCACATCAATAATTGTATAGGGATGTGAATCCCAAAATGTAACTCAATCATAGTTTAAATAATAAAAGAGGAACAATTAATTTCCAAAATTGATAGGTTTTTTTTTCTTGAAAGGAAAATTGTAAGGCTTTTTAAGTTGATTGAATGGGAAACTTTTTTTTTGATCAATAATGGTACTATTCTTCTTTCAATAATTTGGTCAATTTAAAGCTCATGTAATATATCCATGTTAATTAATGCATGTGATAGCAGGACATACACACTAGTAGTTATTTCTATCAGGAACTTTATTTTTGTTTCCATTTATTGTTTTTCATATATCAAAATAACAATAATATATTTTAATTCCAGCATACAACTTCAAATGTTTTAGTACATGAAGTTCTACTTTATATACTTTTTTATGTTTGTTTACATACACACACACACATATATATATATATATATATATATATATATGTGTGTGTGTATGATGTAAATCAAGGAATCAATGTGAAATCAAAACATATATATTTGACTCTTCTCTTTCGTGAAATAAAGCCATAAACTTTAATGTAATTGCATAATATTGGTTACTTTGGCTTTCACTTGTTTTTTTATGTTTTTCAACTTAACAAATAAGTGAACCAGATGATTGCTTATTTTTCGTCGTATGTAAATTGAAACATGATTCTCTCGTATTGGAGTGAATATTTGAATTTAATAACTAGACAATGAGTGTCTATGTAATCTTGTTTTACCTATATGCGCAAAACGATTATTAACAATGTTGTCGACAAAAATATTGCCAAACTTTCATTATAATTATCTCAACTAGCAAAATTATTTGACCTAATCCTTGAGGTGTAAACTTGTGATTGTAGGTTGTCCCAACTTTTCAAGTTAAGCACAAATAATAAAAATTTGAATCCTAGATAGGCATGTGGTGTAATATTCCATGGACCAAATACATTAGAAAGATGTTGATAGAATATTTTGTAGTCTTTTGATAATCAAGGTTGATTATTATTTGGAAAATTGAGTCTTTATCAATCAATTTATATTATGGAATGTCTTTGGGGTTGTACTTGCATAGGCTATATTCAGAAATGGGTAAACTGGATTGAGCTGAGATATGCACGTCTTAAAGCTGAGCTCGCAAATCTAAGTTTATATGATTTGATGCATCTTTTTTTGTATCTATCTATATTAGAAAATGTTTTATTCAAGTCGAACTAAATGCTTTAGTCATATTTTTAGTCTATATATGAAAAAATGAGGATATATTAATGTGTTTATGTCATGTATAATCCATGCGGTCACAATAAAAAAGCTACTGATAAAACATATATTTATCTTACATGCCGATCAATACTGATCAACCTTGATTGAAATATCATATTACTTTTAATTTCCTCACGATTGCAAATTTAATTTCTTTCTTATATGACCATGTGAAGTTCACATAAAAATTTGTATACCACCGAAATACATGAGTCAAAGTATCAAGCAATATAAATTTTCATCTTTTCAATATTATAAGTTTCTCTTGGCAAATACATAATTATATATAAACAAGATCATAGTTAGTATGTTTGAATAATTCAATCTACCTATTTACGGAATGATTTTCTTCTTTCACGTGAAATCTTATAATTATAAAACGGGACTTCCTATTATTGATATCAAAGTGTTCGTAGGCACATATCACTTAAAAACCAAAAGTGAACTAGAACAGCTTATATTTGATTTTACTAGTAATTCAAAAAAGGTGCAATTCTACTAGATTTAGTTTTAGTTTTCTCTTTTGGTTTTCTAAACCTTATATTTACTCATAAAACCTCATTTGAGATGGTTTCACAAATTTAGTTTCATGTGACAGATCCTAAAATAATTCATTTAGCTAACCTATTTAAATTTTGATCTAAATTGTTTTGATTTATGAAATGGATTGAATCCGTCTCATGAATTTAAATTCGTGAGATGGTTTCACATGAAACTTACTCATATTTCTTGATACACTTCAAATAAAATTAACTTGATGATATTGACCATTTTAGCTTTCTAGTAATTTTATTTGGTATGTAAATGTGAAAAAATCATTTGAACAATATGTTGAACATCACTAATAAATAATAATATTAAAAGAAAGTTCTAGTTTATTTAAATTTTAAATAGAATAATACAATGTCAAAAAAAGAATTGCCAAACAAAAGGTGCCATGATCACACAATTTCCACAAACGATATGATTTTTTATGTGTACAATATAGTGTGTAATTAAATGCTATCATGTAATCATATAATTGAACATTTTTAAAAATAATTATTTGATTATGTCTCTTAATCGACTACTGACTTGTTGACACCTTGATTTACAACATATATAGGTGAACAATTAGTTCTATTTACTCTCTCTCTCTTTGTAAATCGAATCCCACACTACAAGAAAAAACCACTTTATCTACAGAAAAATATGTAGGTAAGTGTTAAGAAATATCTACAGAAAAATATGTAGGTAAGTGTTAAGAAAATTGTAAAGTGTAGGTAAAATCATTGTAGGTAAAATATTTACCTACAAAATCTAAAACTGTCGGTAAATACCTACGTAAAATCATCGATGTAATTGAAAAAGCTGTTGGTAGTCTGTTGATAATTTGTCGGTATAATTTGGGGAAAATGACGTTTTTTATTCAGTAGGTAATTGAAAATTTAGTACGACAAAATCATTTCTCACAAGAACTGGAATTTTTGTAATGCCATAACATATATGTAATTTGAGCACACTCTCTCTCTCTCTCTCTCTCTCTCTCTCTCTCTCTCTCTCTCTCTCTCTCTCTCTGTAAATCGAATTCCATAACATATATGTAATTTGAGCAATAAAACGTTCAATTATTGTTATTTCACACTATTCTGGCCTCATCCATTTTAGAAAATTTCTCCATTTTGCATAATCCAAACATGAAATTATTGGAGAACTTTTGGCCTGTTTAAGGACATCTTCAATCCAATATCATTTCCTACACCAAAATATCAAAACTTGGTTTAGAACTCACTCCAATCTAACACCAAATGTTATACCAATTTGGTGTAATGGATATTTTACACAAATTATTAACGTTTTTAATTGTAACCAAAATTGGTGTAATACAAATATCTCCGGTTTGCCTCTTTTTTACTCCAAGTTTAATTCCAGTTGTATTATATAATGTAAATTTAATTAATCTGTAATTTACTTATATTTATTTAACTTTTACTTTAGTAATTATTTCACAATAATTTCTGTAATAATTAATAATAATATTTATTATGTGTACGTGGTGTGTAATGTTGTAATTTTTTTCATGACATCCATTATAATGTTTGTTTTTGTAATATTAATCAAAGTGATATAATCATATGTAATTTTGATTTAGCGTACTTAGTAGTTAAGAAATACAAATAATGAATAACTATATACGGAAATAAACAAATAAGAACATATTAAAAAATAAGAATAAAATATTCGTGGTGTAGTGGATTTTTAGGCCAAACTATGCCGAAACACCAAATTTGATGTAAAAATTGCTCCAAATTTAGTATTGCAATTGCATTGGAGATGCCCAATGTTACCCCATTACTTTTAGAAATTATGAAACATGCTTTGAACTATACATTCCTGTATTGAATTGTTTGTGATCTTTATAATACATTCCAAATTGTTGAAATATATTTTGAAGTTGATATAGTAATTGCCTTCAAATTCATTCTAAACGTCTGTGGCTCGTTAAACAAAATAACATGATAGGTGTACAAGTAATTCGTTTATTATTTACTAGAAAGCATCAACTAAAAATTAGTTAAATCAAAGGGTGGTATATTGCAACAGAAGAATAAAGTTAGAACTCTTAAATAATTCATTAGTTGTTAAATTTTGAAGTTTTGGAAAAAATGGTATGTGCTAATTCTTTTTTATTTTTATTTTGTGCGTGTAGATTAGTATTTAATTTTGAAATCAAATAGTAACAATGTTTGTTAATTATTAGTAAGTGAAGCGCTTGCCGCTTAGTACTCAAACTGTACATTTAAAAGTAAAATTGAACGTTGTACCACACGATTAATATGTCAATGATTTTATTAATTGCCTAAGATCTATAAAATCTACGCGGCTATATAAGAATTACTTTCACGGAAATTAATATTTAATACAAGCCCAAGATTATTATAATTTATAATGGTTACAATATTGTGTGACGTTTTATATTTTCACCTTTTTATTAATTTCATCGATTCGAGGGGCACTTGTATTTAAAGAGACCGTCCGAAATTATAATACTTTTATCCATTTATATCAATATATAACATAGAATATCACAGAGCTTTTCACGATTATTATTTTTTTTAGAACACCAGGAAGAGAGTCGCTGAAGGGCGAATTTCTCATTCTATCCAATATTATTCAAGGTAAGGTGATTTTTTTCTTATTTTTCTGTTTTGTTTTTAAATATTACACAAGGTATTTTTTCACCTAAATTTTCATCGCAAATTGAAATTATATATTTTTGCTTTCAGGTAATTTTTGTAAGCGCCAAAGTGTTTTATTATTGAGATCTGGAGATGCGTCTATTTGTTTTTCACCACATGAGTTCACACCTGAAAGAACTTAATTTTACGGGAAGGAAGGGAGATCAAGGAAATTAAGGTGCAAAAATGATCGTCGGATGTAAAATTATCACAAGTTTGTTTTTTTATTTAATTATTTGATGTGCTATTTGTTTTAAAAAATTGTTTATGATTTTGTGGTCCATTAATGAATTTTTAAACACCCTTTTTGAGATATAATCACTTGATGTGGAACCATCACAAGTATATTTATATTTATATTCGATTATTTAATGTGCTATATATTTAATACTAAATATATGATTTTATGTCTCTTTTGGTCCGAAAACGAATTTTCAAACAATTTTCTTGTTTTATAACATGTTTAAAGAATTAACCTTGTTTGAATTAGGAAGAAAATGATAACCACATGTTACATGGCATGGTATCCAACATTAGAATTGTTCTACTTTTGCTTTGTTTCTGCTTTTATTCTTTTTTCCCTTTTTTTAATTCGTTAATATTTTTCTTCTTGCATTTCAAAATATAAATTTTAATAAAAAATATGAAAACTCCGTATGAGACTTTTATATACGTTATAATTGCAGTTTTTTGTCTCCTTGTAAGAAAACATTTCCTCTAATATGATTAGATAACAACATAATCCTTCAGATTTGAAAAACAGCATGTAAAATTCAATTGAATTTCATCCTCTTAAGTCCAATCACAATAATCTCCAAAAATCTCTTATTTGACCAAAATTAAAATTCACATAATCTTGAATTTAATTTAGTTCTCTGTCCCATGCTTACACAATCTAAATCATATATACACTTTATTACATAAAATTTTAGGCAAATTTTGTTTAGTGCGGATATGGGCCTAATTTATAATTTGAACCCTACTTGGATTTTGTAATCTTTCTTCTGAAACAAAACATTATAGTAATTACCTGGGATTAAACACTTTTTCTAATGTTGTAGTAACGAAATTTAAGATTACATAAGATTTTTAAAGAAAAGAAAAATTAATCATACCATTAAATATTAAAAAACAGAATTCCTTTAGAAAATCTGGGTAAATATGATGCTCTCAGTAGCAGCAATCTGCAGTGTAGATTATGTAATACATTACAGTAATATGCCAACAATAAATGACTAAAATAATTAATTGTACCCAACCAATTTTTAGAGGAGGGAAAGAAAAATCTGACAAAAACTCCTTCACATCTGCTGGTAATAAATGCACAAATTTGAGCAGATTTTGTTTTAACTTACCATAGTTAGTGTTGAGGCTAAATTGACTACCATGGGGAGTTAAGCCAAGCCGTGAAACCCTCAAAACTCTATATAAAGCCAAGCCACATGCCCAAGAAAAAACCATCATAACAAAAACTGGAAAAGCAAAAAAAAGGAAAAAAGAAAATTAAAAAGAGTTGGCTTATGGTGTACTACTGTAATCATACCCCTCTTGTTTATGAAGTTTGAGAAACACTAAAACTTAAATACAATGCCAAGATTTGATATTTATTTTCATATATATAAAAAAAACCATAAATAAAGTTCCAAAACCAAGGAAGTGAGAGTGTGACACCCCCCACTTCTGTGCCAGTCTGCATTTTGTTTGTTTACTAATCTCTCTCTCTCTCAATCTCTCTCTCACACACATACACACACATTGGTCTCTCTCTCTTGCTAACTCTGAAATAGAGGAAACCAGAATTCAGCAGAAGAGTGTTTTAATGTTGTTCAACAACCGCCCTTAAAACATCTTTTGTTTCTTTCTCTTCTCTTTCTCTCTCTGTTTGTTAGAGCATTTGTTTCTAAAGACATTATTTTGCTCAGATCTATCCACCCCTTTTAATTTCACCACATAGTATTTGTTTTGGAGTTCTTTTTAGTGGCTAAAAGATGAGTAAAGAAGAATTCTTGAAGATCCAGGTAACATTTTCTCTCACTCATTTGCACTTAAATGTGTGTGTAAATTTGTCTGTAGAAATGTGTGTTTATATCTGTGGGCTGTGGCCACATTTTTGGCTGGCTTTCTGGGTTTGCTTGTTTTGAACTCAAAGATTTTTTTTGTTAATAGCATTAAATTTCTGTTGCTTGTATATATATATTTTCTTCTTCTTTCTTTCCACTGTGAGAGATGCATCTTTCTGTTAATTTAATTAAATAGCTGTTTTAATTAAGACAATGGTTTGGTTTTTATTTTCATTTGTTTAATTTCTGGCTCTGTTTTTTTTGTTTTTTTGTTTTTGGTTTCTGAGTGATAAAGTTGTAAACTTTACCCTGTCTATGTTCTCTGGCTTTGCTTGTGTTTACAGACTTGTGTTCTGAAAGTCAATATACACTGTGATGGGTGTAAGCATAAAGTGAAGAAAATCCTGCAGAAGATTGATGGTATACTTCTATTTCTTGACCCTTAAATTCTATTCTGAAATATTTGTTCTGTATTCTTATTTTACCCTGTTTTTCACAATTTATCACTATGATATATACATTTTTCACATTTTTTTTTCTAGTTTTTCATTTTGGCTTTATTTTTGATTTTTTCACAAATTTGCTAAACTTTTTTTCTGGTTAGGCGTTTACACAACAAAGATAGATTCTGAACAGGGGAAGGTCACAGTTTCAGGCAATGTTGACCCAGCAACACTAATCAAGAAGCTTACAAAAAATGGGAAACATGCAGAGATATGGGGTGCACCAAAACCCAACAACAACAACAACCAGAACCAGCTCAACAATCAGTTCAAGAATCTGCAAATTGACAATGGCAAAGGTGGTAATAACAACAAAGGTCAGGGTCAGGGTCAAAAGGGCGGTGGTGCCAACAATAACCAGCCAAAAGGTGGGGGGCCTCCTCAGGGTCAAAACCCACAGCTTCAGCAACTTCAGCAGCTTCAACAGCTTCAACAGATCAAAGGGCTTCAGGATCTGAAACTGCCCCCTCAGTTTATGAAGGACATGAAAATGCCGCCGATCGGCAATAACCAGAACCAGAATCAGAAATCTGGCAAGCTCATCTTGCCTGAGGATGATGGTTTGAGTGATGATGAGTTTGATGATGATTATGAGGACGACGACGATGACTATGAGGACGACGATGATGACTTTGACGATGATATGGATGATGTCCCATTGAATAAGATGAAGCCCGCGATGGGAAACGGGCATGGCGGTCCGCAAATGCCAAATATGTTGATGAATAACATGATGAATGGTCAGCTTGCGAAGGGCGGTGCTAATGGTGGTGGTGGTGGTGGAGGGAATAATGGTGGAAATGCGAAAAAGGGTGGCGGCGGTGGTGGTGCGAATGTACCGGTTCAGATGAATCTTGGTGGTGCTAAGAAAGGTGGTAATAATGGTGGAAACCAAAATCAAGGTGGTGCAAAGGGTGGCAAGAATGGTGGTGGGCCGCCACAGGACGGCAAAAATGGAGGTGGTCAGAACAAGAATGGTAACCCTACTGGTGGTGGTGGTGGGGCTGCTAATATGAGCAATTATATGGCTAATGGGCCCAAGAAAGGGGGTGGAATGAATGATGGGCCTCATGGCATGCCAAACATGATGCCCATGAATGGAGGTGGTCGTGTGGGCCCAATGGGGAATATGCCAATGGGGGCCCATATGGGTAATCTACCAATGGGCCAAATGAGCAATCTTGCAGCCGTTCAAGGCCTTCCAGCCATGAACGGTGGCGGCGGCGGCGGTGGTCCTGGTGGTGCAGGGCATTTTCAGGGTGGTGGTGGGCGGAGCACATGGCTGGAAACCCTTACCTTCAACAACAACAGCTTCAACAACAGCAGCTGGCGGCAATGATGATGAACCAGCAACGTGCGAACGGGAACGAGAGGTTTCAGCCGATGATGTACGCGAGGCCACCACCGGCCGTTAATTACATGCCGCCCTATCCGCCTTACCCATACCCTCCCCCACCGGGCGAGCGTGCCGACCAGTACTCGATGTTCAGCGACGAAAACACCGACAGCTGTCGCGTGATGTGAGGTTCGATCGATCGATTTAACGCTGATTCTTGCAAGTGAGGTAGTTGTGTGGAGGTGGTGGTGAACTTGATAGTTTCATGACTTTGCTAGTCTTGATGGCATAATATACCTGGAAATGGTTTTTACTTTTACTTTTTTTTTTAATGTCCCTTTTGAATCCTAAGTTTAGATTAGTGTTTCATGATAGGGGAGTATCTGATAGATGATAATATATTAAAAAGACAATGAGATGTATGTGGGGGGTGGTGGTGATTTTGCTTATGGGAATGTTTATATAATGTTTATATGTTGAAAAAACAGAAATAAAATCAAAGAGCATGGGATTTAACAAGAAAAATGCCCATCTCTCTGCCCATTTCTCTCTTAATTAATTGTCGCTTATTTAAGTCCTATCCATATTTCCTCTCCTTATGATTTCATCTACAACTTCTTGTTATTTGTTTTAGTTATAGTACCTTTGCATTTGTTCAATTAATAATTGGATTTTTGTACAAGAACTTTATATGAAAGTGATGCAGAAAATTCTCCTGTACAAATATCTATTTACGTATACTTGAATTGGCAATTAGTCGAGAGTCTGATAAAACAATATAGAAGTGGATCTTATGAGTTCTTTAATTATGTAAAAGTCAGTGGTAGTAACACAGTGTGAAGGATTGTATTTTTAGGGTAATAAGTGATTGTATTTTAGGGTAAAAAGAAACTTTGTTTGATAATTTTAGTTTATTTATAAAATGTGATACATTTTAATTGTAAAAAGTAATATTTTTTTTGAATAGGAGACTAATAAAAAAAAATATTACTTAATTTTCTTAATTTTAAATTTATTACGACAATTTATCAAACTTTTTACTTAAAGACACTTTAAAAATATTTTTTTCAGTTTAAAACATTGATAAATGTTTTGAATCTTTGCCGTACATCCCTTACGTTCTTAAGATAAAATTGAGAGTCAAAAAAGTCAAATCCTACTATTCAAAAAGTTCTTTGAACTCACATTTACTTGGGTATCTAGGTACAAGTATATACTCTTATATAGATACACATTCAAAAAACTAACTTTGAAAAATATATTTTATATGACGAACTTTAGTACATTGTTATATATGAAATTAATCATGGAATGTAGGAATTAACATTGAAAGTATTTTCTCTTAATCGGTAACAAAGTTCTGTGCGGAAAAAGATACATAACTATTATTTTCTTTTGAAACAAATGGGGCATTATTATAATGGATACATTTGACATTATTGAATTGTGTTCCACTAAGAGTGTGTGGGGGCGTGATTGAAATTATGAAAAGGAGTGGGGTACAAATTTCATGAAATGGATGAAAAACATTGGGTCCATTCATTGATGAAGAGTGGCCCTACCCCTCCAAATTTGTGTATCTATGCATTAATTATAGAGAGAGGGTGAGTATTATTGGTTTTGGTGTTATGCCAAATCTATGAATGTGAAACTGTACTTGTTTGCAAATACAGAACATTTCAGTCCCCCATAACAAAGTAAGATCGATCATTTTGCAAATTGCAAAGATGCCTCATTTGCAGAAAGTGTTGTAGCATTAGTCACTTGTCTATTAGTACTATATTTGTTTTTTTTGGCAAAATGTCTAGTTAGGAACTTTCATTTTGTTTTCAAGTAACATGGTTTTAAGTATATCATTTGCAATATATCAATCACTATTAAATTGAGTTTTCATTGGAAGTTCATAAAGAATTATCAAAATAATGGCATTTTGTATGCAGGACCGGCCCCGAGGGTAGTCAACGAGGGCGAAGGCCTTGGGCCCCTGATTTTTAAGAGCCCCAATCTTACATAAGCATTTATATATGGCAAAAATGATATACATAATTATTAAATTGTTTTTATATAGGGCCCCTTTTAGAAATTTTTGAAAAAGTAAAAAAATAAATAATACCAAATTTCCGTTTGTTTTCAAAAGTGTACTAAAAAAATTTAATCTTAACTTAATCATAAAGAAACCTTTTTGTTCCTTTTATTTTTATCAAAATAAAGTCTATTTAAGGTATATTATTTGGCATTTTGGAGGGAAAAAATATTATTTTTGTAAATTAGGTAAAAATATAATATTCATTATGAATAAAATGAAAATGATTTTGATCGATATTGATGTTGAATGAATATATTTAAAAATTTATTAGTTGAAGAACACAAAATAATTTTAAAAAAAAGTCTATGAAAAATAAGAATAATGTTAATAAAATTTAAATATTTTAATTGGATAAATATATTCAAAATTATAAAATAAGAAAAATTATTTATATCATAACTAAATTACTTCTTAATATTTGTATTTTTAAAATATTAGACTTAAAATATAGAAAACTATATTTAATTCAACTATAAATAAAAATATTTTGTGGTAAAAATAAAAATAAAAACTATTTAATTATTACTCTTTAAACATAAAAAATGAAAATATTTTATTTTATAATTTTGAATATATTTATCCAATTAAAATATCTTAAATTTATTAACATTATTCTTATTTTTCAAGAATGTTTTTAAAAATCTGTATAAAAAACTTTTGAATTAAAAAAAAAAACAGTATAAAAACTGTACAAAAAAAACTATTTAAGTACAAAAAAACTGAATAAAAATATTTAAATTTTAAAAAACTGTATAAAAATAATTTAATTATTACTCTTTAATTATAAATATAAAATGTTATTTATCCAATTAAATAATTTATAATTTAAACATATGATATAAAAATTTATATTTTATAATTTCAAATACATTTCTATTAAAATATCTTAAATTTTATTAACATTATTTTTGTTTTTCATGGATTTTTTAAAATTATTTTTCATTTTTCAAATTAACAAATAATTTAAATATTTTATGTAAATTATTTTCATTTTATTCATAATAAATCTTATAAATTTGTTTATGATCTAATTTACATTGAAAATAATATATTTCCCTCCAAAATGTCACATAATATGCCTATCAACAAAAACAATTCATACTTCAAGGCCAAAAGGAAAAAAAAAAGAAAAAGAATTCCACATAGATTTTGTTCATCGAAAAGGTTAGTGGACTAAATGTCCGATTTTTTTGTTATGAATTTCAAAAATTTTAAAAAATGATGACTAAATTTTTTAAAGTTTTGAGCTCAAAGTTAACACTAAGTGGACTAAAAAAACATTTTTGCCTTTATATATATAGATATACATAATTATTAAATTGTTTTTATATAGGGCCCCAAAAAAGTAAAACAAAATAAATAATACCAAATGTCCGTTTGTTTTCAAAAGTGTACTAAAAAAATTTAATCTAACTTATATACAAAAGAAACCTTATTTGTTCCTTCAAATCATATTTTTATCCAACAATAAAGTCTATTTCTCTTAAGGGTCACTTTTCTGTTTGTCCATAGGTCCCAAAAAATTTAGGGTCGGCCCTGTTTGTATGACTCGAGCCTAAGACCTCGGAAACATGATGTTATATATATATATATATATATTATCTTAGGAGTCAACAATTTTATACTTGATCGATTACTTGATCGATATTGAAGATGATTATTAAGTACTTTTAAAATAAACTATAGATTAATTAATATATGTGAGATTTACAAAATAACTATCTTTGGTGTCTCTGTTTGAATATTCTTTGTAAGTTTTTATACGACCGTACAAATTAAAGATCACGAAAAAAGAAGAAAGAGAAATTGAATAACAATTTTGGGCTAGCTCCAAAATTTTTTAAATAGAGTTTGAAGGCAGGAGCAAATATGATGTCTACCAGAAAAATTAGTTATCAAGGTTTATAGGACTAGGACCTTTGATTCATTTATGTGTATATAGTGTTTTGTGCATAGATCTATTACACATGCACAATTAATGCATGAATATAGGGTATATAATACAAGGTCGATGGATCCTATGTGGTTCAAGTGGGTGCAAGTTGCTTGCATAAATTCAACAACATTGAAGTAAAATGTTAATATTCAATGTCTTAATTGGTAGGTCTCTTTATTTCTACCACACACAAAGTGCTACTTTGATGTGCATATATATATATGTGACATTCTTGCATTTTCAATGGGCGTCTATTAAGTGCTCCAACATTGTATCAATTTATTTACGTTTAATTTCATCGTTGGTGGATCACACGAGTTTTGAAATATGTGAAAACATCGTACATTTGAGTTAAAATCAAAGTTACACAATGATTTAGGTACGTCTTTCATTTTTCAAACATTAAAGTTATTGATTTGATATAGAAAAAGTGAAACAAATTAGTCAGCGTTAATTTTAAATAAGATGTAGAAATTTTTGTTATTTATATATTATTCGTTGTTGATGAATCTTAAAAGTATTTAAATGTATGATGCTATTGTTTAGTTAAAGAAGCTAACGGTAGCACGTATGATTAGTGGTGCCTTGTGGGCAAAAACGTCTTCTTAATTATTATTATTATTATTATTATTATTATTATTATTATTATTATTATTATTATTGTATTTATTTAATCAAATTAATTAATGTGCTATAGATAAGATAACCCGGGCCACAAGGTCCGATTTACCCCACGCACATTTTCTCTTATTGCATTTTTTGAGGCTCACTACCCAAGTATTTTTCTTTTTCTCCATCTCATTTGTAAGAGAAATTAGCATAATTCATATTCAATACAATTATTTAAACATATGATGCTCATATGAAAATTTAATTCATTAATTTTGTATTTTTGAAAATATTTCTTAGGACAATAAAATTTAAAAACATTTGTCAATAATTTTAAAAGCAAGTTAAAAATTGAAATTATTTTAAAATCACAAAACTTTATTTTTAAAAATAAAAATTTGTTAAAAAACAAAAAAAGGTTCAATTTTTTTTTAAAAAAAAAACATCATGGTGTAAATGAATTAAGAAGAAACAAACTTAATATTGTTGAAGCTATTGTTAGAACTTTTATCGATCTTCAAAAAAACTTATGTTTGAATTTGGTTTGATTATTAATTGAGTGGAGTATGAATGAAATTTAAGCACGAATAATTGATATTTTTACACATTTTTCTCACTAATTAAGTTTTGAACTCAAAGTTAACTTTTTTTTTATTGAACCGAAAAATGTGTAAAATTAATATCATCATCAAATAATTTGAAAATTAGTAATTTTCTAAAAAATATCGAATAGTTTGCTTCATTTTTCAGCCTTATAATATGATATATTGTATTTTTTCCCTAACATATATGCAAAATGAAATGTGCATTTTCTATTTTTGAAAAAATAGGATTTTTTGCTTATATATTTATCTATTTACAAGAAACACGTGACAAAGACAAGCTAACAGCTTATAGTAGATGAAAGTATTTGTCCAAAAATCCAACGGCGTTGACACTTGACACGAATTTCTGGTACGATACTCTGTCCAAGTCCAGTCTTATCAGTTGAAATGGGAATCAAAAAGTGTGTTCCAGTGCGGGAGACCCCACCTTTTCTTTTGTATGCTGTCCCGTTGGATTACTCTCATTTATCACAATAGATCAATGTTAGTAATAGTAACACCACTCCGTGGGTCCCACTTGATGAAGATCGGTGAGCCAATGATACGCTTTGTGCCAAAAGTACTACTCCCGTTTTCAGCTTCTTAATCACACAGCTTTAAATGAGTTGTACGCTGGCTGATGGCTGGGAGTTTTGATTGTGATCTTCTGTGTATGTGATTGTTCCCGGTCCCCCTATTTTCCTTCTTAGTCCTTGTCAAAAATCCTGTTTCTCAATTTCAAGCTTGATTTTTGTAGCTCTTAATTAATTACTCAATTTGGTGTTTGTATGATTTGTAGCTCTTAATCATTGGCCTTAAAAATATTTGCATAGAGATAGATGGGAAGGATATTGTCTCCAAACTCAATTCGAAATCAGCATTTGAATCGGGTGGAAGGATTATAGCTGATAACATCTATTTATTATGCTATTTGTTCGATGTTGTGTTTTTTGTGTTCGAAACATTCCGAGAGTTTCAATCTATAATAGATTAGCTCGTTGTGCTTTGGATAGTGATGTGGATTTGAATTGGTTTGACCAATTTCACGCTTGACTTAGTATTAGTCTTGTCGGTCCTTAGCCCGTTGGCTACAATTGTCTTAGTTCTGTTGTTGAGTTGTGTTTTATGAATAAACTATCGTTTGAAAAAAAAAAAGATTGATTGCATTTACTAATACCATTCATTAGCTTTCTCCAATCACTTATATGTACCACTAGAGCTTACAATGGTTCGGGCCGAGTTAAATAAGGACCAAAAGCCAATTGAGCTTTTGAAAAGTTCGGGATAGGCTGATTTTGCTCGGGCTACGAAAATATTTGGCCTAGACCAACCCATGTGTGCATTTTTTGCACAAAGACTGTTGGGTTTGGTAAAAAAAGTCGGGCAATTCAAACCCATGAGTTAGGGATGGCAATGGGTGGGGCCGGGGCCGGTATGGGATATACCATCCCCGTCCTCGAATCCCATTTCAAATACCATCCCCGTACCATTCCCCGTTTTGGGCATATGGTACGGGGATGGGGAATCCCCGTTCGGGGAACGGGGTCCTGCTATTTGATTCGGGGTCCCCGTTTTGTATTTTTTAATAAAAAAAATATTGTTTTTACTTAAAGTATTTAATAATTAAAATTGATAAAATATCATGAATCACTAGCTAATCTTGTAATAACTCCACAATATAAAATACTTTAACAAATTGAGCTAAATACAACAATTTTCGAATACAAAATCTTCTATTTTTAAAAATTAAAATCATTATAGTATAAAACACATATTTTTTAGGGTTCAATTTTACAATTTAATAAAATAAAAAATATAAACATAATAAATATTAATAATATATATGCATATATATATAAGTATTGGTTCAAATGAGACCAATATGCTGGGGTGAGACCGTAGAGATTGATCTGGTGTGTCAATTCTATTTCTTGAAGGGTGTAGATTAATCCATTTTTTAAGGTATTTTTAATGTTAAAAAACTGCCAAAAGGCTAGGATGGTAATAACACACCCACACGATTTTGATTAATTATGGATAGATTTATAACCACCTTTATTTTCGGTAAGTACACAAGCATGATTATAGGGGATTAATTATGGATAGATATTAACACTATTAATTTTCGGCAGTGAGAGATCGTGTCAGTTTGAGTGCTCAAATTTTTTTTTTGGAACCGATATTTTGGCTTAAAATTAATATCATCATTAATATCAACAATTGTGATACATGAAATTAAAGTAATTTATGCATCATAAAAAAATATTAGAACAATTCATTTGTAACACTAATTGATTTGTACTAAACTTTAAGTATGGAACATACATATGTGAAATATGCATTATATTTTTATCTATGTGCATGTAATTTGAAAAAAAAAATGATTTTTTAAATATGCAACATACGTATGTTAAATATGCATATTATTTTATCTAATTATGCATGTAAATTAAAAAAATGTTAGAATAAATTATTTTAACACTAACTGATTTGTAATATACTTTAAATATGCAACATACGTATGTGAAATATGCATCATATTTTTATCTAATATGCATGTAAATTGCAAAAAAAAAAAATGTTAGAACGATTTATTTTTTTAACACTAACTGGTTTATAATATACTTTAAATATGCAATATACGTATGTTAAATATGCATATTAATTTATCTAATTATGCATGTGAATTAAAAAAAATTGTTAGAATACATAATTTTTAACACTAACTGATTTGTAATATACTTTAAATATGCAACATACGTATGTTAAATATGCATATTAATTTATCTAATTATGCATGTAAATTAAAAAAAATGTTAGAATAAATTATTTTAACACTAACTGATTTGTAATATACTTTAAATATGAAACATACGTATGTGAAACATGCATCATATTTTTATCTAATATGCATGTAAATTGTAAAAAAAAAAAAAAATTGTTAGAACGATTTAGTTTTTAACACTAACTGGTTTAAAATATACTTTAAATATGCAATATACGTATGTTAAATATGCATATTAATTTATCTAATTATGCATGTAAATTAAAAAAAATTGTTAGAATACATAATTTTTAACACTAACTGATTTGTAATATACTTTAAATATGCAACATACGTATGTTAAATATGCGTATTAATTGATCTAATTATGCATGTAAATTAAAAAAAATTGTTAGAACAACTTATTTTTAACACTAACTGATTTGTACTATACATCAAATATACATCATATGTATGTTAAATATACATATTAATTTATCTAATTATGCATCTAAATCGCCAAAAAAAATATAATTCTTGTATTTAAGGTGCAACAGAAACGTTCAATTTTTTTTTATACCCTATATATGCATCATACTTATACTAAATATATTTCGACAGATTTTTTTTTTTTTTTTTTTGGTAAAGATTAGAGTTTTTTGGAGGTGATTATTATTGATTGCACCTCCTAAATTATAGGTAATAGATATGGTAAGTTAGAATAATGCAACTCTTGTTAGTTGACCGATTTTAGTGATTTACCTATATACCCTCAACCGAAAATCATGTTAAAGAATGCTACTATATTTAATGTTTCAATCTCATCCATTCATTGTTAAATTGCAACGGTTCAAATTAGGTCTCACGGTCTCACCCCAATATATGGTCTCACAAGAACCAACCCCCATATATATATATATATATCGGTGAACGGGGACGGGGACGGGGAATCCCCGTTTCATCTAATCGGGGGCGGGATGGGACGGGGGATATAAATACCATCCCCGGTTTCAGAAAAGCGGGGAATCCCCATCTCCGCTCCCATCCCCGAATTAATCGGGGATTCACCGTCCCAATTTAGTCGGGTACCAACGGGGATGGTTCCCCGCGGGGATTTTGCCATCCCTACCATGAGTCAATCAGGCTGGGCTAAATAGACCCAAGTTTTTTTAGCCCTAAAAAGCATGACCCAACCCAACCTCAGGCCGGTGGGGCTAGTCGGACCCGCTTACGGGCCGGGCTGTATTTTGCCAGGATGTACCAATCAAGTTTTCTATTTGATTTTGTATTTTTAACTTTAATTGTCTTTTAATTTTATAAATATCTAATGTAAGAGAGGACTTTTCAAACACATCTTATTGATTTAACAGTTAACACTGATGGTTGTAAGCTCATTAGCTCAATAGGTTAAATTTAAGAGCTCATCCAGAACAAATACAATACCCGATAGACCAAATTCATAAGATCCATAAGTCAATATATAAAAATTTAGACTATAACACTTAAGTTAGCCCTAAGCCCATTGACCTGAAACAGTTCAAATCCACAAAAAATCTTATATCACCCTATATAAATAAAAGGGATAATATATAAAAAAAAACATGAGGTTTGGACTAATTATAAAAAAACCAAGAGATATTTCAAAATTAAAAAGAAATCCCCTGCAAGTTTGATTCCATCTAAAATTTAAGGGAGTAACTGTAATATTTATATAAATATCACGAGATTTTTGAAATATTTTTTATTTGCCAACGGAAAAAATATAAGACGGAATGAGGGATCTAAAGGGTGTTTTGTAATTTTCAAAAACCTATATATATATATATATATATATATATATATATATATTGGAAATTAGCCCGAACCTCAAATTATCTGACTTGTTGATTGATGGATATTATCAATAATAATCACCACACCTAAAATGAATTTTTGTATGAATGACTCAAAATCAAACAAAAAGTACTAAAAAGAATGATACCATTCATATCCTAGCCCAATCAATTCTTTTAAATTCCTTTCTCAAAAAAAAAAAAAAAAATTCTTTTAAATTCAAGAGGACAAACAATGGGCAAAATACAACTAGCTTCCCCTAATAATGGAAGACCTAATTCTTATCCTTTGTAGCAACCCTCCAACAGTCATTTAATGCATTCTCCAGCTCCGGATCCAATGCCAACTGTGTGTTTGGTTCCTGAAATAGTAGAAACTCTTTGTTGTGGGGTACATTTCCATTCTTTTTGTGGGTTTAAATGAATGATAAACTAACTTATTTGTAGAGTTTTATTAGTTCAGTGGTCATGTTTAGATGAATTGTTATGTCAGTCACTCTCTTTATTTTTTGCTTATAATATAATAATTCCAATTATAAAGATAGTTTTGTGTAATTGTATAGTTCAATCTACTTGTTATGCTTTGTTTGGTCTTCTCGGAAATTGGCTAGAGTAACTGAAGTGTAAAATGAAGTTAAGACTAGCGTTGAACATTGTCTCGTATGGGATCGATTCATTTTTTTTTCAAATAAATATATATATATATATATATATATATATATATATATATATATATATATTTTCTATTTATTGAAAGACAAATACAGACGATTGTCAAAAGACAAAGCTTTAGCGTAGTTTACAATTTTTTTTCCTCAAAATTTGAAGTGAACGATTTGTATGATACTCTTCTAAATTTTGATTTTTTATTTGTATTTCTAATTAGTATTTTGGATCTTCTATAACTGATGCAGGCGGAAACCACGAATACACGAGCAACGAACAAAAGCAATACGAATCTTCACAAAGAAACGTGAATTGCAATAAACAAGAGATAAATCTCAAAACTTAATAATATTCAACCTCCCTAAAACTAATAAAATAACAAGTATTTATAGGATTAAAATCCTACCACAATAAAACTCATAACTTGACTAGGAAATTTAAAAGATAAACTAAAATAGAATCCTAAATAAATCACTTCCTAAAATATAAAATAATCTAAAATCATAAAAGATAACAAATCGATATCATATCTCCATCATTCTCTCTGGGGTCGAGACGATTCGTCCTCGAATCGGAAGGGAGATCGGCACCAGAAGAATTGTAAACCCATGGAGGAGCACGAGGAAGATGAGATGGAAAAATAAGGTGAATAGCAAAATGTATTTGAATTGAATCAAAAAAAATAACTCCGCTTGAGTACTAGAAAATCATCAGCCATTATCTTATAAGCTCCAATACCATTATAGTATGACATTCGACTCTGCGAATTATATTTCTCATTAATGCGGGCACCAACAAATGTCTCTTCCAGTCTTGTCAATTATGTCAAAGGAGACAATAATCTACTCTTACTGAAATTATTTTTATCCCTATGATAAGAGATTAAAACTGTTGGAAGGGGTGAGACATCAATAATATTTTCGATCTTTGGTGGAGAAAGAAAATATCCATTTCCCATCAACGAATCAATATCCTCAATTTTTTTTATCAAAAATTGGGGGGTCGTCATAACCACCATATTCGTCCTCATCGAAAATTGGTGGACTATCATAGTCACAATTCTCGTTAAATTCCAAAAGTTTTTCATAACCAATCTCTGGAATGAGATATTCATCTTCCTCGTCAAAAATTGGTGGTCCATCATATCCACCATCTTCAATGTCAATTGAGAATAAATCATCCATGTCTGTATAGTAGGTTTCCAATGGGGTGAACGGAATGGGTACAAAATCGCAGGCAAATTCACAACCATCAAAAAATCATTTTTCAACAAGCCTCTTGATTTCTTGAAATTGGATGCGTACGATATGGAATTATTTTGTAAGCAAGTCGGTCTGCTGACGGATCTGTGCGGTGTCGTTCATGCGTTGTGGATTCGGTTTGGACAACATGGTTCAGGGAGCGTAGACTAGTATCTGAATACCAACTGATGCAGGCGAAAGCCACGAATAAACGAGCAACGAACAAAAACAATACGAATCTTCACAAAGAAACATGAATTGCAATGAACAAGAGATAAATCTCAAAACTTAATAATATTCAACCTCCCTAAAACTAATAAAATAACAAGTATTTATATGATTAAAGTCCTACCACAATAAAACTCATAACTTGACTAGGAAACTTAAAAGATAAACTAAAATAGAATCCTAAATAAATCACTTCCTAAAATATAAAATAATCTAAAATCATAAAAGATAACAAATCGATATCATATCTCCATCAATAACTATCATGAATAAACTTGTGACAACAAAATTTTGTCTTTTGACAAGTCTCGTGTAACACACAGGTATTGTTCTTGTAATAATATAAAGAACTAATTATTTTTTTAAACTCCTCTAATAGGGGTGTTAATAAAAAATCGAATCTTGAATTATTTGACTACCTTGAATCGAATTAATAGAAGAACGTTTTGAGACCTCAATTCGATATTCGATCCTAATTTGATTAAATTCAAACTGGATTTAATTGAAGTGGATTTTTTAATTTTCTAATCGAATTTCAGTCAATTCAAAAATCCAAATTTAGTAATAAATTGGGATAAGATTAATACTCGAAACACATTTTTTGAATCATAACTAAGGTTGTGCACGTGACTTGGAGATTATCGGAACCGAACTGATATCCAGACCAAAAGATCTCCGAACCAAAAAATATCCGTTGACTTTTTGACTTCCCCCAAACTGTACCGTACCGAAAATATTAATGGTACGGTTCTGGAGATTTTTCAAATACCCGTATCGAGAACTATACCGAACTGTACCGAACCACTCTGAACCGAAGATCCAAAACTAGAATCAATTTTAAAGATTTTATATAAATACATATACATTATTTCTATATTATTTTTATTTTGATATTGAATTAACTACAAACTATTTGAAATTTAATTGAATATAAAGCATATTTCTGGAAAAAAAATCATAATACTGCAGCTATTATGAATTTTAAAAAACTCTGATATTAATAATAGAGTAAATCATTTGAAATTGAAATTAGTTAAATGATTAGTAAATTGCACTTAAAAGAGAAACAAGTAATATTACCATATTATAATAATATAAAAAGATCATATTTTAATTTTTTTACCACATCACATAAGTTATAAATATAATTTTATTAATTATGTTAAGTTGTTAAGTATGAGACATTGATATTATAAATTTATACAAGTTTTTATTTCATGTTAATTTATAGAAATTATTAGTTAATTATATATATATATATATATGTGTGTGTGTGTGTGTGTGTTTGTGTGTGTGTGTGTGTGTGTTCTATGTCAATAGAAGGACAATTGTTGAAATGGTAGACTATTATTGTATTATAGAGGTTATTAAGTTTAGAATTTTGGATTGTGTTACCTATTATAGTTTTAATTTTTATTTTCAGACTACGCTAAAAAGAGACTAGAATTCTAGAAGTATATCCGTTTGGTGATTTTCTTTTTTTCTTTTTTTTTCTATATTTTATTTATGGCTAATCTCCGAATATCCATCCCGAACCGAACCGTACCATCCCGTCCCATTAGAACCGAATCTCAGATCGAACCGTCCCGAACTTTCGATCAAGACGTTTTGGGACGAAGATTTTTTTCGTGGTTGATTGCCCGAGATTTATTTTCGAGAATCTTGAACTTCGGGATTCGCTCGAGATTTTCAGATCTCCGAACCGCCCGTACCGTGCACACCCCTAATCACAACCAATATATTTCAGATATTATCTATTTTTTATATTACACATTATCGGCTAATTTTCTATTTATTTATTTTGTTAGTGCTAAATTTAACTAAAGATCATATATAATATAATTTAGAGATTATTGAAGTAGTTTTTTCATATACATATTTATACAATATTATCATATAATTGGTTATTTGAATATGACCTAAAGTAAATATTTGTAGTATAATATATCATATAATATTAAGTATCATGATTGCCAAAACGAATTTAAAACAAAAGAAACAAAAAATTATACATTTATGATTTTACATATCTGAATATCTACGTACATAAAATAAATATGACCTAAAGATCAAAATATGTAGTATAGAGTACAAATTTATAATAATGTATATTATATACTATTAAGTATCATTGAATCAAATAAAAACCAAAAACAAAAACAAAAAGGTAATTATAATTATAAATTTATAATTTTATATATTCTTTACTGTAGGTTTAAATTTATTATATATATTATGAATAAATTCGAATGTAATTAAATTCAAAATCAATATACGAATTGAATTTAGTAGAATTGTCAAATTGAATTTCAAAAAAATACTCAATTCGTTATTCGATTTGGATATTCATATTTAAGATTCGAATCTATTCGAAATTCAATTTGAAATTCAAAAATCCTATTTAAGAATTAATTAAAATTTAAATTTCAATTGAGTTGAATTTGGAATCCATTTGAAAAATGAACACCCCTCTCTAAAACCTCTGTCCAGTAAAATGATAAAAAAAATAGAAGTGATCAAGTGAATATAATAGCACTATATATTACATCAACACATTTAAAACCAAAAAATATCATAGGTTATAAATATTATACGGTAAGAACATTATTTTACTAGACTAGATGATGGCATCGTTGATCAATCGCCGCATGCAATACCTTTTTGAAAATATATATGCATGTTCCTTTCCTAGTACTTTTGCATGATGACAATTGAGACAATAAAATCACTAAATATCAAAGATGAATATTCAATAGGTGTTCCACCAATTGTTGTCTAGTAATTCCAACTTAAATTAAGTAAAATTTACATGATTACTGCAATGCAATTATCAAATGTTCGATGGTCTTCATTAAGCTGAATAATTTGGATTTAAGATTTCTTTTAGGCAGAAAATACGGATTTAATAAGCTTAAATTTATTTTTTCTTCTTAAAAGAAGGTTTGGGGGTCCATTTTTCCATCGTATGTTTGGTAAAGAAAAAGTAGATCAATCTTGTTGACTCCAAGTGAAGAACTTTTTGCAATTCTTTTCGTGGCTTTGTTGACAATTCAGTGCTTGCCACTTTAATTTATTGTGTGCAAAAGAATGAGTGGAGGGAACTATATAATTTGTGTCAACTATTTTTGAAAATTAAAAGCAAATCATTTTTTGTTGTTATTGTATATATTTAAAATCTCAATTGTTAAGAAGAATTCTACTCGTGAGGGACATTAATTAATTAAAATATTGTACCACTCTAATAAGTTGAGTATTTAGATGAAGATATATACCAGTATTTATGTATATATTTATTTATTACTATTTTTATTATTATTATTTTATTTTTTTGCAATGATCCAAACCAAAGTAGTACTATATATTACATATCTTTGAAAGATTTCAATTGCATGCACAACAAATTTTTGATGTGAAACATGCAAAGTCTCATATCCTTATGTGCTAAATAAAGAAAAGTGTCCTAAAACAAATTGTTGCCCCATCAAACTCAAACACTGATCTTGGGCCATACGCATCCCGTAAAATTTTGTCAATTAATTGGTAGACAAATCGTTTTCATCACATAATACAACAATCTTTTGTGTGTGTGTGTGTGTGTGAATCACATATCACAGATAAATTATAGGATTTTTCCTTAAAGACAATTTACCAAATGTGGGAGGGAATAAACCGTATTGGTCCCATTTAATTATTTGATTTTTTCATAAAGTTACTGTGCAATAAAGTTAGAATTTGGTAAGGAAAAGGGACAGGTTTATTTGGTTTTTGCTCCCTATAATTTGTTTCAACAGTTTTTGTGTAGAACAACATATCATGTTCATGCCAGCCAATGAGGGTCGATTCATAATCTGTAAAACCTAATAAAGTTTCATTATTGATCAAATAGGAGTAAGTGTTGTGAAGATATTTATTCCAATATTATGTTGAGCGCTCACATAATCTGTAACTTATAAATAAGGTTACGATGCACATTTTGTATAACAAAACCTTAAGGCCAATTTATCTCACAGGGACGGAGCTAGAAAATTAAAATTAAGGGCAATTAAATTTACTTTTCTGAAAATAGTATATAAACAGATTTATTTTATTTTTATTTTTTCAGAGGGCATGCGAGATTGTGAAATTTTTATAAATTATTATTTTAATTAATTTTAGAATTTTATGAGATTTAGTGCATTAGTAGCCGCCGCCAGCCTTATTGCTCTGTCGCCGTTGTGATCACTTGTCATTTCATGCCATTAATAAGATTTAAAATGTGTACAACTCATTATATAAAAATCTTTTGTTATTCTAACTTAAAAAATATATAGTAGAACTATAATATTAATTAATAAAATTTTATTTCAAGTAAAATTGTGGTCATGATAACATTTAAACAAACGGATCACTAGATTTGAAGCATGGGTGTGAGTCACTTTTTAAAATTACCAAGAGAGATGCAATAGAGGGCTGGGGGTACAGTACTGATTAAATTGAGTTGTCCGAAAGTTGATTAAGTTGAAAGAAAGATTAACAAAAGCTGCCCTAACATGACTTTTCAGTTACATGTATGTTCATTCACGTGCTTTTTGTTCATCACAGATCACAGGTACCAATCACGCTTCGTAACAATGATTATCTTTGTTAAAAAGTCATTATGTAACCATTTGTACAAGAATGGAATCTTTGTATCTGCAGTTTTTCAAACTGATTTTAGAGCCCTTTTTTTGGGTATGTGTGATGTATAATTTATTCTAGTACGTAATTAAACAACGTATACATATGTAACATCATAATTTTTTAAGCACATAAAGGAAATTAAAGATGCAAAATTGGTCTTGTATCTCAGGGATGTTGCACTTAATTAATTAGACTATAATTTTTTAATTTGCGATTTTAGTCATATATGTTATGCTTTTTATCCATTTTGACCGATCACGTAAGTTTTGATCTGTGCAATTATGGTTCTATTAGTTTTAAGTCGGTTATCACTACAAGAAAACAAGGAAATTCCAATGGAAAAACTCTGTTGAAATTTGGACAATTACCGTTGGAATTATCGATTCCAACGGAAATTCCAATAATAAATGCATTGTTGGTAAAATGGCCGTTGAAATGGCAAAATTCCAATAGAAATTCCAATGGAAAAATATTCCAACGGTACCTCGACCGGTATTTATCCATTGGAATATACAACTGTTGGAAAAACTCCAACATATTTTCCAACACTAATTCCAACATAGTTAAACCATTGGAATTTAGTCCAATGGTATATCCATTGGAATATATATAATTGTTGGAAAAAAACTCCAACGGTTATTCCAACGGAGTTATGCCATTGGAATTTAATCCAATGGTAATTCCAATGGTATATATCTATTGGAATATTCAATCATTTTATCTCATTGTCTAATATATTTAACTTCCCAGTAGGTCACCCATCATCAATTTGTCTCAAGTCAAGCACGCTTAACTATGTAGTTTTAATATGATTAACTCCAGAAGAAAAGATATATTTTATTGATATGGATAATACTATCAAATCTTTTAACCCCGATTAAAATTTTCCAACGATATTGGAGTTTCCAATGGAATTTTCCAACAACTTGTTGTACCATTGGAATTTATGTTGGAGTTTAATTCCAATATTTTGATTACCGTAGGAATTTTTGTTGGAATTTTCCAATGATATATGTTTTAGCGATAAAATTATTGTTTTTAAAATTCCACCAGTATTTTCAATGGTTTATTCCAACGATTTTATTACCGTTGGAATTACTATTGCATTTTCCAACGATTTGTTGTCATGTTGGAATTTCAAATTCCAACGGAAATTCCAACAACTTGTACCAACGGTTTTCTTTAGCGTTGGGATTTTCATTAGAATTTTCCAACGATATAATGTAGCATTGGAATTTTCGTTGGAATTGTACAATTCCAACTATTTTCTACTTCGCTGGAATTTTTTTGTTGGAATTTGATTGTTTTCTTGTAGTGTATTAATTTGGCCCTGCAGGGCTATTTCACGTGTTCCCAAAATGCACTAGTAGCCAAAATATTCAATATAACTAAGTTCAAATACCAAAAATTGTCGTAGAGCATATGTTTTATTTACTTTAGAGTTGAGTTTATTTATTATATATAATATAAATTGACTACTGAGAGAAATTTTTTAGAATTATAAATCTAGATAAAAGTCTGGGATACGATTTCTACAAGAATTAATTCCTAATTATGGAAATACAAAAATATGTTTAGCACGACGGTTATATATTTTGACTAATACGACCAAAATTGCCACAAGTAACAAGTACAGAACTAAAATTGCATAACCCTAGTAATTACATAAATAAAATTGTTATTTTTGCTGAGGGAAAAATCATATAAGGACTAAAATTGCCAATTCATAATGTTAAGGACTAATATTGTAACAACCATGTAGATACATGACCAAAATTGTAATTCTGCACATAAAAACGCATTTGCTTAGCTAAAATAATAAGAAGGGCGAAAAGAGCGTAATCAATAACAAGCTACAAACTATCTTTTTGGTGCCATGTTCGGAAATCAAATAACCCACTTTAGGGCATGTCATTGATGTGTGTTATTATGGGGATATTAAGTAGGGGTGGCAATTTCGGACTCGACACGAACCTAACATAAAATTTATGGGTATAAGTCCAGGCATCATGGGTTCGGGTCAAAATCAGATCGAATCCGAATAACCCGCCAATTAAACAGGTCAGGTCCGAATCAACCTGCTATGACACATTTAACTCATCTTAATTAGGATTGTATCAATTAGATATATGTTACCTTTTATTTTGTGTTTCTCTTCTATCTTGTTCCTATTTTGGATCTTTTATGATTCTTATTTAAGGATTATATTTCCTATATTGTATGTTTTAGGGATTTTCTAGAGATGGGGAAGAAAATACTAAAATGTCAGAGTTTTTTTCTCTTGTTTCTCCCAATCTCTCAGTATTTATTGGAATCAATGAGTTTTTGAAAGCATATAATCTGGCAATTGAAAGAGAATCAACATATTATGAAAGGTGATATCTTTCTTCAATGTTGGTCTTACGTACTCATAAGACGCTAGCCGCTACATTAGTTGGTATCAGAGTCGGTTCGGTTATGACAACGATGTCGTCAAAGACTCAAAAAAATGTCCGACCAACAAATGCCTATAGAAGAGGTCTATAAACTTGATAACAAGATGCACGCTCAACCAACGAATGCTCGTAGAAGAGGTCTATATATGAAGGTGACCACATAATGCAGATTAAACAACATATGAATCAATAAAGAATCAATTTATTGCATTATTATCTAAACTCAACCTTGATATCATAATAATCATAATTTTATGACCGAGTCAAGCGGTAGAAGAGGGTCATCATAGAAATTCGCGGAAATATTTTCTTCAATTTGGAAAAATATTGATGCAATGAATCAAGGCCTATCTTACATATTAAGATCATATCAATTAGATTTGTGTTATTTTTCATTTTGTGATTATCTTTTTATCTTATTTCTATTTTGGATCTTTTATAATATTCATTTAGGGATTTTATTTCCAATATATTGAATGCTTAGGGATTTTCTAGAAGAAGGAAATAAAATAGAAAAATGTGAGAAAGTGTTTTCTCTTATTTCTCTTAATCTCTCGGTATTCCCAAAAATTAATGAGTTCTTAGATGCCTGTAATATGGTAATTAATCGGGAGCGAACCAACAAACTATGGAAGGTCGTATCTTTCTCCTTTGTTAGTCATTCTCATAAGAAGATTTCACTACATCAGTTGATATCAGAGCCAATTCGTTCTTGGCAATGATATCGTGAAGATGTCAGACCAATGAATACCCAATAGAAAAGGTTTATGAAACGATAGCATGATTCACGCCCAACCAATATATGATTACCCGTAGAAGAGGTTTATGAACTTGATCGCATAATGTTAATGCAAATTGAACAACACATGAATCAATAAAATGTCATTTTGTTGCACTATCGACTATCTAGACTCAACTTGACATTATAATAACAACAATAATAATTAGGGAACAATTCAAGTGGTCGAAGAAGATCATGATGAAAATTCGAGGACACATTTTCTTCATTTGGGGAGAATGGTGAACTAATCAAGGTATATCTTTAGATTAAGATCGTATCAATTAGATTTAAATTACATTTTATTTTGTGATTCTCTTTTACCTTGTTTCTATTTCGGATCTTTTATGGTTTTTATTTAGGGATTTCATTTCTTATATATTGTATGCCTTATGGCTTTTCTAGAGAAAGGGTAAGAAAATAGAAAATTGTGGCTGCGATTGGATATGAGCGAGATTTCATTTTCATTCCCCTGGAGAATTTTTTTGACCAAACATGCGATTGTTTATGAAAATTTTTAGAAAATATACTATTCTCTCACTTTCACTTTTTCTCATTTTTTCTTTCATCAACCACATCTACACATTTTTTTCACAAAAAAATAATCATTATTACGCATTCTCCTACAAATTTCACTATTCACTCACTCACACATTTTTAATTACCAATCGCATCCAATCATTATTTTACTATTTTTAAATCAAATCAACTTTCATCATTACATATCCATTCACACTCTTAGTATACTAGAAATCAACGAGTTCTTAGATACTCTAGTCTTTGTGAGTGAATCAACATATTGTGGAAGATTATTTCTTTCTTTCATGTTGGTCTTTCTCATCAGACGCTTCAACTCCATTATTGAGAACATTGGCAATGCACCTGATACACATGGCAACAGACTAAATGAGGATCACTCAATCCTATGATGATCCTATGATGGCACATGATCACCTAATCATTTCCAATCATTTGCATTTGTCATTTGTACGTCCCCTTAGTCAGAGATTTGATGCCTAATAGAATAATGACAAGTGTCCATGTAGATTCTTCTCCTAGGTGTATAAATGTACCAGGTGCTGCTGCACATTTCTCATTCAATGAAATAGTACTCAATATAACAAAATTATTCCTTATGTTTCCTTCCCTTTTCTTGTTTCCTGTTCCATTGATGAATATGCTAAAATACCTAAACGGTATCAGAGCAAGTTAAAAGGACCTGACTCTGATACTCCACTTCTTTTTCTTGTTTGCACCTCAAAATAATAATGACAATCGTAGCAGCAGCACCTGCCCCCTGAACCAGTCATACAACTCCAGAGTCAGCTGATTTCTACCAAGCTGAATGATTCCAACTGTTTGGTGTGGAGGAAACAAGTTTTGACAGCCATCCGTGGTTATGGCCTCCTTGGCTATATTGATGGATCAGCAATAATGCCAGAGCAATATACAGCAGGTACATCTACAACTAGAGTATTAAATCCTGCACACTCTACTTGGGTTAGGCAAGACCAACTCCTTGCTTCTTGGTCGTTATCATCACTAATCGATAGTTTCTTTGGTTTCTTTGTTAAATTCAACACCTCTAAGGAAATCTGGGAGTCTTTAGAAACCACTTTTGCTATCCAAAACTCAGCTAACCTTATGCAATATAGGCTACAGCTGCAAACCACCAAGAAATGTAGCATGTCTATGAGGGAATATTTTAACAAGGTGAAAAATTGTTGTGACTTGCTAACCTCTGCGAGAGAAAATGTGGTGATCGTGACAAATTTCTTACATTTTATCTGGCTTGGGATCAAAATACAATGTTGTGCTAGTCTCAGTCACCTCAAGAGCCATTCCTTGCACTCTCACAGAACTTTACTCCATTCTATTGAGTTTTGAGAACATGTTGGAGTCCACTGAAGAATACACTCACAACCTAGATGGACCTGACCTATATGTGAATCTCAACACTCATAATACACCAGGACAATACATAAGAGGAGGAACTCCCTATGCTGGAAGAGGAAGAGGCCCACTACAATAATCATACTGCAGACAAATGCTACTACAGAAGTGACCTCAATTTCAGTCCTAACTGTTGGGATTATGGGGTCCCAGCCGATCACCCTTAGATTTTCTGCATCTGCGACGGAGCCGTGGTCGCCCAACTTGCCGAGGATCCATATGGATTCTTGCGAAGCCCCTCATGTCCGTCCACCACTTAGTGTGGGGCTCTGCTTGTTGCCGTTGTGAATGTAGGGGTGCCTACAGGAATCAACCTGGGGTTGACAGTTAAAAAGTAGAGCTTAAATGATTAGATATGTACTACTCATACCAACAAGGTGCATCTTCTTTTCTGGTGTCCATTACATAGAAACTCTGTGGTTAAGCGTGCTTGACCTGGAGTAGACATGGGATGGGTGACCCCGGGAAGTTTTTCAGTGGTGCGCGTGAGTGAGGACAAAAACGCGCTAGAAAAGACTCGTGTTGGTTTTGGGACAAATCGTCAAATCCGAAGCACTTTCGATCCTAACAATGGTATCAAAGCGAGGTTGCAAGTTCAAACCGCCCGGGTGCTGGGGGAGATTGTTGGGATTATGGGGTCCCCCGATCACCCTTAGATTTCTTTATCTTCGCATCGGAGCCGTGGTCGCCCAACTTGCCGAGGATCCATATGGATTCTTGCGAAGCCCCTCATGTCCGTCCACCACTTAGTGTGGGGCTCATTGCCGTTAGAACGTAGGGGTGTGCCTACGGGAATCAACCTGGGTTGGACGAGTTAAAAAGTAGAGCTTAAATGATTAGATATGTACTACTCATACCAACAAGGTGCATCTTCTTTTCTCGGTGTCCATTACATGAAACTCGTGGTTAAGCGTGCTTGACCTCCGGGAGTAGACATGGGATGGGTGACCCCCGGGAAGTTTTTCAGTGCGCGTGAGTGAGGACAAAAACGCGCTAGAAAAGACTCGTGTTGGTTTGTGGGGACAGTCGTCAAATCCAGTAAGCACTTTCGATCCTAACACTAACAATGGAGGCAATCAATATCAAAGTAACAATGCAAGCCATTCAGTCAATATTGCCAGCATTGCTGGATCTGAAGCAACACCATGTGAGGATACATGTTGGTACCCTGATTCTGGAGCAACTAATCATCTTACCTATGACATGAGCAACCTCAATCTTGCTGCAGAATATCAAGGCACTGAGAAAGTTCAGATGGGGAATGGTACAGGTTTGGTTATATCTCATGTTGGTAATTCAATTGTAAAGTCACCACATTCTGTTTCATCCCACAAATTTCTTCTCAAAAACCTATTACATGTTCCTCATATCACTAAAAACCTCATTAGTGTTGCTCAATTTGCTAGAGATAACAAAGTCTTCTTTGAGTTTCACCCTGTTGTTTGTCTTGTGAAGGATCAATGCACATGGAGGCACTTCTCAGAGGAAAGCTTGAGAATGGGTTATACAACTTCCATCTCACCAAGTTTCAGAACTCCAGTTCTTTTTCTAGTGCTTTCAATCAAACAGGACAGCTTGTTGCTAATCCTGCTGTAGTTAGAGATAAATCTAATTTAGCCTTATGGCATTCTAGACTAGGCCATGCTTCTATGGAGATTGTCAAAAGGCTTTGCAAAGTTGTAACATTTCCTTTTCAGATAATCAAAAGAGTTCTATCTGCTTTCCTTGTCTTCAATCAAAGTCTCATAAATTGCCTTTTTCTGACTCAAATTCTCATCATTATGACATGTTTGATGTATTGCATACTGATCTTTGGGGACCAGCACCTATGAAATCCTTTCATGGATACACATATTATGTCAGTTTTATAGATGATGCCACTAGATATACTTGGTTTTATCCCCTAAAAGCTAAATATGACACCAAAGCTGCCTCCATACATCTTAAAGCTCAAATTGAGACTTAATATAACAAAAAGATAAAATGTGTTCAAAGTGATGGGAGAGGTGAATTTAAAGCCTTAGCCACATTCTTTTCTGAAAATGGGATCCAACATAAGATTTCATGCCCTTATACCCCAGAACAAAACGGCCTTGCAAAGAGCAAGCACAGACATATTGTAGAAGTAGGCCTTTCTCTCCTTAATCAATCCCAGCTGCCATCCAAACACTGGGATGATGCCTTTTGTAGTGTTGTCTATCTCATAAATAGAACACCATCAAAAACTCTGCACTATAAAACACCCTATGAAGCCCTTACAGGTCTCAAACCAAATTATGACACCATGAGAGTCTTTGGATGTCTATGTTTTCCCTACCTCGGGCCATACAACCACAATAAACTTGAACCTCGAAGTTTACCTAGCATTTTACTTGGATATCACCCCTAATATAAAGGATACAAGGTGCTATTACCCAATAACATGATCATTATATCTAGGCATGACATTTTTGACGAGAATATTTTCCCTTCTCAAAAAGACACTCAGTCTGATTATAAGAAATTTTTGAAAATCATGAAGTAGGACCTTTAATTAAATTGGTTCACAGTCATGAACCTGTAGATCATCCCCAGTCTCCTTCCAATTCCTCTCTTCCACCATTGCACACTCCTAGCACTCAAGATTCTGATAACCTTAATGATTCTCCTATCACACAATCTTCATCTCCTTCCACACAATATGGTGGTACTATTACAATTGATTTACCTATTGAGACAGTCACTCTACCTGCTAACAATGTGATTCCCAGTGCTACAGGTACTCACTCTATGGTTACAAGGTCCAAAGCTGAGATTTACAAGCCCAAGGCTTATGTGGTAGAACCATTGATTGAACCACA
Organism: Rehmannia glutinosa; assembly: GCA_016081115.2. Lineage (NCBI taxonomy): Eukaryota > Viridiplantae > Streptophyta > Magnoliopsida > Lamiales > Orobanchaceae > Rehmannia > Rehmannia glutinosa. Next base: position 39,900 of record JABTTQ020003468.1, read on the forward strand.
GAGTTTAGAGGAGGCATTGAGACAGACTGAATGGAAGGAGGCAATGAATAAAGAATATGCAGCTCTACTCAAAAATAAAACCTGGATTTGGTGTCTATTGCCACCTAACAAGTAAGTGATTGGATGTAGATGGGTATATAAGACCAAGAAGAATGTTGATGGTTCACTAGCAAAGTACAAGGCCAGATTGGTGGCAAAGGGATACACTCAGCTTGCTGGTTTTGATTACCAAGAAACATACAACCCTGTTGTTAAACTATCCACCATTAGAGTTGTATTGTATATTGTTATATCAAAGGGTTGGACAATTAGGCAATTGGATGTTGATAATGCCTTTTTGAATGGAGATATAGATACAAAGTTGTTTATGGATCAACCTCCGGGGTTTGAGCTGCTAAAGGGACAAAATATGGTGTGCAAGTTGGCTAAGTCATTATATGGACTGAAGCAAGCATCTAGAGCTTGGTCCAGCAAATTGGGCAGTGTATTGTTATTCTTGGGATTTACAGTTTCAAGAGCTGATAGCTCATTGTACATCAAACATGAGCAATCTCGTACTCTTCTTGTACTGACTTATGTTGATGATATTATCATCACAGGGGACAATAACCATGAAATTCAGCAGCTCATCAGCAAGATGAATAAGCATTTTTCATTGAAGGATTTGGGAGACATTTTTTCTTTGGCATTGAATTCACTGCTACTAAAGGGGGAATGTTTTTAAGTCAGAAAAGTATGTAGAGGGTCTAATATTAAAGGCGAGCATGCACGGTGCAAAAGGGCTCAGTACTCCTCTGATTACCAACCATGCTTTGTCAAAGGATGCAGGGAACCCCATAACTGATAGCACTTTGTACAGACAGATTGTTGGTGGCCTTCAATATGCTACCATTACCAGGCCTGAGATCAGTTATAGCGCGAACAAAGTCAGTCAATACGTGCAAATACCATTGGATACTCATTGGAAAGCAGTAAGAGGATCATTAGATACTTGGCTGGAACTACTGATTATGGATTACATTTTTCTTCTGCTTCTACCACAAATTTGATAGCTTTTGCTAATGCTGATTGGGCATCGGATTTGGATGACAGGAGGTCAACATCTGGTTCTTGTGTGTTTTTAGGCAAGAATTTAGTATCATGGAGCTCTAAGAAACAACCCATTTGTGTCAAGATCAAATCGACGAGAATATAGAAGTTTGGCTCATGTTACTTGTGATGTTGTTTGGTTGCGATCATTAATGTAGGAGTTACAAATCAAACAGATCGATACTAATAATTTGGGTGGATAATCAAGGTGCTATTTCTCCGGCAAGCAATCGTGCGGCAAAGATTCAAGAACTAAGCACCTAGAACTTGATATTCACTTCATTCGAGAGAAAGTCATGAACAAAATGATAAGTGTTAGACATGTGACTTCTCTTGATCAAGTGGCTGACATATTGACAAAGCCTCTCTCCGGACAATTCTTCACTCGCCTCAGGAATAAGCTGGGAGTTGTTCCTAAGAGCTCACTCGAATTGAGGGGGGCTGAAAACATTGGCAATGCACCTGATACACATGGCAGCAGACTAAAATCCTATGATGGCACATGATCACCTAATCATTTCCAATCATTTGCAGTTGTCATTTGTACGTCCTTAGCTGTAGATTTGATGCCTAATAGAATAATGACAAGTGTCCATCTAGATTCTTCTCCTAGGTGTGTACCAGGTGCTGCTGCACATTTCTCATTCAATGAAATAGTACTCAGTATAACAAAATTCCTTATGTTTCCTTTCCTTTTCTTGCTTCATGTTCCATTGATGAATATGCTAAAATATCTAAAATTATAACAACTCAAATAATCTAGTATTATATAATCTTGTAACTTAGGGTTGATATTTGGAAGAGTATATTTGATGAATAATACATTGAGTCTGTGAATGGTAGATATATAAGTATCTAAACATTGTATAATAATATTTACATTATTCAAATATCAGATAAACAATACACCATATATCAAAAAAAAAAAAAAAATACACCAAATATAAAAACACATGTCATCCCAATCTAAACAAGACATTCTAATTAATATAACTCCATAGAATGGCAGCATTACATATATAAGTTGAGTGACCATAACATGAGGATTTTGCTACCTAGTAAATCAAACTGTTTAATGTTTTGAGTACCAAAGAATTGCATTTTTTTTTGTTGATCATTCTAATATTAGAAAACTTTCAAATTAACATGGGATGCATAATATTGATATTATACTTAGCCAATTTAACACTAAAAATATTAAAAAAAATATATAGATTGATTGGAAGAATGACACTTTAATTGCATACTGTTATGAGTTCTTGTATTGGGTTCTCAAGAGTGGCCAGAAAGCATAGTACTAGATAAGTAGATACATAATTGTTTCTTTTCCGGAGGATCGGTTTGACATCATCGCACCTGTCGCCGTAACACCTTTGGTCGGTCGTGCGTGCACATCCTGCGGTTTACCTTGATCGCAAAGCAATGAGGAGCGAAGTTGTTGTCCTCGGGATAGTCGGGGAGCGCAGTTCAAAACTGAGTTATCAAAAAAAAATTAAAAAAATAAGTAGATATATATCCACGTTATATGATTATACTATAAAAGCAGTGGCTTCGGTAGAGAAGCACTTATTATTGTTCAACTTATTTAATCATTTATAAGTGGCCCTATGATTGCCCATTCTCTAAAATTATTGTCTTCCACATTACAACAGATAGACTTTACAAACCCTTTTATCATGATAATAATTTTCTTTCCGCGCAATTATATATTATTATCCATAATAATAATATTATATACCCCCCCTCTCTCTTCCCCAACCGGAAAAACAAAAAAATATATGTACGCGATATACTATCGAACAGTCAGGAAAAATATTATCTTTAAATCAAAAATATTAAAATTTAAAACCCACTCTTTAGTCGTCGAAATAAAATACAATTATGTATCTATGATATTTAAAAACCATAAAAATATATGTTTACTTTAATCTTTTGATATTTAAAAACCATAACATTTATGTTTACTTTAATCTTTTGATTATGGTTTCTACAATAAAGTTAATCAAATCCGTGGCCTTCATGATTGCGGAGTTCCATCGTTATAATTTAATTAACTGTCATTTTCACCTAAAAAGAAATATTGATTATTTGCTTAATCCATCAATAATTTATGTGAAGTCATTTAATACTGGTTTAATTTTCTTTACTAAAGTGGTCTCCTTTTCCATTATGTTAGATGATAAGGTTCATTTAAATAAATTAATTTAGATAGTAGATAAAAAGTAGTACGTTAATATCAAAGGATTATAACAAAAATTAGGCTATTTTTTTAAAATAAAAGATCGCAAAGCGTACGAGCAGTTAGAGCTATCAAATGTGGCGGTGGACCCGTATTGGTCTATCGAGTCAAAGAGAAAAAACGTCCATGTTGAAATTAGTAAAATGCATCAGACCAATCAGCTTTTGGGCAGGCCCAGCTTTTCGGGCCAAAAATGCCCAATCCCTTTCGGGTCTATCAAATTGGAGCTTCACACAGTTTTTTTATTAGGTCGGTCGGGTGGTTACATCGAGTCAGATTGGTTTTGACCTCTCTACTAGTAATACCAAAGAACATAATTTTTCTTCCTTTTTTACTCTCCCTTTCTTGGGTGGATTACAAATGTCGGTTTTGGCTCATTGGTGACTGGTCGTTGTAATTGCATTACAAAAGTTTTGAAGAAGATACTTGAATTTCCGTCATTTGTTGTCTACGTAAAAAAATCTTTACTTTCTAATGCGGCTTATTAAGGCAGATCACTCCAAGTCAACGGTGTTGATTAAAATCCTCTTCCCGAGAGGAAAATCTTCACGTCATCCCTCTTTCCGAGGGGGGAGTATTCTCGTCTTCTTCTCCTTGAACTGAAAAATAATTTGATGGGAACATGCCTGCACACACGCGCAAATGTTAGAGGTCCCCGGGAGTTATCCCCAGAGAGGCCCATTCGACGCTCAAGTCAGCACGGTGAACGAGAGAATAAACAGTAAATGAATACTGTATAATAAATGCGGAGGATAATAATTAATTAATTGCTTACAGATAATAGAATGGACTTTTTTATACCTGGGAGATGGGTCCCATGGGCCGTGTAGGAGAATTGGGCCTATGGCCAGTCCGCGTAGGAGAAATCGGCCAGTGGGCCAAACCCGGACACCATTGGCCCAGTTTATTTATTAAGAGTCCATTGGGCAATTAATATTAACTAAACATATATAAAATAAATTATATGTTTAATTAATGAAATACCATTTTTATCCCCGACATGAGCCTCCTAGCTCCGGTGCTGTGGAGGGATGAAACAGTGCGGAAGCTAATCCGGTATAGAAATATTGTCTTGTCATTGGAAAATCTTTGACCACTTTGCATTAGTACACTTTGAGGGAAAGCTTGTAACCATGTCTTCCAAAGGTAAATTCTCTTTCTCTACCCCTCAAGTTTGAAATTTTTTGCTTTGTAGAAGAATTAGGAAATTTCTTGAAAGTGAGAGGTGATGTGAAACTTGAGGTGAGAATCCATGGAGAGTTGGAGTGCATTGAGCGGAGAGAGAGAGAGAGAGAGAGAGATGAGAGCGCCTTGAGCCGCAGAGGGCGCCCCCTTGGCACCCTGCACAAGGGCGCGCCCGGGCACCCTCCCAAGGGAGGAGGACTCGCCCCCAGGGGGCACTCTGAGCCCCCCGATCCATTTTCCTTCATGTATTTCTTCGTCTTCCCCGAGTTCTCATTTATTTTAAGTCATATCCCAAATTCCGATACTTCTTCTATTCCACTTGGAGGCCGAGGTGTTACTGGGCATTCAGTTTCTAGTTAATTAAGTCATTCCATGTCCACCTTTCTCCACATAGTTTGATATTCATCCCCTTACTCCAGAGTTGTGCTTTGATGGTGAAGGGAAAGTAGAGCTTGGGCCGGATTCAAGCTTAAGTGATGAGTCTTCTGAGGCAAAGTCCGAAAAAGACAGTCCTAAAGAGGTCCGTCCCACCAAGTACCAGCATAAGCCTTCTCCCAAGAGTCGAGCAGTTGTCCTAGGAGAGTTGGATAGTCGAGTGCCCTCCGTCTGTCTTCATAGGCCGCGAGAGCGGCTTGAGCTTTCTTCTACATTTTTTATGTTGGCCCTGGGTTTGGGCAACAGACTCACTCATCCACCTGAGGGCTTCATCGCGGTGTACCTTTACAGTTTCTCTATTGCCTTTGTGCTTTCTCCAAATATTTTATTCATCTCGATCCTTAGGTCGGTGGGCATGTATTGGTCAGTTGATTCTCTAAGCCTATGCATGTATACGAGGTAATCAAAGACATACTATGCATTTAGCTTGGCTTGATTCCAACTGTAGATCTCCGAGTGACGCCTTCTTCTATTTCTTTCCATGTCCTCAGTACAAGTTTCTTGATGGATTTCCTTCTCTTGGTGGGCTGTGGAAGGAGGACTTCTTCTATGTGAGGGATAATGGTTGGGAGCTTTCTTACCAGTGGGTTTTTGAGATTATGACTATCCGAGGTACTTCTGCTTCCTGGAGGGAGATGACAGAAGCTTATAGGTCTCGGAGCTTCTTCAAAAATCTTCTGAATGAAAGGGGATTCTTGGGTATCCCATCGTGCTTCAGTTCTTTACATTGATTTCCGCTTTATTTGTACATTTTGGCTGCTTCCATTTTCTTATATTACTTCTGCTTGCTTTTTAGGTAAGAAGAGTAACAACATTGCGGAGTTGATGACCTTTAAGAAGAAGGAGAAAGAGAAAGCCAAAGGGAAGTCTGCTACTGCGGGAGCTCGAGTGTCCCACCCCAGAGTGATAGGTCGTGCCATTCTCCCCATGAGGGTGATATGCGCCCTTCCCACCTGGAGGGTGATCAACGCCCTGGCTTGTGCTCCAGTGATTATGTTGATGTTGTTCTGGCTCCTCGTCTTTCTTTAGGCCTTTCTGGAAGGAAGAGGCCGATGATGGATCCTGGAGCTACTACTTCTGAGAGTGTTGGTCCCCGAGCTATCTTTTCTGGTGGAGTAAATCATCGTGAGGGAATACAATCCTATTGGGATTATACTGATTCTGGTATGGGCTACGCCAGTACCTGAGGAGCTTTATCAGCTAATGATCAGTCCCGCCTTGGGCCTTTGTCCTTCAAGGACATCGAGACTCATCTTTGTGGGGATATTGCTTGGGTAAGCTTCCACGCTTTCATTGCATTTCCTTTATTGTACTTGTTTTATCTCTTTACTTGGCTAAGACTTGTACCAATTATCTTAAAGATCTTGAACCTCGCTGCAACTTCGAACCATCGAGGCGAGGTGACGGAGGCGGAGAATCATCAGCTTTGGGATAAGGTGAAGAGCTTGACAGAATATGCGACCCAACATGGTGGCAAGATGTCTAAGTTGTCGAATGAGCTTGAATGGGCGAAGGCCCAGCTCAGCACGATCATGAGTCGAAGATGGGCGATGTCTTTCTCCGTACTTCAGTAGGTGCCCATATGTTAGCTCATGAGAGCACCCGCTCAATTGAGGCTTACAAAGCTTCTCCAGAGTATCGCTCCGAGTTATTGCAGAAGTCTTCCGTCTTTTTTGACAGAGTCGTTCCCCATTGCCGAAAACTTCTATGGTGAAGAGAGGCTTATAAAGAATTGATTGACATATTGGACTGCGACATCTCTGATGAGGAAGAGGGAAAGGTCGAGGCTTTGGCGGATATTCCCGATGATGCTGATGACGATGGAGATGAGCCTAAAAAGACTAATGTTACTACTAAAAATGAGTTGTGTTTGATACATGTTTTTATCTTAATTTTGATGATTTTATTTTATCACCAAAACAATGTTTTTAAAGGTTGTCCAAATACTCCTAAATGATTTAAAATGGTTTTAATATTTTCCGAAGTATTTCCTCAAGTTTATTTTTGTTAATAATGGACAACACTTTTATTGATGAGTTTTTACTCCTTTAACAGGTCCCTAAATGTTGTCTAAATACTCTCGATCGGTTTAAAATGTTTTTACTATATTTTCGGAGTAATTCTTGAGTTTTATTTTCGACAAAAATGGACAACATTTTCCTCGTGGTCGACCGGCCGCCTATAGGGCAACCCAGACCAAGATATTTTCGTAAATAGAAAATGAGACGGAAGTAAAAACAAGCGGTCGTCGGCCGCATGCCGGGCGCGTCGGCCGTCCGGTCGGCCGATCGCCCGGTCGGCCGACCGCACTGCAAGTTCCATTTTGAAACAGAACAAAACCTCTTCGTTTTTTGATTAGGGGGACCGGTTGAGACAGGGTCGACCGGTCGAAGCCTACGTCGGCGTGTCGCCTGTTGTAATTTTCAAAGTGTTCTTATTTCTCTTATTTCGTGCGACCGTGGTCGCCTGTATTGACAAAAAAAATATGACCGTTTGACAAACAGACACATTTCCTTAAATTGTGGGATTGATTTCTAACAGCTATATTCTTGATTTTAATTGTATTTTTTCGTAGATTTTCAATCCCCAAGAGGAGCCTATGCTTGATCAATCATCTCCTATAAATAGAGGAAGTTTTGGAGCAACAAAAAACAACAATTGAGATACAACACAACAAGATACACTTCAAGCAAATACTTGGTCTTTCATTGTTATTATTCTTGTTGTAAAATTGCCTAGCTTATCACTTTCACATCTTTGAGGTCTAGGCTTTTCTTGATTACACTTCGCACTCAAATTGTATTATTCATTATTGAGTTGTAATCTTGACTTTTGGTTATCATTCAAACACAAGATATCCTTGTGAGTGTTCTTGTGGTAAGAACACACTTGGATGATCTAGGTGATAGGTGAAGAAGATTGTGGTAATCTTCTTATTGAGGTGTTGAAGAATTTGGTATTCTTCAAGGTTGAAGATTGTGGTAATCTTCACAAGGTGCCGTTGAAGGAAGATTGTGGTGATCTTCAAAGGGAGATTGTGGTAATCTCCAAAGGTGTTGTTGAAGAAGAGTGTGGTGCTCTTCAAGTTGTTGTAAGTTGAATTTGTATTAATTTTGGTAATTAATAAAATTCTTTTTCTTTTCAAATCCATCCCGGATATCTTGGGGTGGTAGAGGATTAGGCCCTAGGTGGGTTGAACCTCTTTAAATCGACGTGTGTTGTTTACATTCCGCACCTTTATTATTGTCTTTGAGCATTCGGTTGTAAAAAGAGGGCGAAATCGAAAAGATGGAGATAATCTATTCACCCCCCTCTAGATTATCGTAGCCGCTTGGACTTACAAGCGCGCCCTACTTGAGTAGTGATAGTCTTTTCTTGGCTTGATGGCCTTTGATTCCTGCCCACCTGTTTAGGGCTTGCTTTACGCATTTGGATGTTTCTTTCTACTCACTTGGATCTTTCTCCGTTGGATGATTCTTTGTCTTTTATATGTATATTAGTTTCCCTTTGTCTGTTTTTTTTTTGTGATATATGCATGTGACTTCTTGCGGGAGATTAAATTTTATCTCATATTTTAACACCAAGGGCGTCTTTAGGAACTCGAGAGAAGGTGCCCGGGGTTCTGGGCACTCTTCTTCAGAGCAGGAAGGATCCTTCCCCATGGATTTCCCTTAAACCTTTGCTTTGTTCTTTGTATCTTTTACCACATGTATTAGCATTTTTTCGCTTTCTGTTTCTTGCATATTTTAATCATGAAGAAGAATTTAGGGGGACTCTTCCCTCCCTCCGGGTTCTTAGCCGGAGGGAAATAAATTTTTACTAGGACCTCCCTATGAGGAGGCCCCTCCCTTCCGGGGTCTTAGCTGGGTGAGGCCATCCCCTCCAGGGTCTTAGCCGAAGGAGGTTAATTGCTAGGACTTCCATGAGAAAGCCCCTCTCATCCGAGGTCTTAGCCGGAAGGGGTTATCTCACCCAGGGCCATAGCCGGAGGAGGTTAATTACCTTGACCTCTATGAAGAGGCCCCTCCCATCCGGGGTCTTAGCCGGGTGAGGTAAATTTACGAGGACCCCTATGAGGAGGTCTCTCTCATCCGGGGCGTTAGTGGGAAAGATTGGGTTTGCTGAGGAGTACATCTAATTTGACCTTGGTCATATGTGGTTATTAATTGTATTCACAACATCAAAGTAGAAATGTGAAAGCGCTTTTATTCATTATAATAAAAAGTTTTACGCCTGTGGGTGGAAAAACAACTGAAATGTAAATAAATGTTTAACACCTCTTGGGCGGAAATAAACTAGAAATAATAAAAAATGAAAAATACTAAAATCTCTGGGAGTCTAGGGAGAGTTGTTGTCTATCGATGCGTGGTGCTTTCAGCATTCGGTCTCGGGAGCTTGCTCATTTTCAAGGTGGCCACATAGCGTTCCCGAGTTGTGTTGATGTCTCCGACAGCCTCTTTTACCTCCGAGTCTGTCTGGAACTCCAGCTTCAAGTGAACCATGGAGGGAATGGCTCAGACTTGGTTCAAGCTTGGCCTTCCCAAAATCAGATTGTACATAGATGGAGTGTCTACTATAAGGAAACAGACCATCTTCGTGACTTGATGCGGGGTGTCCATGCCCAATGTGCGCGACAAATTGATTTGGTCTGATAACTTAATTACTTCTCCTGTGAAGCCAATCAGTGGTGCCGAAATCGGAACTACTTGTGCTGGATCAATCTTCATCTTGTCAAAGGATTCCGGGAATATGATGTCCATCGCGCTCCATGTATCTACCAAGATCCTTTTAACCATGAGGTTGTCCAACATAACTGATGACAATGGCATCGGGATGAACTTGGGTCTCATGGATGTAGTCTTGAGTGTCGAATGTGATAGGCATGTCCTTGGCTTGAGGATGTTCCACGTTTCTTCTCTTGGATGGGTTCTTCTCGGGACGCCCTCTTCTTTCCTTGTTACATTCCTAGAGAGCACTTCGGGCGTCTTTTGCCTCCGGTCCTCCGGATATCACATTGATGGCTCCAGGAACATGATTGTCGTGTTTCTCCTCCCTGTGGCGATTTGAGCGGCGCTGGTCTTATGGTGGTTCCTCTTCATGCGGTCTTGGATCTGAGTGAAACTTGTTGTGATCCACATAATCCTTGAGGTGACCATTTGATGGCTCAAAAGCTACCTTTAAAACCGTAGGCAAGTGCACCTATCGTTTTATAGTATAGATTATTGAGTACCGAGTGTCATTCCCACGAGGATTATAATTACTAATAATTACCGTCTCTTTGTTATTTAATCTAACAATTTTCAGAGTTTTTGTTTGATGAAAAAGAATCTAAATTATCGAAGTATAAAAATGAAGTAAAATTTGTAGATTAAGAAATCAAGAGATAGAAGTGTGTTTGAATGTAAATCCCTCTAGAATGTTTTTGTGATTTGACAAGTTAAAAGATTCAACCATAAGCCCTTAACAAAAACCAACCTCTTTTAATAAAATCTCATGTCTTGTGGACCGTAGAAATTCCCAATTTAAGTTAAACCTTTCTCAAGGCGAAAAACTTCTAATCTCAAGTTGATTAAGCGAAATCTCTTTCTAGTTAAAACCCCCAAGACAAAGACATTATAACGATTTGTGAATTCCCATATTAGGTTTGACCCTAATCCAGAAGATTTATGTCGTCCTATATCTAGGATTGCATGCAACTCTTTTCACTTATATAGGTTCTATTTCACCATGAATCTCTCGATTTCCCGGATGAAAAATAAACTTCAAATCAATATTGCGCATATATCAATTCGAATGAACGAAGCATAATATAAGTGAATCACACAAAATATGAAGATTTTATTAAAAACATACACACCTTAATCACAAATCCATTCTAGAGTTCATTACATTCAAACACTAGGAGTTTTAGCTACACATGCTTTTGACACAAGAATAAATTACACAAGAAGATGTAAACTTTGTAGACATGGTGTACTTATCTTTATCAAAATCTCAATTGACTTGATGATGTTGCTCCAAGCCTTTTTCCCAATGTTGCCTCAAGCTTACTCCTCCAAGACTTCTTGATCCCAATTCCACTCAAAATGTTAAACACTATGAATCTCTCTATGAATGAATATTACATCAATATCTAATGAATCCTTTTCCAACTCAAACTCTTGGCTTTTATAAGCACCATCTTGTGAAATACCATATTAACAAATGCCCCATTTCCATGCTTGTTAGTTGAATCATTGTGTGCACATTCATGGTTGAGTTGGTTGAATCATTGTATACACATGATGATTGAGGGAATATGGGGACATGTTGCAGCAAAATTGGGTGTTAAAGGTGTATAAAAGTGGTCAAAAGGCTTGGTAGATGAGTTTTCCATAAATTTCACATGGAAAAGTTGCAAAAAGGGGTCCGGACACGCCAGTGTCGCAAAGACGGCCACTGCCGCGGCCGTAAATTTTTCTCGAAATTTGCGACACGGCCGTGTCGTGTGACACGGCCAGGCCGTGTTGTGCGACACGGCCGTGTTGTACAACACGGCCAGGCCGTGTTCGGGCCTGTTTTGTGCGGTTTTTCCTCCTCTTTTGATCCCCTTCAACATGGCCGTGTTGCCCGACACCCGCGCCCGTGTTGGACCAAAAGGCCCGAAATGACGCGTTTGGCTTGGAATTTCGAGCGTTTTGCATCCTTAAACTCCCGATATGTTTTGACATGAATCCATGGTCCGAAATTCACCGAAATTAGCCCCAAGTGGTCAACCTACACCAATAAAAGCACCCACAAAAGAGTATAAACAATGTACAATCAAAAACTAATGAAACTAACAACAAAATAACTCAATTTCTACTCAAATACACACATAAAACATGCATAAAAATACACTTATCAAACCACCTCCAACTTTGAACTTTGCTTGTCCTCAAGCAAAACATAAAACCATAATGAGGGATTCAATACATCACAACACACAATGAATATATTTTTTTCAACATATTGAACATAAGCAGTCAAGTTCTTGGCCTTCTCAACCTGAATTAACCATTAAGTAAAAACATCGTTTTGTAAAGCGATCGATTGTCAAGAAAAGATCAGAATATCGGCAGGCATTATTCGGACTTGAAATCATCACTCCACAAAATCGATAGTTATGAACAACTTCAATTCAATAACGCCATGAAAATACAAGAATTCAATAGATCATTGTAGTTAGCCTACTAGTCATATAACCAAGCTTCTTGAATTTTATTGGAATGAGAAGTCAAGGAGTATTCATTCTCCTTTTTTTTTTTTTTTTTTTTATGGGACCTTTCGAGACATGCTTCCACTAGGTTTATATTTTGAATTTCTGTTCAAACACTCCTAGGGTGGTTTCCCATACTCATATTCGTGTCGCCGTTTTACGTAAAAGACAAACATGGGGCTCATGAATGCTTCTAGTTACTAAGTAACAACAAATAGAGGAGTATAACCTCGATTGGTCCGTTTTTTTTTTTTTTTTTTTTTTTTTTTTTTTTTTTTTTTTTCACAAGCTTGGTTTAACAACTAGTTAACCACTACTAAATCATGAGTTCTCGGAAGTTCATAGCACTAAGTATCGTCGTATATGCCTTAACACATCAAGTATTTATGGTGTTGGAAATCTCGTCAAAATTTAGCCCGCATCCACGTCAATCTATCCTAGACAATCAATTGCTTCACATTGAAAACACAAATTAACAAGTTAATATAGGTATAATTGGGCCAAGTTATTGACTAGCAAATACTCAATTTGTTAAAAAAAAAAAAAATCACATCTCTTGAAAACAAACACACAAGCATTCCGAAAATGTTATTGTACCCACCTCCAACTTTAAGATTCACATTGTCCTCAATGTGAAAGAAAGAAATGGACAAACACACACAAAACACTCAAAAAAACAAAGAAATTAGAATGATATAAAAGAGGTGGAAAAAAGAAAAATACGACCTTACTACAATAGTGGAATCGGTGTTAAGCGACCATTGGGTTGTTTTGGTACGGGACCTTCAACGGCATCTTCATACCTAATCAAAGTTAAGCAACACACAACTCGAATACCGTGAAATCTCAAATATTCCCAATTAGGACAAGCAAGAAGAAGCTCAAGAGTTTTTTTTTTTTTTTTTTTTTTTATGATTTGAAGATGACTCTAAGGACTTGTGATTATTTTGAAAGAAAATAAAAAAAATAAAAATAAAAAAATGAAAAACAATTGCACACAAACATCGGGTTGCCTCCCGGTTAGCGCTTCTTTAACGTCATATAGCTGGACCATTTCACCTAAATGTGAAGATTTAATCGGGCGGAGCCTTGAACTTATGAAAAATTTTATCTCTTTGAACAACATCGCCACCCATATCGATTTTTGGACAATTAACCTTCATGGTCCTATTTTTCTGCATGTTATTCTCAAAATGGGATTTATCTGTGGAAACTTTTGCACATTGAACATCACATACTTTCAAGGATTTATTAGAAGACATATCAAGCAAAGAATCATTTATCCTTGTCTCAATCAAGTTTATAGGAAAACAAGTATCATTTATAGGATTTCTCAAAGGAATTTTAAAGATAACTTGTTCACCCCTACTCTCGAGTAAGCTTTCCATCGTGTACATCAATGAGAGATTTAGCGGTAGCAAAAAGGGACGCCCTAGAATTAAGGGAACTTCTAAATTATCATGCATGTCAAGAATAACGAAATCGATTGGAAACACGAATTTATCAATCTTGACTAACACATCATGAATAATACCTCTAGGATGTTTAATCGATTTATCGGCTAATTGAATGTCCATCCTAATAGGTTTAAGTTCACCTAATCCCGCGTGCTTAAATGTTTCATAAGACATCACATTGATACTAGCTCCCAAGTCGGCTAGTGCCCTATCAACAGTAAACCATCAATTGTGCAAGGAATAATAAAGCTTCCCTGGATCATTAAATTTTTGTGGTAGTTCATTGGAAGGACATTTATCATTCAATTGCACATTTGATAATTTGTTAAGCTTATTTTCACTAGAATGATGTCATTAAGATCCCTAACATGCTTTGAAGGAGGGTCAACAAATGGAATATTAGTATGTAATTGCTTGAATGACTCAAGGTACTTACCAAATTTGTCCTCCTTTCTATCTTCTTCAGATTAAACTCCAGGTAAAGGGATCTTGGCTTGTATTCGCAACCTCCTTTTTCATGAGATTTTCTTTGGGCATGTCATCCTCCACGTATTTCTCGCATGGCGGCATTGGCGTAATCATGCTCATGTGGAAAAATCGATGGTGATTGCCTTTACGTGCTCCTTGGGTTTGGCTCAGTATTACCCTAAGCAAACTACCTTGTGGCCTTTCGAAATCATCTTCGCAATGCCTATTTGGTTTTCCAGATTATGGATAGATGCTTCTTGATTTCTCAAGGATGTTTCCACTACCTGGAATCGAGTATATCGTTGATTGCACAAACTTTGTTATAAGATCTTCCAAGTTAGGCTTACCTTGATTTGGTGAAACCGGAGACGTGTGTAGATCGGGATTGGGATTAGGTCGTGGTTGACCTTGATTTCAACCAAAATTAGGATGTTGTCGCCACCCAGGATTATATGTGTTCTTTGTAAGGATTACTTGGGTAATTTCGCCTTGATTCCCAACGTAATTAGCATGTTCGGCGTGAGGTATCGTGTGTGGGCGTCTTGATGATTATGCAATCCGCCGCAAGTTTCACAAGATAAAACGCGGTGGTGGTGGTTTAGGAGCCGCTAGATCGTCGATCTTTTGGGTCAAAGCTTCGACTGTGCGGCTAGTGTAACCACCTGATCCGCATTATAAACACCAACTGACGACCGTTAGTTTTACCTCGTATAGATTGCCATTGGTAGCCGTTCATGGCCATTCCCTCAATCAAATCCTGAGCGCTTCAGGCGTTTTGTTATTAAGAGTTCCCCGCCATTGATCGATCATTTGTCTTGTTGCGAGAAAGTAGCCCATTATAAAATGTTTGGACTTGCATCCAAATAGGTAGGCCATGGTGTGGGCACTTTCGCAATAATTCCTTAAATCTCTCCCAAGTATCGTATAAAGTTTCATCGTCGCTTGAGTAAATGAAGAGATTTCGTTCCTTAATCTTGCGGTCTTTAGGTGGGAAATACTTCAAAAGGAATTTTTACGCCATAATATTCCATGTTGTAATCGTTCCTTTTGGCAAAGTATTTAACCTTTGTTTTGCTCGTCCCCAAGAGAGAATGGGAATAAGCGTGGCGGATGGCATCATCGGAGACCCCGTTGATTTTGAAAGTGTCGCAAATTTCAAGAAAATTCGCGATGTGATTATTGGGATCTTCATCTGGTAGACCGTCAAATTGGACAAGTTGTTGCACCATTTGAATAACGTTGGGTTTAATTTCAAAATTGTTGGCGGCAAAACGGGCCTTACAACAATGCTTGACGCCGTGCCATCCATGGATGGCTTGGCGATCGTCATTACATAGTTCTTTGTTCATCCCCATATCGGGATCCTTGCCTTCGTTAATATCCTCCTCGTGGTTCAGATAATACTTTCTCTCGTATTGCTACCGGCGGTGTCGCGCTTCCAAATTCGGCGACGAGTAGGCATGCACTGCGGTAAATAAAGAGGATAAGTGTAATCCAATACTTACAAAGATAGATAAAAAGAAAGACAAATGATGAAATAAAATAATAAAAAAAATGATTAAATTAACAAAAATAAGGTGTTCTTAATATTACAATCCCTAACAACGGCGCCAAAAACTTGATGGCTCAAAAGCTACCTTTAAAACCGTAGGCAAGTGCACCTATCGTTTTATAGTATAGATTATTGAGTACCTGAGTGTCATTCCCAGGATTATAATTACTAATAATTACCGTCTCTTTGTTATTTAATCTAACAATTTTCGAGTTTTTGTTTGATGAAAAAGAATCTAAATTATCAAGTATAAAAATGAAGTAAAATTTGTAGATTAAGAAATCAAGAGATAGAAGTGTGTTTGAATGTAAATCCTCTAGAATGTTTTTGTGATTTGACAAGTTAAAAGATTCAACCATAAGCCCTTAAGCAAAAACCAACCTCTTTTAATAAAATCTCATGTCTTGTGGACCGTAGAAATTCCCAATTTAAGTTAAACCCTTTCTCAAGGCGAAAAACTTCTAATCTCAAGTTGATTAATCAAATCTCTTTCTAGTTAAAACCCCAAGACAAAGATTATAACGATTTGTGAATTCCCATATTAGGTTTGACCCTAATCCGGAAGATTTATGTCGTCCTATATCTAGGATTGCATGCAACTCTTTTCACTTATATAGGTTCTATTTCACCATGAATCTCTCGATTTCCGGATGAAAAATAAACTTCAAATCAATATTGCGCATATATCAATTCGAATGAACGAAGCATAATATAAGTGAATCACACAAAATATGAAGATTTTATTAAAAACATACACACCTTAATCACAAATCCATTCTAGAGTTCATTACATTCAAACACTAGGAGTTTTAGCTACACATGCTTTTGACACAAGAATAAATTACACAAGAAGATGTAAACTTTGTAGACATGGTGTACTTATCTTTATCAAAATCTCAATTGACTTGATGATGTTGCTCCAAGCCTTTTTCCCAATGTTGCCTCAAGCTTACTCCTCCAAGACTTCTTGATCCCAATTCCACTCAAAATGTTAAACACTATGAATCTCTCTATGAATGAATATTACATCAATATCTAATGAATCCTTTTCCAACTCAAACTCTTGGCTTTTATAAGCACCATCTTGTGAAATACCATATTAACAAATGCCCCATTTCCATGCTTGTTAGTTGAATCATTGTGTGCACATTCATGGTTGAGTTGGTTGAATCATTGTATACACATGATGATTGAGGGAATATGGGGACATGTTGCGGCAAAATTGGGTGTTAAAGGTGTATAAAAGTGGTCAAAAGGCTTGGTAGATGAGTTTTCCATAAATTTCACATGGAAAAGTTGCAAAAGGGGGTCCGGACACGCCGTGAATCGGGCAAAGACGGCCAGCCGTCGCACAAATTTTTCTCGGAAATTTGCACGACACGTCAGCCGTGTCGTGTGACACAGACCAAAGCCGTGTTGTGCGACACGGCCGTGTTGTACAACACGGCCAGGCCGTGTTCGGCCTGTTTTGTGCGGTTTTTCCTCCTCTTTTGATCCCTTCAACATGGCCGTGTTGCCCGACACCCCTGCCCGTGTTGGACCAAAAGGCCCCGAAATGACGCGTTTGGCTTGGAATTTCGAGCGTTTTTGCATCCTTAAACTCCCGATATGTTTTGACATGAATCCATGGTCGAAATTCACCGAAATTAGCCCCCAGTGGTCAACCTACACCAATAAAAGCACCACAATTAGTATAAACAATGTACAATCAAAACTAATGAAACTAACAACAAAATAACTCAATTTCTACTCAAATACACACATAAAACATGCATAAAAATACACTTATCACCATTCTAGATGAGTCTCTCTATCTCCTTCTTCAAGAAGAAACAGTCTTCAATGGTGTGCCCCCTGTCTCTGTGATATCGACAATATAAATTGAAACGTGTCCGCGAAAGGTTGTTCCTCAATAGTTGTGGGGGATCAATGATCCCCTTCTTCTGGGCGGCTATTAGCACATCCGCTATTGGAGTGTTGAAAGGTGTATAGCTTTGCCCATGATCCTTCATCGATCCTTTCTGCGACTGGTTATTATCATCTTCCCGGGATTTGCGCTTGATTCCAGGTTCAGGCTTGATGGGCTCCTACACTCGGATGTGTTTCTTTACTCGACTCAATAGTTTCTCCATGTTGGATGGAGGCTTCCCTGCTAGAGACTCCTTCAGACGCTCTTGGCGTAGGTTTTGCTGTAATATCCCGGCCAAGGTCTCATGCTAGACGTTGTCAACTTCATTGACGGCTTCCACGAACGATTTCATAAATTCCCGCAGTGATTCTCATTCCTTCTGCTTCACCTGAAAGAGGTGAGCGATAGTCTTGGGACACTTTTTGTTGATGGAGAACTGTTGCATAAAGGCTTCGGTGAGCTTATCCATCCCGAAGATTTATCTTATTGGGAGCCTATTGAACCAAGTTAGTGCCCTCTTCGTCAGCATAGTGTGGAACACCTTGCAGTAGGAGGTATCCATCATGTCACAGAGATCCACCTTGGCGTATAATTTGTCCAAGTGTTCTTGTCGGTCTCCAGCTCCATCATACTCCGGGAGATTTGAGGTCTTAATTCCTGATGGCAGTGGCTCAGACAAGATTACAGGGGCCAAAGGGCTCCTCTTCATCAATGTTGTGGCCCGCGAGTTTCTTCAGCAGGTGGAGCCCCCGAAGAGGAGGGGGCGACGCCCCTCTTGCGAACAGAGGAGGGGGTGACACTCCTCCAGAAGAAGGAGGGGGCTAGCTCCTCCCCTTACGGGCGTCGTTCTTCTTGCTGGTCTCCGGCGCCACGGGCTATAGCTTGAGATCCGACTTCACGTGTGTGCAATCGAGTTTGCATCTTCGTGTACTTTGACTTTTCCTGGCGTGCGCCGCCAAAATGATCTTTATTTTTATGGCGCAGATCACTCCAAGTCAACGGGGTTGACCAAAATGCTCTTCCCAAGAGGAAAGTCTTCACGTCAGTCTTCTCGTCTTCTTCTCATTGAGCTGAAAAATCCTTTGATGGGAACTTGTCTGCGCACACGCGCAAACGTTAGAAGGCCCTGGGAATTGTCCCATGGAAGTCCCTCTGACGCTCAAGTCAGCACAGTGAACGAGAGAATAAACACTAAATGGATACTATATAATAAATGCGTAGGAGGATAATTAATTAATCTACTTACAGATAATCAGACAGGCCTTTTTATACCTGGGAGAGGGGCCCCGTGGCTGTGTAGGAGAATTTGGCCTATGGGCCAGTCCGCATGCAGATGTGCCAAACCCTGACACCATTGGACCGATTTATTTATTAAGAACCCATTAAGCAATTAATATTAAATAAGCATATATAAAATAAATTATATATTTAATTAATAAAATACCGTTTTTGTCCCCAACACTCTCCCATAAGATTATATTTTGCTCAGTCGTAATATTTTCTCTGAACTTTAATAATCGGAACACAAACTCTATGTCAACCTCCAATTTTAATCTACATCATCAAAATTCTAAGCACATTAGTTTTATTAGAATGTGCATTATATTCGGAGACAGAGATGGGGCCTTGCGCCGGCGGCCGCCCCTCAACTCCGTAGATTATTTTAAATTAATATAAGTTTGTTTTAATGTATATTCATTAACTTTTGAAATTTCGACCCCCAAAAATTAAAATTAGTTATTATATATTGTTTTCAGAAAAATATATATCTGGCTCCTATAATTTTTATTTTCTAGCTCTTCCTTTTTTTTTTTTTTTTTTGATCGGTTTTTCTAGCTCTTCCTTGATTATATTTATCAGTATCTATGATGCCATTTTCCAAGGCAATAGCATGAGTACTTCCTTTTTTCACGACATATAAAGTTGTTTTCCGAATTTTTCTCTTGAATCTAAAAAAAGGAAATCACATAGAAGATAGGGTAGTATATAATTGAAAATTACATACAACAAAGTGTATGTGCTAAATTTGGAGGACTTAGTATGACTCACATTTGAAGCACATTCAATATAACTAGGGTGTAAATGAATCAAGCCGAGTTGGACATAATATTGTTCAAGTTTATTTGAATTTTTATTGAGTTTCAAAAAATTTGTTTTTGTTTGAGTCTGGTTTGATTATTAATCGAGTCGAGCTTGAACGAGCTTTAGACGAGCCAAACACGAATCAAGCTCGAGTAGCTTGATATTTTTACACATATTTTGATATTTATGTTAAATTTTTACTAAACGAGTTGAGTTCAAGCCGAACTTTATGTTTTATCAAATGAAAATTTGTGTTCAAATTTGGTTCGTTATGTTCAAATGCCGAGATCAAACGAACTTTTAACGATCAATCTCGAATTGAGTATCGAATAACTTAGTTCGATTTGCACCCTAAATACAATTAGGAGAGCCAAAGCCTACCAATTGAGGTTCCATCCTAAAATCAACTAATAAAAGTAAGAATAGCTCACTTAACCCTAAATTTTTTTTTTTTTTTTTGAGAAGGACTTATATATTCTTTAATTATCAATATGAGATAAAGCCTTATATGCTAAATATAGCAAAACTGAAATTTGGGTGAAATAATGGCCCATATTCTCTAAATTAATCCCTTTTCAATTACAAGTTTAATTTATTATAATCATTCGACATCCATGTCTGGAATTGAATATACCTAGGCCATTTCTCTGACATTTTCAAGAACCAATGCTGAACAAGGTTGGATCATTTGGTCAACTTTGTAACAGGAAGAAACAAGGAAAAAGGGGTAGGATTATGCAGAACTTGTCCTAACTTTACATTGTAATTCTTGACTAATACATACAACTTCATTATAAATAACTTTATAAAGGTAGATAAAATTGAAGGTTGATTGAAATTAATAGTTCAAATGAGGAGTCCTAAATACAAACTTTTTAAAGTGTTTTATGAGATGTTGAGAATTATAGTGTTTGGTAAATTTTTCTTGAGAAAAAAAGGAATCTTTTATATTAAATGGTGATCATATTTAAACAATTTTCTTTAATTTTAAGATTATAAAACTTATGGGGAACCTGAGTCTAGTTGAGGTACATCCCACTATTTACATTTTTCAGTGCTTTAGAGAGGGGAAAATTAGAAAATTGGTCCTATAAGTTGGCATGTTTAGACTTTTGGTCCTCTAAGTTGGCCTGTTTGAAAATTAGTCCTCTAAGTTATGAAATTTCAGACTTTTGGTCCTCTAAGTTGTCATGTTTGAAAATTAGTCCTCTAAGTTACGAAATTTCAGAAATTTCGTCCGATTTTCACCGAAATTTTTTCAATCCACTGGAAATTGTTTACTAGGATCTAAAACGACGTCGGACGAGCATAATTCTCTTTCAAGAGTATGCAAAACATCACCTTCCACGCCAACAACCATAAAATGTTCTTCAGGATTATCAATCGCCCAAGAAGTCCGTATTTTCGCTCGTTTTCCCCGCAAATACGGACTTCTTAGACGATTGATAATCCGAAGAAGATTTTATGGTTTGGCGTGGAAGGTGATGTTCTGCATACTTCTTGAAAGAGAATTGTGCTCGCCCCACGTCGTTTTAGATCCTAGAAAGAATTTCCGGTGGATTGAAAAATTTTCGGTGAAAATCGGACGAAATTTCAAATTTCATAACTTAGAGGACTAATTTTCAAACAGCCAACTTAGAGGACCAAAAGTCTGAAATTTCATAACTTAGAGGACTAATTTTCAAACAAAGCCAACTTAGAGGACCAAAAGTCCGAACAGCCAACTTATAGGACCAATTTTCTAATTTTCCCCTTTAGAGAGGGTATATGAGGCCCATGACTATTTAGGGCTAAAAAACGAACCAAGCTACTCCATTGATAAAAGCTCGTCTGAGTTTGGTTTGTTAAGATACCAAACCAAACTTGAACACATTTTTTTGTTTTATAAAATGTAAAACTCGACTCGATTAGTATAAAGAAAAACTGTGTAAAAAATATCAAGCTACTTGAGCTCGATTTGAATTCGGGCGATTAAAGCTCGTTCGAGCACAATTCAATTAATAATCAAATCAAGCTCAAACACAATTTTTAAAGTTCGATTAAAATTCAAATATGTTTAAACAATTTTATGTTCGATTCGACTTGACTCGTTTATATCCGTCTCACTGATTCGGCAGAACAGAGTGTGAGACATAATTTTTTTAATCAATATTATATATGTTAAACACCTAATAAGGCGATTCGTGTCCCAATCAATATTATTCAAGTGTATTATTCTCCAAAAAAAAAATGTTATTCAAGTGTAGTGACAGTCATTATCATTTCCAAAATCCTATAGTGCTCAAAATGTCAATATCGTACAAGTGCCCATGTGAAGAATCAAATTGAGTCTCCTAAAATCTTAATTGGGTCTTGGAATAAGTGTAGGACTGATTACTTGCACACAATTTGCACCCTATCCCCTAACCCAACTATGTACTAATACTAATTAAACAAAAAAAAATTACAGTACATTTCTTGAAGTAAATTAACAATTATTTTCCTTTGAAGACCTGATGGATAATTTAATGGGATAATCTGATTAAAGAAATATTGATTCTGAATGATAGAAGTCAAAAAAGTGGGGTTAGAGGGGGATAATTCCGAGGGGAATTATTCATTCAAAGCTCAAATTCCGAGGTATTATTTAGCAGAATATCACATGAGAGGGGAGGTTTGGGGGCAGCCCGTGGACCCACCACCATACAAACCTCATCTTGAGCCATTGCCTTTATTTTCAGCCGTTGGATTTTTGTGTAATTCTAATTTTTTTTTCCCCGAAATTTTGTACTATGGGTGATTAAGCTTATGCTTAGTGTTAGAAATTTGTGTTATCAGGACGATTTATCAAATTCGATCTTATATGAGTGTGTTCTCTTTCGTGTAATCCCCCACTCTACTAAAAAAAATTATACCGTAATTGAAATACAACCAGTATTCTAAAAATTTCTGCTTAGCCCCGATTAGTCTCCGTCTAGGCGCTAGTCCCCCTAGTCCGTCTACGTTATTTTTTTGATTAGGCCATGCCTAACCCCACCCAGGTCACGCTTAACCCGCACAGGCTCTTCTTAGGCGCTAGACCCATTATATCGTCCGACTAGAGACTAGTGCTTTTTAGAATACTGAATACAATAGATGAATTTTGCAATGACATTTTGCGCAATTGCCCTTATTTTAGCCATTAGATTTTGTGTAATTTTATATTTTTTTAATGAAATTTTATAATGTGGTTGATTACAATGGGTGAATTTCGTGATGACACTTTTCTTAAATGTACATACTACAAATCGCATCGTAACTTACAATATATAACAATCCAAGATTGAAGTTGCACCTTTTCAAAGAATGAAAAATCAACTCATATGTCATCAGTGGGGATCGAACTTGAGATACTAGTCTGAGAACCTCTTCCTTACTAGTAGAGCAAGGTCTTATCTGCTTTAATGACGTTATTTTATGCAAGTCGTATTGAATAACTTAAGGGTGCATTTGGATAGGGGGATTTGGGAGGGGATTTGGGAGGAGGGATTTGAAATCCTTAGCTAAATCCATACCCCTGTTTGACATATAAATCCAAATCAAGGGATTTCAAATTCCTCTTTAAGTTTTAGTTCATTTTCAAAGGATTTCAAATTCCTCCCAAAACCTAGTCATTTGAAATCCATTCTTTTTTCCCCATTATGCTCACTTGCATATTCGCACACACTATACACACATTACACACATTTACACACACTCCACACAATGCACACATTTACACACACTCCACATATTTGTACACATTTACACACATTACACACACATTTACACATACTGCACACATTTACACACACTGCACACACACTACACACACTACACATACTGCACATATTTGCACACATTTACACACACTGCACACATTTACACACACACTGCACACACATTTACACACACACAGACACGCATTTACACTTACACTTACACATACTCTCCTTATATATGCACATGCATTATCATCACACACATATTCAGACATAATAAAAATTATATATTTCATATTTTTATTAGTGTATAAAATTATAATTATTTATAAAATAATAAGATTATATCTTTTATTTTTATTTATTAAATATCAATTAAGAAAATAAATAGAGCTTCTAAACTTTTTTTATTAAAACTTACAATGGATTTGAAATCCTTACACAAATCCACATCATCCAAACAAGATGTGGATTTCAAATCCAATGACTTTGAAATCCATTCATTTGAAATCTCTTGGAATTTCAAATCTCTCCATCCAAATGGGCCCTAATATTTGATGAAATATTTGAGGGATCAAATTGAGATATTGTATGATATTGCCTAAATTTTTGTTTTATGAAATTTAAAAAGAAATATTAATAATCGTTTCATTATTTAGTGGAATAATTATGGGGTATGAGATTCATGAAAGTTCTCACATTAATAAGCAAGACTAGGTTTTAAAGCATGAATTCTCATTAATTTATGACCAAGATAGTGAGCACGAGCTCTCTATCTTCGGCGAGAAATCCATTTGGTGATTCTTGACACATTTTCTTTTTCCTTTTTTGTTTTTTATTCAGTTGAATGACAATTTTGCTAAATCATATTTATGCAAGGAATAATAGTCAACCCTTTTCAATAATAATAGTAACAATACTTTTATACCGCATGGACGAAACTTCAAGTTTCAAGGGCATCTTACAATTTTAAAAAATAAAATAAAATTGATTTGAGTTCCAAAATGAACCATCAAATTAAGATCAATCCGAATATCTTATTCTTATGGTATTTCATTTAGTGTTTCAATATACAAGATGAATGTCACGTGTATAATAATGATCAGTGACGAAACCAGAAATTTTGTACAGGATCCCCCTATCTTACACTAATATAAAAATAAAATAAAATACATCGACTTCTAAATATAAAAATATAAATAAGTACCAATTTTGAAAATGATGAAGATTAATCAATCATGGAATAAAAAAAATTCAACTCCGTAATGATTAAGATCAGTCATTCTTTTGATTCTACATCTCGACGATGAACCTTAAATCCAAAAAGACAAATAGAGACTAAAGAGGATAATGTCAAAATTCGAGCTCAAGTTTATAGTAGAGCATAAGAAAATGTTCAAATTTTTAAGAAAGTTAAAAAATGATCAAGAATTGAAGACTCAAAATTTTTTCAAGGTTCACGAATTGGAAGAGGAAAAGAATAATATAGGAAAGTGAAGGTTCTGTTTCTATATTGTAAGGTGTTTAAGAACAATATTTTTTTTCTATTTTCTACAATTTACCTTTTTTTAAGATTATAAGGTGAATTACCAAAATACTCCTGGAATTTTCCAGAACTTGTGGGGTGGGCAGTGACCCTCTTGGCCCCTATGTGGCTTCGTCCTGGCAACGAAACCATTTTATACAAATTGAAATCACAAATGAAACAATACGAAAAATAGAAAATTCTCTATTTTTCAGAGCACCTCATGGAATGGAGTTGAGGAAGACAACCACATTAACTCAGTGTAGGACTTGAGTCAAATCATTTTTATTGCAACATGTGAGGACCTGCACACACAAGTATAATCAATAAAACTACTCAACTCATTTATTGGAAGAATAATGGAAATCATAATTCATAAGGTGGGATTGAATATCCTAGTATCTACATGTTATGTCACAAATCCTCTCAGCACTGCACTATAATTGTCTGCAAAATTATATTCCATGTGTTAGTTACTATATGTGATTGTGCATTAGTGACATAGAGGGAATCTAGGACATGGCCCACATCCCAAATTTTACACATTCAATTGAAGAATCAGTGTTTTTTACTTCCTTTTTTTTTTCAAAAAAAAAAAAAAAAACGAATTTCATCTAATTTGTTACAGAGCTTGAGACCCTAAAACTTGGACAAAAAGTGGTCTCTTTGAATTGTCCAAGCTTTCATGTACCATGGAAGTTAGTGGTTTATGCAAGATTTTTTTATTATTATTAATTTTTTACCATTAGAGAAAAGTAAAGCAATTAGTCAATTTCCACTATGTCCCTAACTTCTAAGAGCATATGCAATGCTCGGTTCATATGGAGGTTTTAAAACAAAAATTTGATTTATATAAACCACATCTTATTGTAAGGGAAAGGTTTTTGATGATGTAGCATAAACCGGTCTATATTTATAAACCAGGTTTATGGCAAAGATCTTTTTCTTTTTTTTTTCCTTGAGTAATGCATAAATATTTAAATATTCAATAGTTTGCTTTTAATATTTTATATTCCATGGTTTATCAAATTTGTGGGGTTTATGGATTGTGGAGAAAGGTTTATCAAATTTGTGGGGTTTTTACTTTTGATGTGACACTGATATGACAGTAATGTGACACATAAAAAACTGTACAATAGATTTTTATTTGGTTCGGTATTGGAGATGCCCTAAGACTCTTTAAAAGCTTTACCAACCTCCCCTCAAAAAAAAAAAAAAAAGCTTTACCACCCTTTTTGTTATTTCTCACTGAGAACAGAATGAAAAAATAACTTGGATGAGAAAAATAGAAACAATAAAGCATATATGCAAAACATTTATACAAATACAGGGGTTGGGGGTTTTGATTTTCTTCTAATATTTATTCCATTAAAAAATGGTGGAAAGAAAAATAACTCCAAGATACAAAAAAAAAATTATATTTTATTAATCAATACTAAAGAACCAATACAAAACATCCTGAAACCAGAAAAGAAAAGCCCAATGAACTGCCATCTTTCAAACAAGAGAAAAATAAGGAGTCAAACAAAAAACAAAACTAAACAGATAGAATAAATCATAAAACATGAGACTAAAACTAGTGAACTGTGATTTTTGATTGGATGAATGATTGTTTGCATTTCTAAATATGGTTTAGACGATCCACAACATACTCTTTTAATCTACAGATCTACCAGAAGTTAATAAAAAAAACCGAATAAGACCCCAGAAGAACAAATCTACTAATATTTGAATAGGCTTAGCAAAACTAAAAAAAAAAATTACATTTTCCTTTTACTTAGGGAAAACAATATTTTTCTTTCTTTTTTCTTTGTTGTAATAAATGTGTAATATATAATTTAAATATTTCATTAAATAAAAATCCCACAAAAAATCAAAATACAAGACCAATAAAGTTTTAAGAATTATGTATTAAAATTAATATTTGTTTTTTTTAATAGTCAAACATTAAAATTAAGATTCTAAGTTTAAGTTTCACTCAATCCTCCCACATTTCTTTCCTCCTCTTTTCCTCTTTTTTTACCTCTCTTTATTACTCTTTAGACCACAATGATGAGAAAAACAAAAACCAAAAAAGAAATGGTAGAATTAGCCAGCTAGTAAGCCGGTGCAAGCATGTAAGCCGAGTGAAGCCAACTTTAAAACGCGTCGCCATGGGTAAAACGATGACGGAGGATCATTAACGGCAATTGTTGTCCGTTAGCCTGTCACGGGTGGAGTTATACAAACAGTGCATTGCATTCGTTCCAAACAGACGGAAAAATCTTTCTCAAGTTCCAGATTTGGTCCCCCCCTCATCATTATTTTATTATTAGCCAAATTTCATTTGATATTTTTACCGCATTAAAAAACTATGTTAACAATAAATATTAGTCTATGGGATGATCATAAATCCCCCGAAGTTTCGGTTAATTATTAAAAAACACAGTTTTTTTTTTTTTTTTACAAAAACCTCAATGAGGTTTTGATTCCTGTTGGAATTGGTTTTATTAAATTGGGTTTTGACCCAATTTTGACCAATTATTTAAGTGGGGTCATTTATTCAAAGTATGAAATAAATGAGATAAACGTCATCTACGCCGCGGATAGATGAGTTTAGCATTTTGAATTTCTCAAAACCAATATCGGGTGAATGAGAAATAAATGCATAAAGTTAGGCACTTAAAATGCTTTTATATATGGAATATAAAAGGGTGGGAATATGAAAATATATCACACATGAAACATATTAAATGTTTGACTAGTTAATAAAGAGCTTCACCACTAATAAGGAGTAATCAAGTGGAACTCATTATGGTACACCCTAGTGGACCAACTCAATTTTGACTAGCCTTTGGCTAGCTCAAAGCACCAAAGGCACCGGGTCCGGAGCCTGAGCCGGCCCGCGCGCGACGTCGCACATAGTCGCATTGGGCGCTTTGAGGCGCACTTCGTGACGACGCATCGTCGCGAGGAGCTTTGAGGAGCCTTAAAGTTTTGGAAAATCGAACCAGGGTTGATCCAGGTGGCTCGACGCGTGGGAAGCGACTCGGGTGCGGATGATTTGGCGAGAATCGCAGTGGCGACACGTGGCGCCGATCGGTGCGTCTGTTCGCTAACAAGGCACCGTGGATCGGATGCGTCATCCGGTGTGCGAGGTGTATGCCAAAGGGTGTGTTCTTCAGACAGATGCGATCGGGACCATCGGATCGTTGTTAACCACATGGCGCGATCGACGGCCAAGATCGATCCGAACCGGGGGTTGCACCAGATCTGAAGAGGCACCAGAAGCTCTATATAAACCAACCCCAGAATCATTTTCGCATCGAGAAAATTTCGAACTTCACATAGCATCAGCATAAAAAAGTCTTGAGAGTTCAAAAACACTAAAAGTTCGAAG
The DNA here is from genome assembly GCA_016081115.2 of Rehmannia glutinosa. Classification (NCBI taxonomy): domain Eukaryota; kingdom Viridiplantae; phylum Streptophyta; class Magnoliopsida; order Lamiales; family Orobanchaceae; genus Rehmannia; species Rehmannia glutinosa. The sequence goes on from JABTTQ020003468.1 coordinate 68,176, forward strand.
TGTCTTGTGATTTGTAGTGTTGCTATCACAAGACGTAAGTCGTCGTATCTTGGGAGGCGATTGTCAGTTTCCGTTAACACCGTGAGCGGGGCAATTTCGTTTTAAAGACAAAGAGTCCAACTCTTGCCTCGACTTTCTGTTACTCTGCTCGATTTTCTGTGGCCATTCGGTATACACCATCAGTTTTTCCAACAATTCCATCTAAATTTCCCCCTTCACAAGCAAAAATCATATCAAAACCACCCATAATATTGATTAAAATATTATAATTATCCCCTTAAATTGAAGATAATCAAATAGCTGGGCAGGTTTTGTAATTTTAAAAACAAAATTGAATTTTTTTGTAATTAGCTCAAACCTCGAGTTTTTTAGTTATCCCTAATATAATTATCTAGCAAAAGTATAAATAAATAGGTGGACGTGTGTATATCGCTGACGATTCTTACCTACGACTACGAGTAAAATAATATTACATGTGAAATTGTGAATGTATCACTCTATAACAAAACTGAATAGAATTAATATTTTGTACTTTCACATTCACATTCATTAAAATTTAGGGACAATTACAAAAACCTCCATGAGTTTAGACTAATTACAAAAAGATTAAAAGATTTTTTAAAATTACAAAAATAACCCTTTAGATTTGATTCCGTCTTATATTAAATATTTCAAAAAACAAAACTCATGATATATATATAGAGATATTATAGCTATCGCCTTCAATTTAAGACATAATCAAGCTTAAAGGATTTTGTTTTTATAATTTTGAAATATTTTTGATTTTTTTTTTTTTTGTAATTAACCCAAATCTTAAGGGATTTATGTAACTAATGATGTATAAAATTCCAATGACTAATCTGAAGACTTACGACGCCGAGACGAAGATTCGAAGTCGATCAAATAGTTGGAAGTATTGTAGCCAAAGATCCGAGGTTGACCGGATGTCGGTGTTAAACAGAGCCCTAGTCGTCGTCCCCAGGGGTACATAATCTGATGCTTAAAATTACGTTTGCTCGTAGAGAGATTGTAAGTAGTGAGTTTTTCATATCCCTCTTACCTAGACTCAAAGTCCTCTTTAGCTTGGTTACACACCTGGCCAAGGACTCCTCCCAAGGTTAGATTCCTTAGCGATTTTTCCGAGGTTGGACACCTCATTTAGTTAAGATAAGTCTTATAACTAGATACTCCTTGGTCAGTTAAGATAAACTTTACCACCAGATAGTTGTCATCTTAGGGTTACACGTGTCACTTCCTCACAATGACATGTGTCCATGTCAAAATTATCCTCATCCCTTGCCCCCCCACTTCTTGTGCGCGCAAGTTATGGTGCGAACAAGAAGTATTTTGAGATGTTTATCCAGATGAAGTATTAGCTTAGTCGATGTCTCATATCGTGTTATGGAGCTTTTGTCATCTAGCCATTTTCTTTTTTGGCTTCTATAATATATTACAATGAGAAAATTATCTCATTTTGCATTTGTGAGTTTCAGACAAAAAGAGTGGAGAAAAGAAAAGGTTCATTATTATTCCCTAGCTTAAGCAACTCAGACCTTTGCACTTCGACATTTGGTAGAAGTCGAAATCCTCGGAAATCCAAGGTATGTCCTACTTTTTCATGATATCTTAATTTTGTAGCCAGAGTTTTTGCTCATTGGTATTAATTACTCTACATGCATGGTCAAGTGTTTGGTATAGTATTTCACCACCATTTTAGAAAATTTCAGCAAGCTAAAATTCTTGGCATATATTAGCTAAGTCTCTGGTAAACCTTGGACAAGTCCTTAGAAAATGAGTTTGTCCTAAGCTCAATTTTGGGAGACCCTAACAAAGTCTCACTTAGTCATAATTTAACTTTGCTAGACTCTGACAATAATTCTAGGACTTTAAGTCTTTAGCCAATAACCTTGAGTGGCAACTTGAGCTTGGGAGACCTTGGCAATAATCTTAGGACCTTATCAAAGTCCTTAGCCAACAACCTTGAGTGGCAACTTGAACATGGGAGACTTTAGCAATAATCCTAGGACCTTAGCGAAGTCCCTAGCCAATAACCTTGAGTGGCAACTTGAACTTGAGAAACCTTGGCAATAGTCTTAGGACCTTGGAAAAGTCATTGACTAACAAACTTGAGAAGCAACTTGAGCTTGTGAGACTTGGCAATAGTCCTAAGACCTTGGCAAAGTCTTTGGCTAACAAACTTGAGCAATTTAACTTTCATAAGCTGGAAATAATCCTAGGACCTTAGCAAAGTCCTTAGCCAATACTCTTGAATGGTAACTTGAATTGGGGGCTTTGACAATAGGCCTTGGACCTTGGCAAAGTTCTTGGCCAATGATCTTGAGTGCATGGTAACTTGAACTTGGGAGGCCTTGGCAATAGGCCTAGGACCCTGGCCAAATCCTTGGCTAACAAACTTGAGAAGCAATTTGAACTTGGAAGACCTTGACAATAGTCCTAGGACCTCAAATGAGTTAATGGACTTGTAGAAGCCTCGCTTTTTTTTTTTTCAAATTTTGTTTTTCAATTTTTTTTATTTTTTTTTCCGAAAGTGGAAGTCATGATGGTGATGCCTTTGTATTTTTTATGCATTCACGCGAATGCTTGGTCTTCCTTAGACTGCAAGAGTTAGTCCTTAACATGTCCACCTTTGGCAAGTAAGTTAACATTTATCACAAGACCATGGAATAGCAAAGTATGCTCACGTGAATTCACCAGAAGCTTTTTGAATCAACTTTTGGTAGACCTTGTTATTTATGCCAGGGGCTAACCTCAGATTCTTAGAGCCAAGCCTTTGATAACCTTTTCAAATCTTTTCACTTGGTATACTCATCAGCTGAAATTTGGCTTAAACCTTTCTCGTCAATTTCAGGTTGGAGATTTTGCTCCCCGTGACATCTTTATTCTTGGAATCAAACTAAGGCGGTGAAGTGAGTCCTTAGTTCTTAAACTCTCGACCATGTCTCATGAAAATGAACCCTCGGATTGTATTCCTCGAGCAGAGTTTCACCAAAATGCCCATAAATCAACGGTTCTTGATCCCAATGATGAAATTTTAACTCTTACTAGAGGAGAAATAAAAAAGTTTAAAGCGATGTCTTATTTCCCAGACACTCAGAATGTTACATCCCACAAGCCGAGAAATGTGGTTTAAGTATGTTACCTCCACGGTGGTTGTGCCTAAATGAGAGTTTGTTTCATTCGGGTTTGAGGTGTATAAAAATCCAAGGACTAATTTGAGCACTTACAACGCCAAGATGGATATCCAAAGTCGATCAAAGAGTTGAAATGATTGTAGCCAAAGATCCGAGGTAGACCGAACGTCAGTGTGAACTAGCAAAATACAACTTGGGATTGTCCCCATTGGTAGATACTTTAATGCTTAAGTTAGGGTTTGCACGTAGAGAGATGTTAAGTAGTGAGTTTTTCATATCCCCTTACCTAGAGCAAAGTCCTTTTTAATAGACCTTGGTTACCCACTTGGCCAAGGACTCCTCCCGAGGTTAGATTGCTTAGTGATTTTTCCGAGGTTGGACTCCTCAATCAGCTAAAATAAGTCGTATCACCACATGTTTCTCGGTCAATTAAGATAAATCGTATCACCATATAATTGTCATCTTAGTGATATATGTGTCACGTTCTCACAATACCACATCATGTCCACGTCAAAATTATCTCCACCAGTAACTATCCCGAAAATTTATAGCAAAGCACAGTTTGAAACTCACGAGCATAGGTATCCTATATTCCTGATAATTCTAATTTGTTGGACCCGTGATTTCACTACCCAAGTCAAAAAAGAAAAAGAAAATTAAAACCAATGAGGGGGCATATGTGGAATAAAATACTAAAAATGAGGGTTTGATGACAAGGACATGAGGTCACGTGGTTGGGATGGTGCCAAATGCATGGAGGCCATTTTTGTCAGTGGAAAAGAGAATCAGTGTGTTAGAAACAGCAATTGCATGTGTTTTGTGGAGAAGAGGGTGACTGATTGTGTGTATTTGAGTCAAAGTCAAATCTCCTTTTTGTCCTTTTCTCTTTAACAATTTGTAGTTACAAAAGAAAAAAGAAAAGAAGAGGGTAACTTTGACTTTTGAGGTTTGGTCTCATTTATTTGACTCTTCACTCACAGAAATTTACTCTTTTACGGTCTGAATTGTAGTTGATTTAATTGTGGAGTTATGTCCTTGTCAAAAAAAAATTTAAAATTGTGGAGTTATGTCACACTTTTGGGCCCAAAAATCTTTGTCTCAGTGGAATCAGATTTTTTTTCACTGATTTTTGGGTGGGTTTTGCTACGTAATTTGGAAATTCATGTGATTTGAATTTTACCTTTCTAATTTAAGTTTTGTTCTACTCAGTCGTAGAGAGTACCTTATTTTCAATTTTCATTTTTGGATTTTTGGTGCACAGCTAAAGGCTTATAACTATATGATGTAGAATTATGAATTATGTTAAGAGTTATATGGAAGAACAAACTAAATATTGAACCCAAATGACAAGTAGTCAAATTGCAGAGCAAGTTCATTTAATCATGCAATATCATTTTTATTCTATATGTTTAAGGGAAATCAAACATAATATAAACACAAATGTCATACTAATTACGATTAATATTTAGTTGATTAGATTCTACTAAATTAAAAACGCAACTAGAGTATTTGCAAATTCATTTGAAATATGAATAATTCCCGTTGACATTCTGAGACAGGGTTGATCTAACAATTAATATGTTGTTATACCTAAAGCGATTATCTCTGCACCGAACACATACTCTGTAGCTAACGGCGGAACCAGGGGACAAATGCCCCCAAAAAAAATTTCAAAATTTATTTTTCCTATTTATTATTTATTTTAAAATTACGTCTATATTAATAAAAAATTACCTTTGCCTCCCCAAAATTTTGAGAAAACTTCATTCTATAGGTCTTCAAAATAGGTTTCACCCCAAGTCCAGAATCATACGTCCGCCACTGTATGTAGCATAGTGCTCACATGTTCAAATCGTGGATTGCAGCTAGCGTTTCTTTAAAGCCCTTTGCAGGAAGGATGTTGGGCCCAAGCCCAACAATCTGCCAACATCTGTTAGCCTCTCAGCTCTAGGAGAATTAGTGCACCTTTAATTCCATATATTATATAGCATAGCCCTTACGTGTTCGAATCGTCGGTTGCACATGATCCATTGTAGGCAGGATATTGGGCTTAAGACCAACAATCCCCCAACAGTACTTGTCAGCCTCTCAGTTCTAGGGCCTGATAACTTTCGTTGTGCCATCTCTTCTGCAGCGTGCTATCAAGGGAATTCAAACTCGTGACCCGCTCTGATACCAATTGTAGGACCTCAAACACTTATCGTTGCACCAAAAGAAATTCTTGAGACAACTTTGATTCAATATACTATGTAGCATTATGCTCACGTGTTCAAATTGCGGTAGCGCCTCACGCTTCTTTTAAATCTAATTGCAAGCAGGATACTAGGACTAATCCTAACATACATTATTTCAAAATGAATTTACATCGATAAACCCTACACATGTATATTTAGAGTTATTATTAATTCGTTTAATTCGACAAAAAACTAACTAGAGTTTTCTCGTGAGCTTGTAAAATAGTAAAAGTAGTGCAAATTCAACTGAAATTTGGACATTCCTGATTAACATTCTAAGACATGGATGATCTAAGCTAAGAGTCCAAACTTTATATTCCAACACATTAATTTCAGAACAGTGTAAGGAAAACCTTATAAAGAAATAGCTCAACAATCACTAAAATTAGACTGCTCTTAGAGTAACTCCATTGATTTTAACATTATTTAAGGGTCCACCTGCCACATCCTCATCTTATTAACACCTTCCTTATATTAACAGACCCTCACATTAGTTTTAACATTTATGTGAGTTCCATTGTCCCCTCATTCACATTAATATATTTATATTAAAGAAAATAAAATAATACTTTTGCAGAGCAGGAGCCCACATTGGATCATTTCATTTGGTTTAACGCGTTCAAAGAATTGAACACTGAGGGGGGTTGGGGTGGGGGTTGAGTGTTGTAACACTCACCCACAATGGTGAATAACGTTATGGGGTTCAAATGATATTTACTAGAACCATGCCTCTCAAAAAATCCCTCCATACGCGTAGGGCCAAGCGGTGTATACTAATCCGTAGGGCCAGAGGAGTTGGGGTTTCTTGTGGTGGGGACGCTTGATCTTGTGGGGTCATTTGGCTAGTATAAAAAGTTTACCCTCCAAAGTTTTTAACGGTGGCTTAGCCAGCCACCCACAAGCAATTGTGGGATGGAGGTCGGGGTTCAAATCTCTGCTCCATCAAATTGTTTGTGGGGTGGAGGTTAGGGGTTCATATTCCTTCTCCATCAAATTGCTCCAGGGCATATGCGGTGATAAAGATTTGGTGAACTCATCTTGAATAGCATCCGTGTGGGTTCGATTCGGGAGAGATCGTTATTAGTAGATTGGGGGTCGAACATAATTGTTCTCTTTACCTGGGAGGATACGGTTGTACGTCGCCAGACCCGTCGAACTCTTGGCGATGCGTGCACATCCGCGGTTTTACCTTGGCGGCGGCAAGAATGAGGAGCGGATTTGTTGTCTCCGGGCGTAGTCGGGCGTAAGCGCGGAAGGCTGAGTTATCAAAAAAAAAAAAAAAAAGAATAACGTTATTAAGCATTAATAATGGCTGAAAAAATGCCATTGGAGGTGGTCTAAAAATCTATTGTAAAAGGGTAATTTTGAGGACCATATATGAAGAAGCCTAGATGTGACACCTCTTTCACTAAAGTAATAGCGATTTCCATTTTTTATGTCATCCATTTCATATGTTAATAGTCAAAACCTAATGTGATTAGGTTTTTGATAAGGGCACTCACCAAATCCTTTTCCCCAATACATTGCGTGCTTGACTAATAAAGCCTTATGCATGCCATGTTAAAATCCCACTCGTTTACACTCTCTCCTCAACTAGAGATGTTAAACGGGGCCAGCCCGTTTAAACCGCAAAAAAAATAGGGTTAGGGCCTCTAAATGCTGGCCCATTTAAATCCGGGCCTTTTTGGCCCAGACCGGTCCAGCCCGCGGGCTAAACGGGTCACCCGCCTGGACCATCGGGCTGGCGTCGTCACCCTTTTCTTTTTTTTTTTTTTGTTTTGAATTTTTATATAATATATAATTATTCTTGAAATAGAAAAAAGAAAAATAGAAAAATACAAATTTGATTTGATCATGACCTCTTTTTGTGGGAAAAGAGTGGACAATCCACTAGGCTACATAATATTTCTGGTCATAATAGCGAACGTAGATTTATATTTGACACAAGTTGCACCAACTGAAGTGATTTTCCTATGGAAAATATTTTTATAGTGACTTAAAATGTAATCAATTATGATGATTTAAAGTATTATATAATTTATATCTCTCTAATAAATACAATACTATAATCTAAAAAATTTAAAATTTTCGTGACTTAAATGTGTCAAATAATTGAAACTTTATGCAAATAATTATAAAGATGAATTTGTTGTATTTTGAAATTCCAACTTATCTCACGCACAAACATTGAACATCAAATCGTGTTTTATCATTATTTATATTTATTTAATTTATTTGACAAAAATCAAAAGGTATTAAGAAAATATTCATTATATAATGTTTATCATTCTACATTGTAGTTTGTTGTTTCTATTTTCATTTTAGAAATGAGTTTTTGCACATATTTTTGTTTTAACTCTTATTGCAGTAAGTATGTTCTTAAAGTTCAAAGCCTTTGACGATAATGATGATGTTTGATTATATTTGAATCTTAAGACTTTTATCCTTGTAATGAAATATAAAAAAATTTGTGTAATTTAGTTTTGCATATTTAGTTTGATTGTTATATTGTTATATATGCTTTAGTATAAAAATTAGATTTAAATAAAAAAATTATTTTTTTTGGCTTGTAGCCCGTTAGTGGCCCGTTTAGCCCGAAGCCCGCTAGGGTTAGGGTTAGGTTCGCAAAATGCTAGCCCGCATAGTAGTGGCCCGTTTAGCAAGCATCAAGACCAGTTTAGCGAAGCCGTTAGAAAGGCTGGCCCTATAGGGCTAGGGCCAGCCCGTTTAACATCTCTATCCTCAACTATAAAAGACCTCATGTTAAAAATGGGCTATTTTTCTATCGATAAAAAATGGGCCATTTTTATTAAGTACCATATGGTCCATACATTGAAGCTTAAACTTATATTTGATTAAAGGGGTAAGTGTCATTTTGACAAATTCAAGAGGGTAAAATGCGATCTGATGTCAAATTCAATAGTGTTATTGTACGTTGTCCTTCATTCATTTTACTCTTCACAACTATAATAAAACCTCACATCATAGGGAAAAATGACATCACAGGGAAAAATGCAAAATTAGTCATGCATTACATTTTACTCTTCACAACTATAATAAAACCTCACATCACAGGGAAAAATGCAAAATTAGGTATTTATAGGGGTGTTGCAATATTAGTCCTGTAATTTTTTGAAATTATAATTTTAGTCTTGTATGTTTTCCCTTTTTTGCAATTTTGGTCCTGTAAGTTTTAGATTTGTGCAATTCTGCTCCTATAAATTTTAAGTTGATGCAAATTTGGTCATAAAGGCTATTTTAATATTTTAATTATTCCCAAAATGCCCTTGATAGCCAAAATAATCAATATACCTTATAAGATCAAGTTTAAAATAGTATTAGAGCCTGAATTTTATTTACATGATTAGAACTTATTAATCATTTATACTATAAATTGTCTAATGATGGAAGCATTTTAGATTTTTGAATCCAAATCAAAACCCAAAATACGAGTTCTACATGTATTATTTTCTAATCATGAAAATATAAAAACACGTACAAATATACCAAAATTGGTTATTTTGAATAATAGAATCAAAATTACCATAACTAAAAAATAAAAGACTAAAATTGCCAAATTCTAAAAACTACGTAGTTAAACTTGTTATTTTTGCTTTTTTTTTTTCCCGAAACGATAGTTTTATATATAACAGAAGAAGAAATATACAAAGAGGCTAAATAACCTAATCCATCAGATCACACAGAGCCATCCGAATGGAAAGCAATTTTCCAGATTCAAGATGAAAAACTGAAAATTGCAAGATAAACTCACAAAAGATGGTCACAATCCAAATGAAAAGAAAAATACTGGACTTGCAAAAATTACAAATGAAAATTTTTGTTACAAGAGAAAAAACCAAAACTCCATCAATGGCTAGTAGTTTAACCTCCGTGACAAAATCTTCCTTCAATCATCAAAATACTCAGATCCAACTCCATCTCGCGTCTTTCTTCGATGAAACCATTGTGAAAACACCTCTTATAGCCCATCAACCACCAAAGTCACTAGATCTGAAATTCATCGGCCAGATCTGCATCTAAAAAGACCAGATCTTGAACCCAAATGGACATATCTGAAGAAAAATAAACCAAAACAAAAATAAAAAATTCCCGCAAGGGGAAACCAAACTACTCCCATTAAGAGAGACTAAAGTCCCATAAGGGGAAACATCCACTCCCCAACCGGGAGAAAGCACAAGAAATCAAAGAACTATAACAATTTAGTTGTTCCCCCATCCTCCTTAGTGGAGGAATGGGGGAAGAATGAAGACGGTTGTTGAGAGGGTGTAGAGAGAAGAGAAAAAGAGAGAGAAAGGATACTAAACTTGTTATTTTTGCTTAGGGGCAAAATTATCAGATGACTAAAATTGCCCTTTCAAAAGTTACATGACTAATTTTGCAATATTTCTATAGATACATGACCAATTTTGTAATTTTTCCTCATGTCCTACAACAAGGTACTTTAAGAAATTTGGGCGTCGAGTTCGAATTTCATTATTTAGTACCTTGCGATTATCATTTAGTAGTAGAATGACAAAAGCACTATTTGAATACTATTGATGAATTTAGAGGTGACATTTAGATTGGGCTGATACTCGCTTGTCGAGCCAAAAAGTCAAATCGGGTTAGATCAGCCCGACCCAAAATTCGTTCACACCAATATTTTTATACCCTAGCTTGGCCCATTTAGGGTATTTTTGCATCGGACCAAGCAAATCAATCGGGCCATTGGACCCACTAGGTCGGGCCTAATAGGCTTATCTTCTTTGGGATGCAAATTCTTAGCCCCATTTAGCCTTGGGCTAGCTAGGCCCAAATCGTAAGCTCGATTCATGATGTCTATAGTCATATGATCATATATATGGTAAGTGCTTTGAGATTTACCCCCTTTTTTTCGCTTCTTTATTTTTTTTTTTGACAGAAACGAAATTTTTATTAATTGCGAATATCGTCCGAAATAGACTTAATAATACAAAGAGGTGGAGAACACCACACAAATGGACTATCAAAAGAAAAAGCTTCCTTTGCTAGTTCATGAGCAACCATATTACCACTTCGCCGGATAAAGACCACCGAAATAGTCGGTTCACCTTGTAACAACAAACGACACTCCTTAAGGATATTGTCGTACTCCGAATCCCCATCTTCGCTAGCTAAAATGCCTTCCGCCACATACTTAGCATCAGTTTCGATAATCACTTGCCGGAGTCTCATCCTTTTTATCCACGATAAGGCTTCTCTAACTCCTATCGCTTCCGCTTCTCTTACTGTGTAAAGCCCAGGAAATGAAACAGTGCGAGCCACCACAAAATCCCCTTTATCATCTCTCACAACCATACCAATCCCGGTTGCATTATGATTTTTAGAAAAAGTTGCATCTGTATTGCACTTAAGGAACGGAAATTGAGGCCTACTCCAATTAATCTGTTTATTCCCATGTTTATTATCTCCAGCAGCATTATAATTGGAGTTATTTGCTGTGCACCAATCATTGAGCAAACACATAGCAGATTTAACAGCACCAATAGGAGAAGAATGAGTTTGATTCCAAACTTCATTATTTCTTTCATTCCATACAGACCATAATATCATAATGCATTTTGCCACAATCCACTCATCATGGTGTTTAATGCAATTTTCCACAAAATCCTTAAGAGATTCGGCATTATATGACCATTTATCCACTAACTCCAACAAATTTGCAGCCTCCCAGCATTTCCTCACATATGTGCAGACAATAAAAATGTGCCACCCTGTCTCAAAATCTTAGAAGGTATTTCGCTTCTTTATTTAGGAATTTCAAAAAATAAATAAATTGTGTTTTTTTTCCGCCTATGCCTTGAAAGGTTGTTATGTGTTATTTCAACTTCTCCATAGCATGGCACATTTTTTAATTTAATAAGTTAGGTGACTTTTTATGGAATTATTATTTAATTAATAAAACATATACTTCAAAATATACCTAGGTTTATCACAAATGTCTTTTGCAAAAATGAATTACCATGATTTCTCTCCTAAAACAAAGAATATTAAAAGTGGGACCTCAATTAAATTATAGATCAATGTGAATTGTTTGAACTGAGAGGGCATGAAATTAACAATGAGGATGAATCGGAAGAAAATATTGAACAAACATTACATGTGATGAATATATATGAATTGACAAGGACCAATTGGAAAACGCATTGCTAAAATTTCATGTGACTGACCAATCTTGTTGATGTGCAATATGTTCATTGATATGAGTTTCTCTTTCTCTATTTAAATAACTTTGTGGGCCATACTAATTTTTGTTTTTTTGGAGTTGGCGCAATATGGTGTTTTATTTTGAAAATATTTTTGTTATTTAGCAAAAAAACAATAATAATGAATAAGATGAATGTTGTCACCATTTAATCGTAGCCCATTTTGCAACCAGCCAGAATACTAAGAGAATGGGCTTTCGAATATATGTGCGGCCCGAAGCCTAAACTTTCTCCAAGTTTTTGGTTAGGCACAGCCAGCCAAAATTATGCTAATTGGGCCGTAATGCGTTTATTTTTTATTTTTTCTTAGTACATGTTGTATGTCTACCCTCGTATGCTTTGGGCCCCAAACTTTACTATTATTGAACAACACTAAATTGGACTGCTGTGTATAATTTGGATACCAAATATTTTGTTCTTTCAATAATTAATAATTAAAAAGAAATGGTAATTATAGTATTATCATGCAATCATATATTTAATATCCAAATTGAAAATTGGAAGTTCCCCATACTGTTTTTGTTGACTTGATAATATTGCTCAAAAGACAAGAGGTGGTCGTGAGGGTATAGTACCTTAATTTTCATTTTTAACAGCCGCGTCTTGAGCAGAATATTTAGAGTAAGGAATATAGTAAAAGTTAATTTTGCTTTAATAATTAAGCTAGTAATTAACTTCAGGAAAAGTTAATATTGCAAGTGATTTTGCAAGAAGATTAAACATGTCAATGAAGAAAGGAAAGAAATTTCCAATACTAAAAATTCTTTTATGTGGTGCATCAATGGTCACTTTAGATTTCTTGCATAATTTTCTTGTGCGTTCAAAAAAAAAATGATTTCCTTTTTTAATGTTGATGAAAACCTAATCTTTCTCATAGCTTTAGAGTCAAGTTGTATTACATAAATGTAAATGATACAAAAATCACATTTAGGGTATCACCGTATCATAAACCTAACCGTTGTAAAAACAAATACCATTATACTAGCAAATGCAGTGTGTGCGCGCGCGCGCGAATAGGTTTACTAGCTAGCAAGCCGAGAATTAGGATTACACATATTTTTTAGAGAACTGAAAGATCCATTTAGATTGATTGATTTGGAAACAATCAATTGAACATGTTTGGATGATATCATTTTATAATGGATTTCAAATCCTTAGCCATCTCCTAATTTAAGTTATTTTTTGAGTCTTTTTAGTAGATTTCAAACCCATCTCATTTGGAGTTTTTTGAAATCATTTTCTCAAATCCGAATCCGTCAATCCAAATGGAGCCTCAGTCTATTACAAAGTAGTACTAAATATCTGAATGTCCCTTAATTAAGACAAATTGCTTCAGATCGGCAGAAACTTTGCTGAACTTCAAGGGCTAGTTCCTCCACACTCACTTGGCATTCCAGCCCTATCTGTTATCATTTCCATTAATAATAATAATATTAATAATTAAATAAAACAAAAACAAAATTGAACCAAAGTTTGCGAAAAACTCCACATATACAGAAAACACACAATTAAGCAAATGTATCATGAAGTAATGACGCAAAATTCATTGTTTCATGTATAATAATTAGTGATATATGAGAAGAAAATATGATCAATATTAGTTGGTTGACAATGATCAACCGATCACTTAATTAGCTACATATTAATATATGTTGCATTTTTACAGTGTACAATTCTTGAACAATACTAGTTTGTAGTAAGTAGTAACTAATAGTGCTATCTAGCAATTAAAGAATATATTTTGCTAATAATAATATCAAGATTCTTTTTGTATATAAAAATTGTACGCCTACGAATATAGTGTTAATTAAATGATTAGTTGTATAGGGACGTTAACAATAATTAGTTCAATATGATCAGCTTAATACCAATTACGTACTAGGCTCGAAATTGAATTGTTTGAACCAATTATCATACTAACAAATCACAAACACGAATCAAAGATCATTAATTAAGTCTTACCTATGTCTTATGTTCTAATTAAGTTTCCTTATGACGTTACATAATCTATGTCATTCTTGATATTGTGGTACAATTTTATATGGTACAAACCCTAATAATTATCAACACACACACACACAAGTATATATATACACACACCTTGATGACAAAAGAGTAGAGAACAGTATCTTCCATGCTACTGATGTTCAAGTGAAGAATCTCGAATGAAAGTTTCTCCAACACACTTATTATCCGAACAATTTGACCCGGAATTCGCCTGGATATGGTCCGTAGGAGGACGTTCGACCCGGAAATCTTTGCTTCGACATCTGCAACTGGTGAATTGCAGCATGCTCCAAGTTCCTTGAAATTGGTATCATGGATAGTCCCAATTAAGGGGCTGTCTGGGAGCTGAGGACTTAGCTGAAATTGCCTTGGACTAGGAGCAGGACTAGTAGGGCTTAGGCTTTTCCTTCTTTTTTTGGCCTCCAAGGATTGTACAACTTGGTGTAACTCCTTTATGAATTCAATCACCCCACCTATAATTGATGCTTGATCTCCCTTCACAATTAAATATATGGAATAAAGACAAATTAAAGAGAGAGAATCACTTTCTTTCGCCATAGAAATTTTTTTTTGCCCTAACATGCGATTACTTATTAAGGTTTTCTGAATTTCACTAGTTTTTATTTTTTTTCTATTAATTACCAATCATATCCAATTATCAGTTCAAAAAAATAAAAAATCAAATTATCCATTATCATTAAACTGTCATTTTACAAATTTCATTATTCACTCGTTCTGACATTTTCAATTACATATCTTATTTATTTCACTATTTAAATAGAACATCAACTAATCATATTCAATCGTACTCTTAAAATCCATTATTATTCTTACAATCTTTTTTTTAATCACAATTCTCTAAGAGAAAAAAAAGTTTTCAAAATAAAAGGATAAGCAATCGCAAGTGATTAGTTTGGGCGAAAATTAACTATGTTGTAGAAACGTACACAAATTAAATTTCTCATCGTTTTATACCGACATACGTATTTGATACACGCGCGTATATATAATTGAATGTTTGAGCGCAAAATATAGAGATTTTCGGGGAGGGGGTGGGGGTAGGATTTATATACGTACCCGTTTTATGTAGAAACATGGAGTCAAGGAACGAAGAACCTTGAGGTGTTCATTCATCTGTCTTCTTCTGTTCCTCTCAACATGTATGTGAGACATGGAGCTAGCTAGCTTAAACCGCGTTTTGTTTGTTTAATTTGTTTGTTTCTGTCTCTTGGTTTGATGTGATCAATTGTCCTTTTAATTTACTCTCTATTTATAGACCAGCTACAATTTACATATCTACTTTTTTCTTTGTAGGGGGTATCTCTAAAATTAATTTGGCCCTAGGGTTTCTCATTAAATGCAATGTGTTGCACTCTCGTGAGGTTAATTTATATAGTTTTACACTTTACTACTCTTTTACATCCCCCTCTCTCTCTCTATCTATCTTTTGTGTATCATTGTATGTGTTATACACACACACACACAACGTGTGTGTATGTGTATATATATGTATATTATAATGTACCTCACGTTTATGAAGCTGGAACAATTACGACGTTCTCCGCGTGAGATAAAATTAAGGAGAAAGGGTAATTCTACATGTATATATCAATATTTCCTTTGTCATGAAATAATAGCTAGCTGCTCCTCATGCACGCCACGCTCGGTTTTTCAACACTAGTCTACGCATATATATCACTCAATCTGCACCACACATTTTCATCATCTTAATTATTTGTCATTCTGACGGCTTATATATTTTATGAGCTTTATTTTATATATATGCCACAAACAAAATTAAACCCCCTCCAAGAATAGGACAAAACTGAACCACACGCACAAACAAAAATAAAATTGGTACGGAAAAAGGTATTTATAGAGGAGATTTAGCTCATGATAAATATCGTTGTGTAAATTTTGAGTGCGTAGAGTGGTAGACCATGGATATATACTACAATGTGTTAGAATTCAAGGGTCAAATTCTTAAGTTTGCAGTGAGTATTGTGCAGAATGTTGGCACACCTCTAGGTGTCACCCAGCGGAAGATTGTGTTTTTAAATCCTTTGTTTATTTTATTAATTAAGAAAAAATAAACAAAACATAAAAATAAGATTGAACACAGGAAATAAAAATTTGCACAAGTATAAAAATACTTGTGCGCCGCCACTAAGGCAAAAACAATGAAGTATAATGTTGATTACACAAAATAAAGAACAAGACAAAGACTTCCCTATTGTGCTTGATCTTTCTACTCAACCTTCTACCGTAAACAGAAGAGAACAACTATAACCTATCCCAGATTACAGATCGTCTCTCAAAACTACCAAGAAGAAATAACTCTCAAGAGGTGTTGTGAAAGGTGACGTCAACACCTGTCGAACACACTTGGCACCTCTCCCTATTCTTGTGAAAAACTTGGACTCTTTTGTGAAAAACTCTGATCTTTTGCTCTGGAATCCGTGTCCAGCTTCGTGCAATCTCCTTGCCCTTTATAGAACGGCCACATCCCTACAAAATAGGTCATAAAACCAACTTTCAAGTTAAGGGGTTAGTGGGAGATTGAGAGATGTTGGTTCCTTGAAAGTAGGACACAATCCCCACTATCTCTCAACTCCCAAACAGTCGACCTAGTCTTCAAATCCACGTAATTGGGCTTGCAATTTATTAGTATATTTTTGTTCTAGAAAATTGACAAAATAACAAGATAAAAATATTTTAAAATTATTAGAGTTTTGACTCAATAAGTCAACTCTAACAATCTCCCCCTTTTTGCCAATTTCTGAACAAAACCTGCACAAAAACTCCAGACAAAATAATGTCTAAATAACAGCCAGACAAACATATCCCAGGAATAAAGAACAATCTATCCAAAGTAATCACAAACAGCAGAACCAAGATTAGAACTACTCCCCCTAAAACTCATCATCATAATAACTATGAAAGCACCAGACTAAGTATAAAAGGAGTAGAACATCACAACTAACATGGGAGGAATCAACCATAAAACAGTTCAAATAAGTGCTCCCCCTGAAACACACATAATCATCCTAAAGAAAAAACAAAGAGAAAACGAGAACCAAGAAAGAATTCAGTGTTTTTAGAGTACAATAATCCCCACAAAAACAAACATCAAACATCCTGCCAAACACATCTTCAGAACACAGGAGAATGATCACTGGATTCAGATTGAGGGGTGTTGCCAACAGCATGGGCAACACCTTTATTACCTTGACACCTTCAAAGACCACTTTGATTTCGATATCGTCTCACTCCCGTAACATGTTCTTCCCAGAATCGTACCAACTTCCTCCTCTTCTCCCACTTGCTCCTCAGCCCCTAGTACTTCAGTTCCCGTTCGAACCTCGCTCATTTTTGTGCCACTGTCTCCTCCTTTTTGGGCAGAAATTAACTTACTCGTTTCATCCCGAATGCGAGTAAATATCTGAATTTGGGTAATGGCATTTTATAACTGAAGCTCAAGAAGGTGAAGTGAAACAGGGATGAATTTCTGGGAGCCAGGAGGTGTGGCAACACCTCTCTCCACACCTATAGGAAGGTCACGAATACGGGGTCCTTCAAGTAGGTCAGATTTGATGGGAATAGAGAAAGCCATAGAAGTGAAGGATTCATGATCTTTGAGTGGTATTCCTTGGGCTTTGAGAATAGAGAAGATGAGGGAAGGAAAGATCAAACTACCATATGTGCTTTTCTTCTCAAAGCCAAAATGGGAAAGTAATGAGAAAACATGCTCACCAAAATTTATGTGGACTCTACCAAGTTTGAAAAGAA
Organism: Rehmannia glutinosa; assembly: GCA_016081115.2. Classification (NCBI taxonomy): domain Eukaryota; kingdom Viridiplantae; phylum Streptophyta; class Magnoliopsida; order Lamiales; family Orobanchaceae; genus Rehmannia; species Rehmannia glutinosa. The sequence continues at coordinate 85,603 of JABTTQ020003468.1, forward strand.
AATGCCCTTGGGCTTTAGTGTGATAGAGAGTTATTGGAAGTAGGAATCCGAGTTAACTATGGCCACTTTGTGAAGTACAACATATTTGGAAGTTAAGTGTGAAAGGATAACTTAACTGGAGCTTTTGGCCAAACTTTCAAAACATTTCCAGTGAGCTCCTTTACAACTTCATCTTCATTTTCAAAAATTGAATCTTCTTTATCATTAGGTAAACCAAGGTGGTTGTTAATGATTGAAGGTGTGAAGTTGTAAAGTTTTCCCTGTAGGTAAACTTTTTCCAAATTTTGCAGAATGTTTGTTGATGGTATTCTTTAAAATGTTTGAATAAAATTCTCGAACAATACCATCAACAAACGGTTTAGCATGCATGGCATTTTGCGGAAAATGTCGATCTTTCAGAAATTGAACCAGGTTATATTTGGAAAAATCCTCAATATTGAGTGGTTTTTCAGTGATGATATCTTTATTGATGACTACATCCCAAATTTGGCTAGTTTTAATGGAAAGAAATTCAAAAGAATGAGGATCACTTATCTCGATATCAGAATCAATTGCCCGAGCTTGGGCAAATTCCTCAGCATATGCAGTCTTGTTGATTGATTTGAGTGTATCATTCATGTTGTTAGAATTCTAGAACTTGCTCTGGTATCTCTGTCAAGGTCACATGTTGTATGCGAATTGTGAAAATGATCAAAGGCCATTTTTGTTAGCCCTTCAAGCCTTTTGCTTACCTAATGATGATATTGAAATCCCTAGTTAGCCAACTTGAGCCTATTGCCTAATTTCTTGATAGCAACAATTCAAGCCTTAACTTGATATATTTGTTACCCTACACTTGAGCGTATAACATTGAGTAAAGGGAATGAATGAGGTTGAATGAGTTGGAATTGAAAAATTGGATAATTGTGCAAAAATTGGTTGATGGGAACAAAAGAGGAACAAAAGGAGGAGAAAAGAAATGTTGAAAATTCATAAAAGAGTCGGAAAAAAAATCGATTTTATGATGTGAGTTTTCATTGAATGAACTTGGAGGCTAGGAATTGTAATGTGAGGTGATAATGTTTACAAAAGAAAGGGGATGGAGATAAGAAGAGTTGATGAAAATGAGAGAAGAATTTAGTAGCATATTGAGCTTTAATGTAGATGATTTATATGCTCATCGGTCTATACGCTCGAGTTTGAGTCACTCTATCCATATTTTCCTACCCTAACCAAAGAGCCTTCATTATAACCAAAAGAAAAAGTCCTTTTTGATTCACAAATTGCATACATTCTAGTGGCGGAGATATGAGACGATTTGCAAGCTTATGGTAATTCTGCAATATTGAATTGAATTGAGCGTAAACATGTCCTATATTCATGTGAGATGAGAGTATACACTTGATCTTGAGAGAAGTGATTCAAAGCATTTACCATGATTTATTTGATGTGTGCTTTATGTTAGATATTTGAGGCTTGGTTGATTCTTTGCTTGACACCTATGACGAACAATACGAGTTTTTTGTAGTTGTTGTGCGTCCTACTTTTCATTACTCCCAGCTATGTTTTGTATAGTTTTTAAAAGCGTTGACCGGGACGGCCAACAATTTAAGTTTGGGGGATTTTGATAGGTGTGAGTTTTGCATGTATTTTGAGGTATAAATATGACTAAAATGGTGATTAAACATGCAATAACGTGTATGAAATGGTATATATTCGCTCTTTGTGGAAAAAGATATTACGCTTGCTTATTTTGTAGGAATTTAACGATATTTGGAGTGATTTTGTGACAAATACGAGCATTGCTACCTAGAATCATCAAGAATCGAGAAATTACACCTAATTGGAAGCCAACTATGTGGAGTCTAGAGTCATAGTGATGAGTCGTGTGTCAAAAGAAGCATGGATGATCAAACAACAAGGAGATTTATCTCGAGGAACATCCAAACGCGTATGGAATTTCCAAAGACTGGCGGGGGTTTAGTATTTTGGCCAAAACTCTCTCTACAAAATTGATATTGAGGTGATTCAAGTGGCTATGGAAAGCTAAGAGAGAGGGCTACAACGCTTCTGAAGACCCTGCAAGCAAATTCGGACGTTTGGGTGGCGCACGGGCAACCCGTGCGTGGACGCATGACCCATGCGCCCTACAGAGACTGGATGTTTTCTATGGGATGGCGCACGGGTAGACCGTGCGTGGGCGCACGACCGTGCGTGCTTCTGAGAGACTGGGTGTTTTCTACGAAATGGCGCACGGGTAGCCGTGCGTGGCGCACGACCCGTGCGTCTTGCAAAAACTCCAAAAATGACAAAGAATTGACCTAGACTTCCAAAAGGGTATAAATACCACTTCTGGGGCGCACACCGGGGAGGAAAGGCTGGGAATACACCCAAGAACACAAGAAACACATCAATTTCATCAAGGAAGAATCAAGGGAAGAATCGGGTTGAATAGGAGCTTGAGGATTGAAGATTAATCGAGAGATTATCCATTTCCCTAAGTTTTCTCATTCTTTGTGCTTTAATCTTTCATTTTAGCTTCTTATGAATATGAACAATTTGTCTATGAGTTGTTTATTTGTAATGGGTAGCTAAACATCTTGTGATTTCCGGGTTTTGGAAGTAGATTAATTGAACTCTTATTGAATGTTTTAATCTTAGTTGAAGTTATTGTCTTGAAGCCTATTTGAGTACTTTGAGCTTATTCTTGTTTTATCACTTGGCCAATGATTTAACATGTTTGATATATTGATTCATAATTCGAGAGATGAGTTTCAATATTAGATCTTGAGTACTTGACATGAATATTTGCATGAACCGAGAGGTTTGTAGATATTTGTGAGGATATTTGATCTTTGGTGCTTTTGGGAGTTGTATATCTATTGTTGAGTAGAGATCTAGCAAAGATATTTCAATCTACGTTTTATATGCATCTCGAGAGGAGGATAAAATATCGTGGTGATCGTCTTATAGGTATATTGATAATAACTTTGGCTTTGATTAAATCGGACAACAAGAGGAATATTAATCGAAACCATAACCCGGGAATCCGTTTTATTCTCTTGATAATTCCATTATTTTTCATCTTGTGTTTTTGTGGTTATTCTTGTCTTTACCTCCACAACAATCATCCAATTACGATCGTCTAAATAAAAATAAGACTATCTTAGTTCAATACTTAGCACATTAATTTATTAGTCTCTGTGGATACGACCTTGCTTACCCTATTCTATAAACTACACCGTACACTTGCGGTGAAGCTAAAAATATAGGCGAACAAGTTTTTGGCGCCGTTGCCGGGGACTAATACAATTTTTGGTGCTAATATTGCGATAGATAGAATTATTTTTAATTTAGGCATTTTTTTTATTTTATTTCATTTTTCTTTTGTAAATTCTCTCTCTACAATGTTTGATTTGTTTCTTTGAGTTGGTATAGGTAGTGCACGAACACCCGCTCGGATGGAGAATGCCAATTATTTCAATAACTGGAATTTTACGATTATTGGAATAATCCTACTCCTACGTCTTATTATCCAAATTGGGCGAATTACGAAGATTTTTCATATGCTCACACGGAGAATGTGATTCCAACACCATCAAGCTCCAATGTAATTAATGGGTTTACAAATGCAGAGGCAAAATCATCTTTAGAAGAAGCCCTCACCTCATTCATAAATCAATCAATGCATTCATGAGTGAAACTAGAAGGCTGCTTCATAAGGCAAGACGCAAGAGGATGGACAAGATGGAACAACAAGTGACAAGCTCACTAAAGAACCTAGAGACTCAAATGGGTCAATTAGTTACATTTGTTAGTGAGCAATATCAAAAGAGCGATTTTCATGCACCATGAAACCAACTCGAAGGAACAATCTAGTGCCATTCATCAAAGGAGTGGTACAGAATATGAGGAGCAGAAGATCCTGGAAAAACAAGAAAGTTGTAACCAAACACGGATTGTGTGTCATGGACTTTCAACTCGTGTGTGTGGTGCCGAAAAGAAGCGAACGGGGACGAGGAACACATGAACAAAGTGCATGGATGCCCGGTCGGTGCATGCGTGATATCATAAGAAAGCTATTTCACAATAAACGAACTTTGTTGGTACATACGCGCATGGACAACATGAGCATAATTCAAATCAAAGTGTTCCAACATCAGGACTCCAATACTTGCTTGGAAATCCCAATTATGCATTACTAGATGCAAACAATGGAAAAACGGTTCTTGACCATGATCCAAAGCAACTAATATATGCATTCAAGGGAGGCACCAATTCATACGTCGAGCTATAGACGGTAAATCTAGCGCTTGTTGGGAGGTAACCCAATGGTAATTTCACACTTTTCTTTATTGAAATTCTATCTTTCCTTACGTGCGATATAATTTCATTTAAGTTTGGGGGAGGGATAGTATCTTGATATGAAATGTGTGGATTTAAAAAAAAATTGTATTTTTGTGTGTTTTCATATAGTTGCATGTAGAGCATTTTAGGTTGCATTGCATTAGAAGCACGTTCACAGCTTTAGCACGTTTATTGCTTTAATAGAGTTTAGAGAGTGAGTTGACCAATATTGAGATTCTCGTGCTCTATTTTGAAAATTTTGTATTGTTTGGATTGGGTGTTGAGTACGAGTTGATTGAGCCATGAATAGATGATATTGAGCATGTGGATATTGAGAACATGGTTTGATGCTTTGAATTACGTATTTGCAAGCCTGTGAGCTTTTGAGCCTTTACTGCTTTCATCATATGCAGTCTTGTTGATTGATTTGAGTGTATCATTCATGTTGTTAGAATTCTAGAACTTGCTCGTATCTGTCTGTCAAGGTCACATGTTGTATGCGGTGTGAAAATGATCAAAGGCCATTTTTGTTAGCCCTTCAAGCCTTTTGCTTACCTAATGATGATATTGAAATCCCTAGTTAGCCAACTTGAGCCTATTGCCTAATTTTCTTGATAGCAACAATTCAAGCCTTAACTTGATATATTTGTTACCCTACACTTGAGCGTATAACATTGAGTAAAGGGAATGAATGAGGTTGAATGAGTTGGAATTGAAAAATTGGATAATTGTGCAAAAATTGGTTGATGGGAACAAAAGAGGAACAAAAGGAGGAGAAAAGAAATGTTGAAAATTCATAAAAGAGTCGAAAAAATCGATTTTATGATGTGAGTTTTCATTGAATGAACTTGGAGGCTAGGAATTGTAATGTGAGGTGATAATGTTTACAAAAGAAAGGGGATGGAGATAAGAAGAGTTGATGAAAATGAGAGAAGAATTTAGTAGCATATTGAGCTTTAATGTAGATGATTTATATGCTCATCGGTCTATACGCTCGAGTTTGAGTCACTCTATCCATATTTTCCTACCCTAACCAAAGAGCCTTCATTATAACCAAAAGAAAAAGTCCTTTTGATTCACAAATTGCATACATTCTAGTGGCGGAGATATGAGACGATTTGCAAGCTTTATGGTAATTCTCGCAATATTGAATTGAATTGAGCGTAAACATGTCCTATATTCATGTGAGATGAGAGTATACACTTGATCTTGAGAGAAGTGATTCAAAGCATTTACCATGATTTATTTGATGTGTGCTTTATGTTAGATATTTGAGGCTTGGTTGATTCTTTGCTTGACACCTATGACGAACAATACGAGTTTTTGTAGTTGTTGTGCGTCCTACTTTTCATTACTCCCTAGCTATGTTTTGTATAGTTTTAAAAGCGTTGTGGGACGGCCAACAATTTAAGTTTGGGGGATTTTGATAGGTGTGAGTTTTGCATGTATTTTGAGGTATAAATATGACTAAAATGGTGATTAAACATGCAATAACGTGTATGAAATGGTATATATTCGCTCTTTGTGGAAAAAGATATTACGCTTGCTTATTTTGTAGGAATTTAACGATATTTGGAGTGATTTTGTGACAAATACGAGCATTGCTACCTAGAATCATCAAGAATCGAGAAATTACACCTAATTGGAAGCCAACTATGTGGAGTCTAGAGTCATAGTGATGAGTCGTGTGTCAAAAGAAGCATGGATGATCAAACAACAAGGAGATTTATCTCAAGGAACATCCAAACGCGTATGGAATTTCCAGCAACTTTGGCAGGGTTTAGTATTTTGGCCATAACTCTCTCTACAAAATTGATATTGAGGTGATTCAAGTGGCTATGGAAAGCTAAGAGAGAGGGCTACAACGCTTCTGAAGACCCTGCAAGCAAATTCGGACGTTTGGGTGGTGCACGGGCAACCCGTGCGTGGACGCACGACCCATGCGCCCCTGCAGACTGGATGTTTTCTATGGGATGGCGCACGGGTAGGCCGTGCGTGGGCGCACGACCCGTGCGTGCTACAGAGACTGGGTGTTTTCTACGAAATGGCGCACGGGTAGCCCGTGCGTGGGCGCACGACGACCGTGCGTGCTTGCGTAAAACTCCAAAAATGACAAAGAAATTGACTAGACTTCCAAAAGGGTATAAATACCACTTTGGGGCGCACACCAGGGGAGGAAAGGCTGGGAATACACCCAAGAACACAAGAAACACATCAATTTCATCAAGGAAGAATCAAGGGAAGAATCGGGTTGAATAGGAGCTTGAGGATTGAAGATTAATCGAGAGATTATCCATTTCCTAAGTTTTCATTCTTTGTGCTTTAATCTTTCATTTTAGCTTCTTATGAATATGAACAATTTGTCTATGAGTTGTTTATTTGTAATGGGTAGCTAAACATCTTGTGATTTCCGGGTTTTGGAAGTAGATTAATTGAACTCTTATTGAATGTTTTAATCTTAGTTGAAGTTATTGTCTTGAAGCCTATTTGAGTACTTTGAGCTTATTCTTGTTTTATCACTTGGCCAATGATTTAACATGTTTGATATATTGATTCATAATTCGAGAGATGAGTTTCAATATTAGATCTTGAGTACTTGACATGAATATTTGCATGAACCGAGAGGTTTGTAGATATTTGTGAGGATATTTGATCTTTGGTGCTTTTGGGAGTTGTATATCTATTGTTGAGTAGAGATGCTAGCAAAGATATTTCAATCTACGTTTTATATGCATCTCGAGAGGGAGGATAAAATATCGTGGTGATCGTCTTATAGGTATATTGATAATAACTTTGGCTTTGATTAAATCGGACAACAAGAGGAATATTAATCGAAACCATAACCCGGGAATCCGTTTTATTCTCTTGATAATTCCATTATTTTTCATCTTGTGTTTTTGTGGTTATTCTTGTCTTTACCTCCACAACAATCATCCAATTACGATCGTCTAAATAAAAATAAGACTATCTTAGTTCAATACTTAGCACATTAATTTATTAGTCTCTGTGGATACGACCTTGCTTACCCTATTCTATAAACTACACCGTACACTTGCGGTGAAGCTAAAAATAAGGCGAACAAAACTTCAGCAAAATCCATAACAGGGTCTGAAAAGTTCCCTTGTTCTTCAGGTGTTGCCCGGGTGTTGGCATCACCTGGAGACACACCTCCAGACACATTTGCAGGAACAGTAGACTGGTCACCCACACCCCCAATATCCTCGGTCCTGGTTTCATCAGGGGTGTCTTCTCCCTCAACACTTCTCCCAGCCATAGGGTCAACAGAAGGACATCTTTCTCAACATTTGAAGAAACATGAGAAGGAATTTTTGAGAATTTTGAAGAAGAGGACCCAACATTACATGAACCTCGTGTTCTTTCTTGGATCGAGCAAATTCTGTAACTGGGGGTTTTCTTTGAAGCCGACGAGATCTTTTTGTGAACGGATTTCCTAAAGGACCGAATGTTTGTTTGATGCTCTCCAAATCAGGTGGGTCATCAACATCCAGTGGATTCTCTTCGTGTCCTGGAAGTTGGATGCCCAGAACATCTATTTCGGTGATAATTGGAACAATCGCTGCCGGAGGCACATCGGATTCGGTCGTACTAGGGTTTTCGTCCCTATTTTCTTCAGGTGCGGTCGTGGGAGTTGGCACACTTCCTGAAACACTTGAAGAAAGAGGCTTCCCTGTTGCTCTGGCCCATTCGCTTCGAATATCTGACGGATCTTACTCCATGGCAGTGGATTTGGTAGGTTGTGGTGGTGAAGAAGATGGTGTTGATTTTGGGTTGGTAGGTGACATATTTGGGGGATTTTCAAAAGATGAAGGGAGACATAGAGTTGGGTTTGGTAATGATGGTGGAGATAGTGGGCTATCTTTTAATTGGGCTAAAATGTTAGCAACATTTCATCATCCATCTGGAAAAAAAATGATGTTACAAACACTTGAAAGAAATCACAGTATTTATAAGCAATATAAAGACCAGAAATAACTACCCACTAAGTGCAGGTATTTATCTCAAATTCCAGATATATAACTCCCTCTCAATTCAACCCACTAACATTAAACCCCTAAAATTTAGGGAAATGGAGAAAAAGAGAATAACCACCCCCACGTAACCGCTGAAAATCAGTTTATAGGGACAAATCAACTAAATCAAATCCTGATTATGCCTAAAAAGAAAAAAATGAAAAGAAAAAAATAAAAAAAATGCAGTCAAGCACACAAAAGCTGAAAAAATACCACAAGATGTTCACAGAGAGTGTTGTCCACATGTAGCTAAACACTTCTCAGTTTTCATCAAAAACAATTTTCATGGCCATACATCAGATCTTTTAATGATTTTTCCTTGCACGAATTCACCCAAACTGAATCAATATATACACATTTTGTGTATTTTTCTCTTCCTTTTTTTTTTCAACATACACACTTTGTGTATTTTTTTTTCATATACACATTTTTATGTATTTTTCTCCCATTTTTTTTGTCAAGTACACAAGAGCTCTTAATTAACAAGTCATTGTTTCACATGGAACATGATCACAGAAATGTGAAAGATTCATCAACTACTTTAATGACTATAATCAGCGGGGCCAAGCTCATGTTTTTCAAACGTTACAATTTTCGCATGGGGAATGATCATACAAGAGATGAAAGATCCCTCAACTACTTAGTAACAAACTTCAAAACAGAGGAGTTAAAGAATGTACAAATATAAGAAAGAAAATGTGCAAGTACTTGTAGTATATTCAATCTGATTTTTAGCCACAAAAATAATTTGAATCTGACTGAAAAGGTTTCACAGATGGCACACCCAATTTGAAAACCCTGAAGATATTATGCACCATGCCTAAAGCCTAAAAATAAGAAAAACAAAAGAAAAGAAATAGGTGTTACGACAAGTGTCGTCACACCTGAGACCACACTTCACTATTTCAGCATACTAAGACCAAGAGATTTCCAAAGACTGGAAAATCTCTCAAAATCCAACGATTTAGTGAGAATGTCAGCTATCTGATTTTCAGTGGAAACATGATCAATGTGAATCAACCCTTTCTCCACCAAATCCCGAATAAAATGGTGCCTTATGTCAATGTGTTTAGTTCGGGAATGTTGCACCGGATTTCTAAAGATATCTAAGCACTTAAATTGTCACATTATATGGTCAGTATATCACTAGAAATATCATAATCATCAAGCATTTGCTTCATCCAAATAAGTTGGGCACAACATGAACCAGCTGCCACACATACTCAGATTCAGCAGTAGAAAGAGAAACATAATTCTGCTTTCTACTATACCACGACACAAGATTGTTTCCCAGATAAAAGCATCCACCAGAGGTACTCTTCCTATCCTCTAAGTCATCAGCCAGTCCGAATCACTAAACCCCACCAAATTTGTGTTAGTGTCCTTAGTGTACCATAGCCCTAAATCCGCCGATCCACTCACATATTTAATTATTTGTTTAAAGACATTCAAGTGAGTGATTTTAGGGTTAGGTTGGTACCGGGCACAAACACAAATACTAAACATAAGATCTGGCCGACTAGCAGTGAGGTAAAGTAGGCTCTCTATCATGCTCCTGTATAAGGTGTTGTCAAAACCTTCAGGCACTTCATCCCTGCACAACTTTTGACTAGTGTTCATGGGCGTTTTCATGTGCTTGCTGTTATCAAGACCAAATTTCTTAACAGGTTTTTCGTGATATTTACATTGTGAGACAAAAATACCATCGGTGTAGTTGTCTAATTTGTAAACCTAGAAAGAATTTAAGTTCCCCAACCAAGCTCATTTCAAAAGTAGAAGACGTAGAGTTCACAAAATCATCACGTAGTGAATCACAAATAGAACCAAACACTATATCATCCACATAAACTTGAGTTATAGTCATATGGTGCCTATATTTCTTAATGAACAAGGTTTTATCAACTCCGCCTTTTTAAAACCAAATTGTACTAAGAAATCTGCCAATCTTTCATACCAATCCCTAGGGGCTTATTTTAATCCATACAACGCCTTTTTAAGTTTAAAAACGAAATTAGGTTTGTGTGGATCTTGAAATCTTTTTGGCTATTCTACGTACACTTCTTCATTTAAAAAGTCATTAAGAAAAGCACTTTTGACATCCATTTGGTACAACTTAAGATCAAGAGAGCAAGCAACACACAATAATAATCAAATAGACTCAAGACGAGCAACAGGTGTGAAAGTCTCATCGTAATCAACACCTTCTACTTGTGTGTAATCCTGTGCAACTAGTCTAGCTTTGTTCCTTACAATGTTGCCATGTTCATCACTTTTATTTTTGAAAATCCACTTAGTGCCTATGACATTAACATTGTCAGGACGTGGAACCAAGTCCCAAACATCGTTTCGAACGAATTGGTTTAACTCCTCATGCATGGCATTAATCCAAAATTCATCCTTAAGTGTTTCATTCACATTTTTGGGCTCAATATTCGACACAAAACAAGTAGCACTTACCATCAAGCATGTAAAAGAGAAATATGGAGGCCTCACCATATCCCTGTAGTTCGGTCTCTCTTTTCTCCTTGTTCTGATATTATCAGACACTTCTCCAATGACTTGAGTGGTTGGATGGTCTTTCTGGATCTTTCTTGGAGGATCTCTTTGCACAGGAACAAGATTCTGATCGAGTTCAGCTGTATTCAGCACATGTGTTGGATGGGGTGTGGTCTCACCTCCGGTAACACCCTGAGAATCACTAACAACAGACAGAGGTTTTTGCAGAATAATAGAGTCAATCACATCTGCAATATTCTCATCCTCTGACTTGTTTACTAAAATTGACAAATCATCAAAAACGGCATTAACAATTTCTTGAATTGTTCTAGTTCGAATCTTGTAAATCCGATAAGCATGGCTATTTTTAGAATAACCAAGAAACATGCCTTTGTCACTTTTAGGATCAAACTTTCTCAAATTCTCCCTGTCATTCAAGATATAACAGACACACCCAAACACATGGAAATACTTGAGATTAGGCTTCTTTCCATTTAAAATTTCATAAGAAGTCATTGTAGAGCCCGGTCTCAAGTACACACGATTAGAAATGTGACATGCAGTATTCAAGGCTTTGGCCTAAAACCTTTTTTGAAATATTTTTCGAGCACAACATTACTCGGGCCATCTCTTGCAAGGTTCTGTTCTTTCTTTCAGCCACCCCATTTTGTTAGGGTGTTATGGGAGCCGAAAACTCATAGAAAATTCTTTCTTTTTACAAATATTTGAAAATGAAATGTTCTCAAATTCTTTCCCATGATCAGAACGAATCCTTGCAATACTTGAATCATGCATGTTACAAATTCTAGTGTAAAGTCTCTTAAAAACCTCAAAGGTTTCACATTTTTCTATTAAAAAATTAACCCCAAGCAAATCTTGAAAAATCATCAACACGCACATAAGTGTATTTCTTCCCTCCTAAACTATCAACCTCAACTGGACCCATCAAATCCATATGAATAAGCTCAAAGTAGTGTGTGGTATTGAAGTGTTGTCTCACCTGATGAGACACCTTGGTTTGTTTACCTTTCTGACAAGGTTCACAAACATGAGTGACTTTACCATTGAAGGTAAGTTTGGGAATACCTCTAACTGCTTCAAGACTGGTCAGTTTTTGCAAATTTTGAAAATTGGCGTGTCCAAGTTTTTGGTGCCAAAGAATGTTTTCATCAAAATCGACATGATGACATGTCTCATCTTTTCCAAGCAAATAGCAATTATCAGTAGATCTAGTACCAGCCATGACACAAGTATCATTGCTATCAAAGACTGAACAAGAGTCTTTATCAAACTTAACATGTAAATCATCATCGCACAATTGACTTATACTAATTAAATTAGCAAGTAAGCCATCAATATGAAAAACATTCTTGAGTTTAGGAAAACCTTTGACATTCAGAGTTTCTTTACCAATTATAATTCCCTTAGCACCACCACCAAACTTCACTCTTCCTCCATTCCACATTTCATAATCAGTCAAACGTGACTTGGTACCTGTCATGTGGCGTGAGCAACCACTATCGAAGTACCAAGTGCCTTCAACATTGGACTTCAGATAAGTGTAAACAACAAGACAAGAATGACTTTCAACATCTGTCTCACTCACTCCAGAAGAGTTACTGGAAAAATTTATCATTTTTTTTTAGGTGTCGTGTTGTGTGTGACGTGTCACCTCAGACCACACTTGACCTTTTTTCTTATCCTTTTTAAGTTCTTTACAAAAAGGTCTAGTGTGCCCTGGAGTTAGACAATAATGACAAACATAATGACGTTTGGAAGAATTTTCAGAGTCCAACATATCTACAGAATCAGTCAATTTTTGCTTTGCAAGTTTGTCAGACTTGAAGCCCAAACCACTTTTGTCAAATCTAGCTATTTTCATAATTTCATCAACCACAATAGAGCTAGAATCAAACTGACTCACCCTTTTCTGAAGATTACAAAGTTCAGTTTTTGTCTGATCAAGTTCTTTATCCTTTTTAGTCAAAAGAACTTCCAATTTTGAGACTGAAGCTTTTAAATCTTCATTTTCTTTGAGGAAAACGTCATTTTCAAGTTTTATTTTGGACAAATTTTCTACAAGATCTTTGTTTTTAATAATCAAATTGTGATGTTGATTATCAAAATAAAAAGAGCTTGAGGATAAATGTCTTGGTTCAACAGTATGAGACGAACTGAAACAGAGTACCTGATCTTCTTCAGATTCTGAGGTGTTGTCAGGTGTTGTATCAGGTGATACGACACCTCTGGCAACACTTCTGGAACTTCTAGAATTCTGATGCACACTTTCACACATAGTAAACAAGCCTTGATTGAGCTCATCTTCCTCCACCTTTTCAGCATCAGTGTCATCATCACTTAGGGATACACAAACGTTCATCCCACGTTCCCAAAGTGTGTTGGCGCACTGGTTGGCATAGTGACCAAACCCCTTACATGCTCGACATTGGATCCTATCCATTTCTTTTGGTTTAAAGAATGGATTCTCAAAGGTCTGATCATACTTCTTCATGAGAGTAGGAGTTCCAGCGTTAACCGGTTTCTTCGGCTTGAATCCTCTGTAGTTGAAAGGAGTTTTGGAATCTTTGCCCTTACTCATTTTTTTGAATACATTGTTGAACCTTCTTGTCAACATTGCAATGGTCTCTTCACCAAGTTGAGAATCTTCCATTTCCTTGATGAAGTGTTCCATTCTGATGTTGGCATCACTGGGCATCACTTGTAGCTTCCGACTTGGATCGAAAAGCTATGCTCTTTCCTTTCCTCTCGTCTCATATTCCTCTTGTTGAGCCAAGTTCGGCTCAAAAGTCGCAAAATACCTATGAGTTCATCAAGACGTAGGTCTCCCGTTCTTGGTTTCCTCAATGGTGTAGATTTTGACATTAAATCTCTTAGGAAGTGATCTCATGACTTTAGATACAAGTCTTCCGAATTCATCGATTGGATCTCCAAGAGCATGTGCTTCATTAGCAATCTCACAGATTCTATCATTGTAAGAAGAAATGGTTTCATCTTCCTCCATTCATAGATGTTCAAATTGAGTTGCAAGGAGTTTCAATTTGGTTCTACGAACACCCCGTGTTCCTTCACAATGTAGTTGCGAGCATCCCAAACATCTTTAGTGAGTTCTGATTTGAGATTACTTTGAAGAGAGTCATATCCACAAGACTAAAAATGGCGTTCAATGCTTTGGAATTGAAAGCGCGATTGAATCTCATCATTTTTCAGTCCGTCTCTCTTTTAGGAACAGTAATCACCATCAAAGCATCTATGATTCTTGGAGAGTCCATCCAACCAGGATATTCCTCCATGCGCGCTCATTAATCGACTTTATGTAGGCTCTCATCTTAACTTTCCAATAGGAGTAGTTCATTCCATCGAGAACTGCAGGACGAACCATCGAAATTCATTGACCATCATCAGCAAACACTGCAAAAACAAACAGGATCTCACTTAGTAGTATCAAGTGTAGGCTCTTGATGCCAATTGTTAAAATTCAAGGGTCGAATTCTTAAGTTTGCAGTGAGTGTTGTGCAGAGTGTTGGCACACCTCTAGGTGTCACCCAGGAAAAACTTGTGTTTAGATTCTTTGTTTCTTTTATCAATTAAGAAAAATAAACAAAGCATAAAAATAAGATTGAACACAGGAAATAAAAATTTGCACAAGTATAAAAATACTTGTGCGGCGCCACTAAGTCAAAAACAATGAAGTAGAATGGTGATTACACAAAATAAAAAACAAGACAAAGACTTTCTATTGTGCTTGATCTTTCTACTCAACCTTCTACCGTAAACAGAAGAGAACAACTATAACCTATCCCAGATTACAGATCATCTCTCAAAACTACCAAGAAGAAATAACTCTCAAGAGGTGTTGTGAAAGGTGACGTCAACACCTGTCGAACACACTTGGCACCTCACCATCTTCTTGTGAAAAACTTGGACTCTTTTGTGAAAAACTCTGATCTTTTACTCTGGAATCCGTGTCCAGCTTCGTGCAATCTCCTTGTCCTTTATAGAACGGCCACATCCCTACAAAATAAGTCATAAAACCAACTTTCAAGTTAAGGGGTTAGTGGGAGATTGAGAGATGTTGGTTCCTTGAAAGTAGGACACAATCCCCACTATCTCTCAACTCCCAAACAGCCGACCTAGTCTTCAAATCCACGTAATTGGGCCTGCAATTTATTAGTATATTTTTGTTCTAGAAAATTGGCAAAATAACAAGATAAAAATATTTTAAAATTATTAGAGTTTTGACTCAATAAATCAACTCTAACACAATGTAACATGAACCAAATTTAGTACCTTTTTTAATCAATAATTGTGATGATTTGGCCTGTTTTGCTAGCCTTGATTGTGTAGGATATATACCTAATCATACTTAATATTGTGTTTGTTGAGCTATTGGGAAGAGCCCATGATGTTTGTAATAGGCTCGACGTCTAATCGAGCTAGCTAATTGCCGGCCCCAACGGCCTGATACGCAATCAAGCCAACATAAAGACTTAATTGAGACGTTTAACTTTTATGACACGAGTAATTTAGTGTGATATTTCTTGTTAAATCTTGTCAATTCTTTGGATAAATATTATAATAATGATGGTATGTTGGTTATTTGATGATTCTAGGGAAAATAAAGTGATTTGTTGAAAAGTTGGAGAAAAGGCTAAAGTTTGAACCGCACATAATTTAAATGAACCCGCTTGTGTGTTTGTTGATTAGAAATATTAATTGGGTCTTACTAATTCTTAATGATGTCAAAATACTAAATCTTGCGAGTTTTTCTAGGGTTGTTGTCTTTTGATTAAGATCGTAATTAACAAGCTTCTCTTGATTACCAATGCAGTAAGGGGATCGAGAATGGTTGTTCAGGTATAGTTGAACGACTATAATCAATTTATTAATGAATTGTTGAATATATCCTTGAATCGAGATGACCAATTGAATCATAGATCAAGTTAGAAATGATTCATTTGGCTAGAGACTTTGTTCTACTTGATTTTTATCTCCTTAGTTTGTGTTGTTGGAACTGATTTTATTTTCTTGCATTTGATAATTAGTTAAGTTGAATCCGAAACCTTCCTGATAATTATTAAAAGAACCAAATCCAACATTCCTGTGGAGACGATCCTACTCGTTCTACACTTCGTTTGATAGAGTAGGTAATTTTACTTTTGGTCGGATTGACATCCACCACCGTCATCTCAAATACTCGTACATAAAGTGCAAGGATAAAATTGAAAAAGAAAAAAAAAATCCTCACATTACACAATGACTAAAACAAACACTGTTAAACATTAATATTTCAACCTTGTTCCAATAAAACCAGTGTTTGAATTATACAATTTGCAGTTTTACACCTTGCTATTGTACCTATATTTGTCACACGTGCAAAGAAATATAATCACTATTCAATATACAGGAAACTAACAACAGCTATCGCACTCTGGGTTCCTCCCTAATTTTTATTTGATGATATTCTCACAAGATGGACAATTCCAGTTAATTTATTTCAAAATCCAGGCAGACAATAGTTAAGGTAATCTAAATAGGCATTGATTTACTTCTGGCTTTATGTATTATTGACTCCCAATAAACAAATAATAGCTTCTGTACTGTATTATCAATGTCTTAGCCACTGAAGCCGTTTTCGTATCTGATCGATCAAAAACTATAGAGAACTGCCGCATTTCTCAGGTTCTTCCGCTCTTGCTTCCTGCATCTAAATATTTTTCAATCAAAGTCAGAATCAATTGAAAATGATTAATTAATGAGCGCGAAATGAGACTAAGCTTATAAATTATTGAATAACCCTATCTATATATGAAGATATGTAAATCCAATATGAATAATGAAACGCAGAACATATCTCCGTTATGTAAAAGGATGGCGAAAGTAGACATATTCACGGTACATTATCGTGATTCGTATGATCACTTGAATTAAAAAAAATCCCAGCCAACCTTCGAGCATTACCTAGTCGTCCACTACTAGAAATAGGGAATTTAGCGAGCGACGAAAGGCCGTCACTAAAAAACTCGTCGCAGCTTAGAGGGTGTTTGGCGAAGCTTATTAAAAAGATCTTATATGTTCCTAAATCTTATAAAGTGTTTTAAGAGCCTATAAGATGTTAGATAGTGTTTGTATAAAAAATGATGACAGGGTTTATAAGATGCCTGTAATGAGTCTAATGACAGTTTTGTAATTGAAATTGTCAAAATCAAAGGAGATTATTATATAAGATATTATTTTGAAATAAAAGTTGTGATCCCCCTACCTTTTATAGAAACAGCTTATAAGCTCATAAAATCTTATTTTGGGAGCTTATAAGATTTTTTTGCGAAACAACACCAAACACTTTTACAGAGCTTATGGCTCTTACACATCTTATAAGATGTTTTAAAGAATTTATAAGCTCAATCAAACACCCGCTTCATTATTGCTAAAAATGAGTAGCAATTGTAGGTTTAGTGACTAAATATTGTCGTCACTAATACACTAGGGACAACCGTCACCGCTAATAAGTCGTAGATGGAATTCCAGCAGCCTTTTGTTGGCATGACGTAACATTCAATATCAGTGACGCCATGTCATCGCTATATAACGTTATTAGGGACGATAGTGTGGTTGCTAATAGTTTGGTCTTTTTTTACCCTTATTCTAGTAGTGCATACACAAAGTGTTAAAGAAAGACCACTATATTTTTCTTGTCGTTTTTGTTTTCCTTCTCAAATATAAATCTGTCAATACTCAATACCAAATTTGAGCTCCTTATAAGCATGATTCTAACATCCACTCCATGTTTTTAACTAATCTACTTAAGAAAAATAGAAAATAGAGAGGAAAAAAAGAAAAGAAAAAGGGAAAGTAGTACCTCGAACGGATCTCTCATACTCCTGGAGTTGTAACATAAAGCCAGAGTTAGGAGATGCCACTGGTCGTTTCATCTTCACATGCTTCAGAGCTTCAGATAAGCTCATGCCATTTTTATGCATCAGATAAGCAACAACAACAGTCACACTGCATAGTACATTAATAAATCAAATTCAGACCACGCGCAAAATAAAAAAAATAAATGAAACGATGAGGCATTTCATGTCGCAGATATAATATTTCCAAAAGAAAATGAAAAGAACAAGTTGAGCCAAAATGGGGAACAAGAAGTGGCCATTAAAGAAGTTGAGCAAAAAAACATAGCAAATTAATTTCCCAATAAAGAATATTGCTTTATATATCGTTTTGCAAAAGTATCTCTTCGGCAGTTATTAAAAAACTATGAATGTATCATTTAAAAATTCCAAATTTATACTGCTCTCTTAACTAGGATCTCCTCAGCAAGCACAAAACAAACAGATTTGGCCAAGCCTAGCAGCTCATAAGGATCTATAGCATTGATGATAAGGTAATTCCCAATTACATATGACCACGTGAAACACTTAAACTGCATTTGCCACAGCAAGCACAGAAAATCGTAAAGCAAGTTCGGCATCTGTCAGTTACTAGCAATCTTTATATCATAATGTAGCATTAGCATAAATGTAACTCTTGTATAACATAAGTATAATATAAAATTCTCTTTTCTCTAAGCCCGTCGCTCAATAGTTGAAACTTGTAACAGTGGATAATTTTCAGAGTCAATCCAGAGATACGAAAGAACTTTTGCAACTGAATTAAGAAAGCCAATCCTCATTTAGTAATATTACTTAACTGTGATCAGTTCATTAAATCAACAAACATTTAGTGACTTAAAATTGGAAAAACACCTTCTGGATCTTCCAGCAAAGCAGTGAACCAAGACACCACCTCCTGTCGCCCTAGCTTCTTCAATAAACGCGAAGCACTCGTCGAAGTACTGAGATATATTTACATCTACTCTATCAGGTACTGTTTCAATTCAGAGATAAAAGTATAACATCATCAATAAATTTCAGTCCTAGTTAACATTTTATATAAAGAAGCAAAATATTTAGTTGACCTCAGCATTGACATAATCAGCGAAAGGGATATCTCATATCGCACAATAATGGCATCGCATAATGAGAAAGTGTGGGATTGAACATCAAAGCAACAAATATTCTTTACATTACAAAATTCAAATTCACATATTCAATCGAATAAATAAAAACTGATGTACATAATGTAGAACAGAAAATCAGGTTAGAATGTCTTACTTTGAATAACTTTGTATATAAAATCATTAGGATGAGCAGGGGCCAGAAAATTGGCGATAGTCAATATATGCGTGACATTTAAGCTTTTTAAAGCACTCCTATTATTGGCAGCTCCTAGCGAACCCAAGTAAAGACCCTGAACAGTACAAGAAAAAGACAAACAGATTAGCGCTGAGAAAAACATAAGTAACGACACCAGATTGAATACCTCTTCAATTTGGCATGGAATATTGTCATCTTTGACAATTTTTGTAGCTTGAATAAGCTTCAAAAATGATGCTATACGTTCCCCAAAATCACGTTCCATTGCTAGTGAGGAAACTTATGTGCTCTTTTTGTTCTCTCTTTCAAGGTGGTAGTGAAGCTGAAGCTATACACAAATCTACAAACCCATGCATATTAAATGACATTAGAGATAACAAAACTGTTAAATAATTATTCCATCCAAAAATTACCACATAATGGAAGTGGAAGTGAAATTGCAAAAACTACAGCATAGAGTTCTTCCTTCACAATAGCGTTACACTACGTCGGCTTAGGTGTGAGTTAGACCGAATTATAATAATGGGACAAAAAAAAAATTAACATCTTATCAATCCAAAAGGCATGTATGCCTAACTGAAAACAGTTCAAGGCAAGTTTAAAGTTCTGGAAATTTTCTCAGATGGTGATAGACTTCGAGGCGTTCAAGAAGAAATTTCTAAAACACGGGACCGCGGCCACATTAGGCATAACATACAAGGCAACATACAAAGGAATGACAATCTAATATAGGGCAATGCAACTACTACGGAAAACATGTTACACAAAAACTTGCGAAAGACCTGAACTTCGATCAATATCTTTGTAATGCAACACTCTTGTAACATTACTGTGAATATGCAGTGACAAAAAGGAAAAAAACAAATTAAAAAACCACTGTAGTTTACAGATATACATCATATATATGAGTAATATGACAAGTTTAAGGCTAGAACAATAATCAATCAGCACAAATGAGAAAAAACCAACAGAATCAATCAGCACAAACACTTTATACGCCTACAGTTTTATCAATTAATGATTTATACCAAGAAAACAATTATGTGGATTCCAAAGGAAAGCAATCCAAACAATTCTTCATTTTTATTGAAAACCACAAAGAGCAGAGTGAAATTTAAAGAACCCATCATTCTCGTTTCTAAAGGTAATCAAGATTGTCCCTAAACAATAATAAATATATAAATAAATAACCCATTTAATACGCAGAACAACAACATGGGCTTTCACAGAGTTTCAAGATTCTGGTAATTCCAATCTTTATAATTTGATTAGTCAAGATAGTGAAGAGAAAAAGGTGAAATCAATTACGGATCACATACCCCGCAAACGAATGAGTGAATGGGAGCTGCGTATGAAGAAAAGGATAACAAAAAGATATCCGGTTTTCCTTCCTGATAGGCCGACCGAGGGGAGGTTTAGAGAAAACTGAATTTCGCAGGTGTTGTCCACTGGGTTATTTGGAGAGGACCTTTATTTGGATTTCAAATAATTATTTAAGTATATAAACTTTATTGTCTTTTCTTTTTTGGAAATGAAACTTTTTATCTTCTAGAATTAGTTTAGCAATATTTTTTTTAATTTCTGATTGCTGCACAGCTGGTAATGTATTTTCTTTAAGATCTTTCTGGCGAAAGAACAAGTTGTGATTGTTTGTCTTTTTATTCCGTCTAATTTCATTTTTTGAGTGAAACTTGGTGAGTTTTTTTCTAAAAGTAAAAGTTAGGGGAGTGATTATTTGACTTTTCATTCGCTCTTTTCTACTTTTGAAGATAATAATATGAAAAAATTATTTTGAAAAATGAAAATAATTTTTGAGATTGTGATTGGATATAAGATAAAAATGTGATGATGATAGTTGATGTGATAGTTGATTTTAGTGTAATAATGATTATATGTGATTGGTGATTTGAAAAATAAGAGAGAATGAACAATATATTTGTGATATGATTGGGTTGTGATGATAGCTGAAGTGATTTTTTTGTTAAAGTTATAAATAATGCGATTGATGATTGGAAAAGTCGGAATAAGTGAATAATGAATTTTTTGAATATTTTCACAGGCAATTGCACGTTCGGTGAGAAATTCGTCCGGAATATGAAAGGGATGAAAAAACTTTTATAAGCAAGCACTCGTGTATGATTGGGTATTGAAAAGTTGAAAGATAAATAAATAAAAAATGAGTTAATTTTGGAGATAAATGATATTTTTTTTAGAAAAAAATCATTTTTTCCACAAATAATAACATCCATAGGGATAGCTATAGGGCGACGCGAGTACTTGAAGATCCAAACCCCATCCCCACCCCCACCCTGTCCATCCCACGGAGCAGGGGTGGGTCGACCTGCCACGAGTCGCGGGACGGGGCGGGCGAGTGTGTCAACCCGTGTTGAATAAAATTTTATTATTATGAGACTTATATTGTATTTTGCATAATTAATAAGTTTTTTTCATCTTATATATTGTATTGTAAATGCATATTATTTATAAAATTGGTATAATCAATGTATATATGATTATATGTTAGGTATAATATTAAATGCATAAGAATTATATTATCACATATAATATATATTAAATATATTTTAAAAAGTTAAAAAAAATAGATGGGACGGCAATACCCAGTACCCACAAAGTAAAGGTGATACCCAGACCCGCCCTGTTGCAGTTGGGGTCAATTGGGTTGAATGGCACAAACTGGGCAGGCGGGGCGGGTCTTGAACGAGGTGGCTCAAATTGCCATCCTTAGACATCCCACAATTTTTTCACTCGAGGATGACATATGTCGGGAAAAACTTTCACAAGCATTCATAACCTAAGTTTTTCTTTTCCGTATTGATGATATTAAAATCCGTAGATCATTCCAAAGGTAATTAGTCCAAACATTTGGGATAACTTCCAATAATCAAGTTTAGAAGGGCATTCCGCATTCTGGTTGCTAGGGAAACTTGTGTGATACTTGAGTGATCTTAGATATTTCAAAAGTGCAAAACCTTTAATTAATTAAATTCAGATTACTCACAAGTGAAAGGATATTAGCTATTTATACATGTGAATTTGGGCCTCGTTAGATTTGCTTAATGGTTTGGGCATGTGGGTCAATAATTCCATCATAATTGTGATTTAGCTCAATAATTGGTAACTAGGGGCTAATTAATTTAAAAATGTAATAATTAAATAATAAAGAGAAAATTAAATAATGACCCCATATCATTTGAAAATTAAACAACTTTTTACACTTCTCAGCTTTTTCACATAAACAGCTTCTCAGCTTCTCAATTTTTTCCTTTTCAAAAATTATAATCATAAAGCTAAATTTTAGCCCCAAACAGATGAATATACGAGACAATGCATGTGTTAGCGGGAAAAATCTATTAGACACAATCAAACAAGTTAAAAACCAATGAAAACACCTTACGACTTAACATTTCAAATAGGATAATATGATATTACTAGATTGAAATGATTAAATACATCCGTGAAGTGTTATGGAAAAGCCTTAACACTTCAAATATATTCGAACCAATAGAAAGAGGAAATGAGTTCGAAACCTAGACAACCGAAAGATAATAGAAAACAAGTGAACTAAATAAAACACAAAGGGCTACAGTTAATGCCCGTAGAATAAAGAGGGCAGCAGTAAACGCCCATTGAACAAGGAGGACAACAGTAAACGCCCACTCTTAACATGATATCAAACTTTTTTCATTGGAGAACAAGAGGCACTCGAGCTATGTGGAGGGTCAACAGGTTTCGCATGAGAGGTGGAACCATAAGTAGCCCAATGCCTTTTTATTTTGCTCAAAACTTCATCAGTCGATGACAAATGAGAGGGTGGATTGGATGGATCTGGAGCAAAAGATACGCTAGTAGAGTCAGAAGCATACCAAGCCAACTCGTCCCAAAATGAGTTATCTGTGTCGTCTGAAATATTGTCAATTACTTCTTCCCACTGATTCGCAATCGAATTATTTCGATCATTGTCACCATCATGGTCACTTGAGATTTCGATGATTTCTCTTTCAGGCTGGATTTTTCAGAGCCGATGACCCGGTGAAATAAAGTCTTGAGAGCATTGAACTGTGATTCACATTTGAGCATGTAGGCCATTCCTAGTTTCTCTTCCTACAAGAAAAACAGAAAAACTATGGCCTTGTATGGATGTATTTCCAAGTCCAGTTTCCAGTTTCTAGTGTTGGAAAATGAATTTTCAAACTTTATTGATTTTTGTGTGAGAATTGGGAATATGTTTGGTTTATTGTCTGAATTTTTATTTGAAAATGGGAATATATTTGGTTATAGCTTTTTAAATGTATTTTTGACATAGGTTTGTGTGATTGTAGTGTATTTTCACCTAGATTTGCGTGTTTGAGATGAAAACTTGTTTGGTTGTGTTTTCAAAAGGATATTTTCATAAAAAAGTGAAAACTGGAAATGACTTTATTTCTATTGAAAATTTCCTAAAACAAACATAAACCAATTTTCCGGAATAGTTGGAAAGTGGAAAAAGACTTTTGAAAATACAACAATACAAGACCTATCCATTCATCAGTTATTCAAACATAAAAACAGAATTTGAAATCTACGAGAAAACATTAAAAATGAAGAGATTCAGCACCAACAAAACGCAAAATTCCGTACTTATTGGTATTATTCTTACCCGGACAATGTAGTCCCACACAAATTCAGGGCAATCCACCTTATTCGAATTTGGATTATAAAATACACCGCTGCGTTGGAGGATCCAGTCAAACACTTGGTAGCGTTTACGAAGTTTCTTAATCCTTTGAACACAATAAGGATAATTAAAGTCAGTTCCAAATTCAGTGTTAACACTCCCCATAGCTGTAAGAATCGCATGCGTATTAAGTTGGCCATTTTCCCACGTTCCCTCAGCTTTTTGATCAACTAGTGTTTGGATAAATTTGTTATCCACTTCTTTGGTCCATTTGACATTATAGAATACCTTGGATTGAGAGATAGCTCCTTTGGGCAAATTCTTTTTGGGAGGCATTCTGTGGTGTTTGGCTTGTGTATGATGTAAAGTAATTGCAAAGCCTACATTATTCAATGCCAACTATAAATAGATGTTCATTTACAATCTAGCTTGAATGACTCTTGAAGAGCAAAAATGTCTTCTTTTTTATGAGTAGTCACAACACTATCTTTGTAAAACAGCCTTTGGTGATTTCAATTCCAAAAATAGGTAGGAATCATCTTTCACACATTTATAATCTTGTATGCAGAATGCAATTTATGTGCAAGCTAACCACAAACACATCAAATTACGCACACACGTCCAAAAGGATTGAAAAGGAAAAAGAATATATTCCTCAATGAATTTAAACTTATCTTGGAGGTGACAGGGGAATATATTCTCTAGTGATGGGCATTGGATTTGTCAAGATTCACTTCAAAAGCAAAAGAACATTTTTTGTAGTAAATTTGTCCAGAGATTCACTTCAAAAGTAAAAGCAAAAGTTCATAACAACTGTCAAGATTCACTTCAAGATTGACAAGGGAAAGACCATAGGTTCACATGATTCGATCTTGTATGCAGAAGCACAATGCTTTATTTTTCTCTTCTTGAAATGTTTGCTTTACACAAGAATATATTCCATTTTGCATTTTTGGGATATTCTTGGATGAATAAGACTCTACTGGTTTTACTAATATTACACAGGTTCACATGTTTTGATCTTAGAAGCAGGTTCTGATATCAGATTTGTACATTGTACATCTACTTACAAATCGAGGCACCATACAACAACAATAAACTAAGCCTTAATCCCACTACGTGGGGTCGGCTATACGGATCATATCACGCCACCGTTTATGGCTATACAAATCGAGGCACCATAATTTTACTAAATTACATAAAGACCCCAGGTTAACAGGTTCTTTTGTACAACTATTTACAGCTGGGTTCACATTTGGAAATACTTACCATGTTATTGTTTGATAATTCGAGAGTACTGGTTAAACTTGAATTAATTAGACATGATTCCATGAATTTTACTAAATTACAGAAAGACCCCAAGGATTGCAGAAGTTCTTAAAAGTTGTTTAACTGTTGTCTAAATCTTTAGAAAAATGACAGAAAGGCCCCAAGGATTGCATAAGTTCTTTTGTAACTGCATAAGCTATGTAAGTATTGTCTAAAACTTTAGTAAAATGACAGAAAGGCCCCAAACAACTTATAGAAAATGAATTCGGCCCCATATTCCAAGGCACAATTCCGGCCATTCCAAGTCGAGTTAACGTAAATTGGAAAAAACATAAAATAAGATTAACATCAACATGTAATTCCCAAACAACACCAAGAATGAAACAGCAGATGAAACAAGCTCAATACAAAAAACTAGAAACATGCTCAATACAAACAAGCCCAATACAATACTTTCATCCAACACTTAAACAAAATAACAAACAACGCTACAAGAATAAAATTTACAAGCTGAAAACAATACTTTCATCCAACAGATAAACATCATAAGCATTTTTGAATACGTTCAATACATAGATACAGGGGCAATTAGATACTAAAAACTAGAAACATTGAATACATAAATCATTGTTTAATACATAGACAATCCCTTATAAATACCAGATTGAATGAACCACTTACATACTAAAAACTAGAACTATTGTCCAATACATAAATACATCCCAATGACATTTTCAACTATTGACAGAAGGTTCACTACCAGAACCACTATCATCTCTAGCAGAACCACTGTCATATCTAACAACTTCGTCACCCGCTTGATCATTCCCACTTGACTCATCATCCTTGTCGACCATCAGTGGGTTGAATTGATGACATCCATCAATATCGGTGATGTCAATCGGGGGAGGATTCCCAGTTTTGAATAAGTTGTAAGCAATATCGTAGTATTGAAACCCCGTAGTCCTAAAATGTCGTTGATTGGTATTTTCCTGCAAATAATATGACACCATGTTAAGTAAAACAACAGGCTGAAAAAAATAATAGAACTAGACATTTTAGTGGCATTACCTTGCCAATACGTTCCCGAGATTTTGTCGTCCCGCGATTCGACTTTTTCGTTCAACATCAAAAATAGCACCAGTAGCTTCAATGTACTCAACAAAAGACTCAAATTTCTTCCGGAATAATAGAATCCGACTCTGTAGTTTACTAAGCCTGAAGTCCTTCCTAAATTGTCTTCCAAGTTCTTACGCAACACAACGTAGGTACATATACCACTCAAGTTTATCATCCATTCGGAGATAACGATTACATCTTTTCAACATTTTGTATAGATAATCTTCTTCTTCAGGTTTCCAATTACTTGACTGAGGCATAACTATTAACATAGACATTTTCCATACAATATACTATTAACGATCTGAACATTTCAACAATTATATACTCAAAACATTCATAAAGTTCAACAATTATGTACTCTTAAAAACATAAAAATTAAATGCAACAACAAGAAAATACTAAAAATATTCACTGCATTCAGGCCACAACTTATCAAAAGTTTCAAACCAAAAATCAGTCTGAAATCTAAATAAGGTCTCACTACAATAGTGAAGCTAAAAGTTTAATTCAAAAGGTCCGAGTACAATACTGAAGCTAAAAGTTTAGCCATAAAAAAGAAAGTGCAACAACCATTTTAAGTTTTAATGAAAATAGCAAGGAATATGACAACAACCATCACAACCCAAGAGATAATCACAACAATGTGATATTTTTATTCACGGTTCTTCAGATGATTTATGGTGTCTTGTTGGGTATTTATATGTCTCGTTGGGTATTAATTGTCCTTAACAATCCTGATATGATTTGAATTGACGGTCTGCACATCGTAGGATCATACCACTCAAAGAATCCACATCTACGGCCCTGCATTTGTTTAATTATTTTCAAATTATTCTATTACATAAAACATTATATATCAATTGAATTTTTATAATTAATCTTGAATGATATATAAGATTTTATCAGAAATTACACGTACAGGACAACTATGAAATCTACGACCAGGATTTTTGTCTGTCCATGATGTTTGTAATGACACTTCAATGCCACAATCACAAAACTTGGCATCTGGGAGAGATTGTCCATATGAACGGCCAGTGGAGTTTGAGTGACTTGGTGACACTACATAATAAACACAAGAGTCCCGACAATGCTTATTTTGGTAATATATGTTCACAAAATTTTAGAAGGATACAATTCAGCAACTCCTTATAATTAAAAAAAATATTTTGTTGTTGAAACATGATCAACTTAGATAAAAACTACAACACCTCAGCCAACTGTCCTAAATAGCTATGAACAACTCAGAATAATAAATATATGCTAGCTTAAAATTATGTATACTTACATGTAACAGGTGTATTTAAACTTTCAACGGACCAATTGTTTGTCTTCTGAATGCTTTACCTCAGCAAAAGAAAATAAAGTCCAATCCAAACAAACGATTTAGGGTTCGGTTCAAACAAACGATTCAGAGTGCGCGATTTAGGGTACATGACTAATATCACAATAATTGAAATAATGGCAGATGTAGAGTACATGACTAATATCACAATAATTGAAATAATGGCAGATGTAGAGTACATGACTAACACAATTTCATAGGAGATTTAAGGTTCGATTCAAACAAACGATTTAGGGTTCGGTTCAAACAAACGATTTAGGGATAGATTCAAACAAACGATTCAGATAAAAAAGTACGATTTAGGACGGAGAAGTACATACCTTCAATCGATTTCTAGTGCACGATTTTTGGTTTGGTGTGTTTTCAGCGCCGAGAAGATGAAACCGAGAGGATGGAGTGTCTCGTTAGGTTGAAGTGTAACTCTGTTTCAGACTTTCAGTGCGAAGAATTTGTTCATTGAAATGAAGGTCAAAAAAGGAAGATAAATGATAAAGTAAGGGCAAATGTGTAAAATGAATTATATGGATAGTATAAATCACTCCCAACCAAACACCTTATTATTAAAACCAACCCAATCCTATAATCTAATCCATCAAAAAAACAACTTATTAGCCCTTAAAATATCCATTGGATAAAGGCCAAAAAATAGACTGAGAATTAATCAAGCACATTACCATCATGCAATCAAGCGGGGCCTAAACATACATTAGAGAGATAGATACGACGTGTGTGTTGTCGCCTTGTCGGCTATGTCCACTCAAAATTAATAAGTATTGACTTATCAAGTTGATCGATAAAATATTTTCTGAATTTACAAAGTGCATGATAGAGAACATACGTTTTTGAACAAATAAAAAAAATTATAAGTATTATTATTAAAATTTACTATAATTACAAAAAATAAATCAATTATTTCTCAAAGTTGTTAATAGTTTCTTGAGCTAATTAAATAAATACATCATCACTAGGTGTAGCTTATAACTTGTAACTAAAAAACAAAGAGTTATTTGTAATTTATATATATTTTTAAATAATGCAAAATTTAAGAATAATTTATCATTCATCTTAAATAAAATATGGGATAGTGGAACTTAAAAAAATCACACCAGATTTTGAACGATTCACAAATCTGCTACTTAGAAGAAAGCTGACCACTGAAACCTATCTTATCTTAATTGTTGACAACAGCTGAAATTCAAGTGGCAGCAATTTCTCAATTTAATATTTCATTCTTCAGTTGACTTTGTGTAGGTAGGTCAAATAAGAAATGAAAGCTGGCAGTTCTGATTAATTTATAATTCTATCTTTTCTAACATTTTTTCCTCTTCTCCCCCCCCCCCCCCCTCTTTAATGCGAAAGTGCAAAATTAATAGTGAAATACAGGACATTGTGATTCTGAGGTTATATATATGAAGAGCTTATATAATAATTAAAAGAAGTCTCAAATCTATATCCATAATGATATAATCCTAACGCCGATGAAGGGTACAAACCATATCCAATATTTATAGATAAATAAAAAATCACAATTTGCTGTTTCCATTCAACCTTCCCCAAACATTGACTAATCTAAAATTAGCTGTCATGCCATTTTTAGATGTCCATAAATACCAATCTCACACAATCTCACTTGATCACAACTTCACTTTCACTATCAATGGCTTCATTCCACTACTCCCTTCTCTTCCTACTCACCATTCTCATTATTTCTGCAACAAATGCTCAAATCCCCTAACACTCCCAATCCAAAAAGACCCCAAAACCACACAATTCTACACCACTATACAAATGGGCAGCAATCGTGCCACCATAAACGCCGTCATCGACCTAGGCGGCCCGTTTCTATGGTTTTCGTGCAACGACTACGTATCAAACACTTACGCTCCAATCCCCTGCGGCTCGGCCAAATGTGAAGTCGCCAAGGGGATTGGCTGCGTCGGGTGCAATTTGCCCCCACGCCCCGGGTGCACCAACGACACCTGCGGCGCGTCTCCTTATAACCCCTATCTCGACATACTCGTCTCACAGGGCTTCGCAGAGGACACATTGTACGCAAAAAATCGCGTGCCCGAGTTTTTGTTCTCGTGTATGGACAAGGATTACTTGGAGGGCCTTGCGAGGGGGACTACAGGCATGTTAGGCCTCGCCAGGTCCGAAATATCTTTTCACAAACAGGTCGTGGGCAAGTTTAATTTGCCTCATAAATTCTCCCTCTGTTTCCCATCTTCAGGAATTGGGAAATTATCCGTCGGGCCCGGCTTGGGATCAGCTATCTCAAAATTACTCAAAACCACGCCATTGATTATAAACCCCGTCAGCACGTATCCAATTTTCGTGACGGGTGATCCGTCGGATGAGTATTTCATCAACGTGAAATCGATTAGAGTTAACGGCGAAGAACTCTCTGTCAAAAAATCGTATTTTTCGATCGACAAAAACGGAGTTGGGGGAACGAAAATCAGTACTATAAGGAATTTTACAGCTCTGCATAATTCAATCTACAAGCCATTTACGAGGGCGTTTGTGAAGGCGGCGGCAAATATGAAGATTAAAAGCGTGGCATCTGTGAATCCATTCAGGGCATGTTTCAGCTCGGACTCGATTTCGAAAAACCCGACGGGGCCTTTAGTGCCGGATATTGATTTGGTTTTGCCTGGAAAAGATGTGTACTGGAGGATTAAGGGAGCTAATTCAATGGTTGAGATTGATCGGAAAACAACGTGCCTGGGATTTGTCGACGGGGGTTCGAATCCTAGGACGTCGGTTGTGATTGGAGCTCATCAGTTGGAGGATAATTTCTTGGAGTTTGATTTGGTTTCGTCACAGCTTCGATTTAGTTCTTCTCTTTTGACCCAGAATAAAAGCTGTTCCCGTCTTTGATTAATGCATTTTATGGTATTTGTTCTGGGTGTTATGATCAATGTGATTGTTGTTGACTTTTGTAAGTGTATCTATCAAAAACATGTATTTTTTGTTTGACTTGGTTTGTTTGTATCAAGAACAGCAATAAAAGTGTGAGCTTTAATTTACAGGTAGATCTTCCAGTTTTGTACTTATTTGTATTTGTCAAAAATGATTTATTTCTGTGTTTTTTAATGTGTTTCGTTTCTAATCATTTATGTAAGATCTGAATATACTCGTATGAGATAATGGATCATATTGTATAGATATTACCTTTTTTTACGGATGAATCTTTGCAATGTTTAGTTCATATTATTGATGCCGAACACTTCAATTTATTTATTAATTAACAAAGTAATTTAATAATAAATATTATTGGTATTTACTTTTTTGTTTTCTCTCGAAACAGTAGTTTATTATTGATAACTCAAACAAAACACAGAACAATCGACGAAGCCAACTGACATAAGGTCTCATTTTACCCATCGAAGTGATATTAGTATCAAAACTTTTGCATTTGTACTGTCAAGTGTGGAGATATATGCAATTAATACGCCCATAATCCATTCTTTATAATTTTTTTCTTTCGGTGCCTAGAGTTAGTAATTTAATATTATCTTCCCTTGTTTGGGTCGATCACTCTGCATGAAGATGTCAAAGGATATCAGTCGACAGTCAATGAGATTTATTCTGCATTTTCATAATTGGTGGTGTGCAATAAATGTATATTTTATCATATATTCATATAATTAAGCTCATATATATAAGTCTAAAACAGATGGTTCTGGAGCCCCATGCCCAACCGGTCCAATGAGGGCTGGCGTCAGCGGCTGCTGCTCGGGAAAATTGTTAAAATGTAGTAAAAATCAAAACAAATTGTGGTAAAATTGTTGATGTTCGCGTATTTGCTCGGTGGCGCATAATGTAACTGCGCCAAACTATTTTTTTCATTTTTTTAATATGCTGGCGCACATTGTATGTGCGCCAGCAACGTTTGTTGGGGTGGGGTGGGGTGGGGTGGGGAAGGGGGTGGAGGGGCTGGAATAGGGGAGGGGGTAGGGGTTGAATGGGAGGCGCAACTCTTTTGTGCGCCACCCAAACAAACTTTTTGGGGAGGGGGTGGTGGTTGGGGAGTGGGGAGTTGGGGGTGGGGGTTATTTTAATATTTTATAAAATAATAAATTGATAATCATCCAATGTAATTAGTTTATACATAATTTTTTTTGTTTTTTATCTGTTTTTAACTTGTAATATATCAAATTAATTATTTTTTTATGATCTTCAATTTGACATTCATATTGCATATTTTTGCAAGAAGATAAATACGTAATCATAAATTGGTCTCGATTAAGGTTATTCTTGCGCGGTACACGTATAGTACTTAGAATTCGATAATATCCCTAATTTTTACCCTAAATACACAATCATAAATTTTTACCTATATGCGTTAAAGTTGATTTTCTTTTTCGGATTGTGACATGCGTATTTTTCTAATAATATGACTATATTTATGGTGAAATTAGGGGTTATTGTTGAAAATTAGAAAAATACGCATGTCACAATCCGAAAAAGAAATTCAACTTTACCAAATGTAGGTAAAAATTTATGATTGTATATTTAGGGTAAAAGAGGTGCGCCAAAAAAATTGTTTGGGTGGCGCACAAAAGAGGTGCGCCACCCATTCAACCCTTACCCCCTCCCATATTCCAGCCCCCTCCCCCAACCCACCCCAACAAATGTTGCTGGCGCACATACAATGTGCGCCAGTATATTAAAAAAATGAAAAAAATAGTTTGGCGCAGTTACAGTATGCGCCACCGAGTAAATACGCGAATAACCACAATTTTACCATATTTTGACAATTTGTTTTGATTTTTACTACATTTTAACAATCCCCCTTGCTCCTCTCAACTTCGATTTATTTTAAATGATTAATATAGTTTTTGTATACGAAATTATTAAATTTTAAAATTCCACCTCCTCTAAAAAATAAAATATATCTCTTTATCCACTAGATTTAAGAAAAAATAAATTATGTCCCCCTAAACTTCATTATCTGGCTATGTCCCTGCCCATGCCTGAGTTTGTTGCTGTTTTTGTTGAAATTGGTTTTTATAAATTGGGTTTTGACGCGATTTTGACCAATTAATTAAGTGGATTTATTTATTTGTTGTATGAAATAAATTAGAGAAATGTAATCTATACCACGGGTACATGAGTTTAGCATTTTGAATTTTTCAAAACCAATATCGGGCGAATGAGAAATAAATGCATAAATTAAGCCACTTAAAATGCATTTTGTTTGAAAATGTGAAAGGGTAGGAATGTGAGAGACACATCCCACATGGGAAACAAGAAGCAAAGTTAGCTACCTTATATAGAACTTCACCAATAGTAAAGAGTAATCAAATGGAGCTCATTATGGTACACTTTAGTAGACGACTGTCACTTTTGACTAGTCTTTGGCTAACTCAAAAAAGACCGATTCGAGCCAGGGCCCCCACACGCCGCACATAGTCGTATTGGACGCTTTAGAGGCGATTTTGCACTTCACACGCACGAGGACATTTGAGGAACTTTAAAGTTTTGAAAAATCGAACCATGGTATGGTCCAACGGCTCTTGATGATGGCGGGTACTCGGTGGTGATGACCTGGCGAGTCATCCGTGTGGCGCCACGCAAGGTGCAGTCAGTCTTGATTAGAGATCTGTCTCGCCGATAGGGCACCACGATTCGACACGCACGGTTTAGTATGCAGGGGTGTATATCCCAGGTTGGATGTGATCTCGGACCATCATATCATGGTGGTTGATCACATGATGCACCGACTGTCTTGGTTGATCCGAACCAGGAGTTGCACCCGAGTCTAAAGAGGCACCTGAAGTTCTATAAATATGAGTCCCCCAGAACTCATTTTAACATCTGAAATCTCGAAATTCTGTTCATTTTCAGCATAAGTCCATAAAAGATAGTTCAAAAGGCATCATATTGTTCGTTGTACTTGCGATTTGTAGTTCAACTATCGCAAGTTTGTTGTTATTGTATCATGGGAGACGATTGTCATTTTTCCGTACACACCATGAGCGGGACAATCTCATCTTAAAGAGAAAGAGTCTAACTCTGGCCTCAACATTTTGTTTGAGTGCTTATACTTTGCTCAAATTTCTGTAGCCATTTAGATATACTATGCTCAAAAGTTTTAGACAAGACTGTGTTATGTTCTTCATTCGTCCACCTATTAGGGCTTGTTTGTGAACACTTATTATGTTTCTTTCTTTGCCTGAGATGTTTACCATCGCCACGAAGCTTGGATGATATTGGTTTCTTTTATTGCATTGAGTTGAATTTAATAATCTGTCTTTTATATGTGTCAGGATTTTTCATGCTTTTAAGTATCCTCTATGGTTAGTTGAGCCTCTGTGAGGGTCTTTGTTTATGTATGGCTCCCAGTAAGTGTTAGAGACTTTCTTGGAGTCTCTTGGAGTCAGATGCTAGTAATCCGACTCGTTGGACTAACCTTGGTTAGAGTATTTATTATTTGTTTTTTTTGGATTTGTTTCTTGCATATCCTAGATAGCGCAGAGCTATCTCTTACGGAGTCTACTAATGCATATCAAGGACAACACGAAGGTAGCTCTTACTGAGTCTGCTAGTGCATATCTTAAATAGCACAGAGCTACCTTTACAGAGTTTGTTTAGTTATTCGGGAAAACACGCAACTACCTCTTACGGAACTTCTTAGTTATCCTGGATAGCGCAGATCTACTTCTTTAATTTATTTTGAATGGGCAAGTAATTGTCTTTCAGGAGAATGTGTTTGCTTGTGAAGGTTACTCATGCAAGTGTTGCAAGTAAAGATTTTATATAATTATGCAGTAATTGACAAACACCCATAATAGTTATGTAAGAAGTAAAATAAACATTCTCATAGAAAAATAAAGTACTTAAAAGGAGTTAATTAAAAGTTACCCCGACTCACAGACAGAAAAGCAAAAGTAAATTATTTATCTACTTCTAGGGCAATCATGTAAAATGAAATAACTAAATAGTAAAAAGTACTAGGCAATGGCAAAATACTGCTGTGGAGGGGGCAACTTTGTATCGTCAAACCACTCCCAACGTGAAAGGCAAGCTTTTCTCTCTTGCAACATTGATCAATTTACCATTGAAGCCTATTAAAGGGGTTATAACCGGGATTACTTGGGAGTAGTCTATCTATAGCTTTCTGAATACTTCCATGAAGATAATATCCACAACACTCCCTCCATCCAAAAGGACTTTCCTTACCACAAAGTTTGCCAACTTGGTAGAGATCACTATAGCATTCGAGTGCACTTCTATCTCAGTGACATAGTCTTGTACTCTAAAAGTGATGAGCATGTTCTTTACTTTAATGAAGTTCCGTGTTGTTCTCTTGGGAGTCGTGTCCGCATTGACTTCTTTCTAAATTTTTTTATAACCGAGATCTCATGTTCCCACATGACTAGTTCGGGAAAACAACTCTGGCCCATTAGGATCTGTCCCATGTAAACCACGAGAATACACAATGGCTCTCAAGTCCCTAATATCTTCAACTACCGCGCACAAGGAGTCATCTCCCAAGTTATTGTTCCATGTTTGACTCCCTTCTATCCAGCCGCAAGTTCCCACCAAGTTCCAGTCTCCCACATTGTCGCTTGAAGCCCTCAATATTAATTATTCCACTATTGTACCAGGAGGCTCGAAACCTTGTCTTCTCCAAAGAGCGGCCAAGAGTTACCTCACCTTGACCAATTGGTCAAGGATCATTGGATGACTTCCTTGTATTCTTTCTGGCATACGGGATGGACTTATTTTTGGTATACTCGATGGACTTACAAGTTCTATAAAAGTTTTTGGTACTTTTTTTTTTTCAAAGAGATCTTATAAGCTCTCAAAAAAGATATTAGGAGCTTATAAGCTTCGCGAATCAGCCTCTAACAATTAAAGTTAATTTATAACATTAACTTTTTTCCTTCAAAAATAGATTTCATTTTTTCTGTTCAGATTTTGTTTCTCTCTTTGCTTTCAGAAAATTTTATGAATATTTTTTCTTAATTTTTATATTTTTTCTTAATTTTTATGAATATGCTGCTACGTACATTAAACATATATCAAATTAAATGGCATGAAAACGACAGAGTTATTTCCGATGATAATTATGATTAATATTCCCCATGTTTTAGATGCAATGCAAAGTACCTATACATTAATTGTCTTTCTAGAAAGCTGTAACCAATATATGTCAACTTGTTCTAATCAAATGCTTTCATGGGCTTAATTCCATACAGAATTAGTACTAAATCTTTTCACAATTAGCGAGAAACAGGTTGTTAACATGATGCTTTACAGCTTTAGTCGCATAAACTTTGAAAAAGTTTAATGAAAAGGTTTTGTGTGAGATCGTCTAAAAATATGGATTTTTTCATTGGTATGGATTTGGATCGAAAATCTATTTAAATATAGAATTTGTCTAATGGATTATATCCATAAGGCCGTCTCACACAAATTTTTGTGAAGTTCAATTAATAAAGAAAATAAAAACCTACGCTATCATCCTTTTTTAAGAGGATTTTGACAGTGAAAGACGTTTTCAATCATAAACAATGTTA
Source organism: Rehmannia glutinosa (assembly GCA_016081115.2). Lineage (NCBI taxonomy): Eukaryota > Viridiplantae > Streptophyta > Magnoliopsida > Lamiales > Orobanchaceae > Rehmannia > Rehmannia glutinosa. Next base: position 121,614 of record JABTTQ020003468.1, read on the forward strand.
TAGAAAAAAAAAACTAATTAAATAGTAATATAGTGAATCATCACACTTGTGCTGTTTTTCTTCTTTCTTTCTTTCTTTTGGTTTTTTTATTCAAAAAAAAATTCTATTTTCTCCTAACCTTCAAGGTTTGAACACACTCGGCATATCCATAGTTGGAAATATTTTGCAGTACAATTCATGTGGGATTCAAATTTATTTTAGGGTAGGTCATTTACTTTGTTGTCTGCTCACATGGATTGTAATTAATCAAAGTGATTTTAAGTAGAAAAAGACAATTAGTATAGGTATAGCGTTGGGTTGATTTTTGAGAATCAATTCAGCTTCATTCAACAAATGGTTGATTTTTGAGAATCAATTCAGTTTCATTCAACAAAAGAACTTATTTTAAAATCAAAATTGAAAAAACAACAAAACCATACAATGTTGTACATTTCTAAAACATTAACATATTTTAAGACCTATATATAAATATATATGTCTAATTAATCCAATAGAATCAAAAAATAGTAATAGCGCTAGACAAATAACGTACTCATATGTGCCACTAAACTTCTGGTAATGAATTATTTGAATTTCCTGGACAAAACGCCGCGTTGGGTTGATTTTCAAAGGCATATTAGGAGTAATCCATCTGGAGAAAGCACCATAGCAAGTGACAAAAGGCAGACAACTTGCTTTGATGAATAACCATTAAATACACTTGCACACAGCAGCCATTCATGAACACCAACTTTGACAAACCAAAAATTGCAACAATACCCTTCTTGGAGATCTATAAATACTCATCCTGATATCTCATTTCATCATCAAACAATTCTCTTCCATATTACACATTATTCCCATTATAATGTCTTCTTTCCACTCCACCCTTTTCTTCCTCGCCATCCTCATTTATGCCACACATGCTCAAAATGGCCTAATCCTACCACTCCGAAAAGACCCCAAAACCTCTCAATTCTACACCACATTTCAAATGGGCAGCAACAAAGAAGCCATTAACGCAGTCATCGATCTCGGGGCACAATACTTATGGTTCTCGTGCGACAATTACACATCAAACACCTACGCCCCAATCCCCTGCGGCTCGGCCAAATGTGACGTAGCCAAGGGGATCGGGTGCGTGGGCTGTAACCTACCGCCCCGACCCGGCTGCACCAACAACACCTGCGGTGCCTCTCCTTTCAACCCATTCCTGAACGTGCTTGTGTCCGAAGGTTTCGCAGAGGACACATTGTCGTCGAGAGATAATCGTAAGGTTCCCCAGTTAATCTTCTCTTGTATGGGCAGTGATTACCTGGAGGGCCTAGCAAAGGGCACCACAGGCATGTTAGGTCTCGCCAGGACCGAAATCTCTTTTCACAAACAGGTGGCGGGCAAGTTGAATTTGCCTGATAAATTCTCACTCTGTCCCCCATCTTCTGGGCTAGGCAAATTGTCGATCGGTTACCAGGCATCCCCAAAATCCGACATCTCCAATTTACTCAAATCCACACCCTTGATCATAAACCCCGTCAGCACTGCGCCAATTTACACAGAGGGTGACCCGTCGGACGAGTATTTCATTGACGTGAAATCTATTAGGGTTAACGGAGAAGCCCTTTCTCTCAAAAATTCCTATTTTACAATCGACAAAAATGGGGTTGGGGGCACGAAAATCAGTACCATACAGAATTACACTGCTCTTCATTCTTCAATTTACAAGCCTTTGACTCGGGCTTTCGATAAAGCAGCATCGGACATGAAAATCAGGAGTGTGGCGGCTGTGGAACCATTCAGGGCCTGTTACAGCTCGGACTCGATTTCCAAGACACGGGCCGGGCCTGATGTTCCCACGATTGATCTTGTTTTGCCTGGAAATGATATTTACTGGAGGATTAGTGGAGCTAATTCGATGGTTGAGATTGATCGGAAAACAATGTGTCTCGCGTTTGTCGATGCAGGGTCGAGGCCGAGAACGTCAATTGTGATAGGGGCGCATCAGTTGGAGGAGAATTTATTGGAGTTTGATTTGGTTTCTTCTCAGCTTAAGTTCAGTTCTTCTCTTTTGGTACAGAATAAAAGCTGCTCGCGCATTTGAGATCACTGTTTTTTGAAGATGTTTGTAATTTTTCTGTACTTTGTTTTCGTGATGTTTTTGTGCTGCAACACAAGAGTGGTCCGCTTTTGATTAATGAGTGAAACTAGGCGACTTTGTTTGATTTGTATCTGCATTATGGCAATAAGATTGAAAGCTTTGCAGTTTCTTTTTCTTAATTACAATTTGTTGTTGGATCTTCTCATTTGTTTCTCATGCTATTTCATATCCATTCACTCCATGGTCCAAATGCCTATTAAAATTTCATCTATCAATTAAGTAAAAGATAAAAAGAGCAAGATAGTAACTAACAAAATACTGTAACCACATTTCCATTAATAACACCCTACAATCATGGATGTGATGAAGATCACGTTTCCATTACTGAAAACACAATCACACCAAAAATCGACTTCCCCCTCTCTCTCCCCCTCTTGCAAACTGGAGCAAAAATAAAACTCAACCAGACAAGCAAAAAATTACGAGTTACACCATGGAAGATCAATATACTCATCAACATCAATGTGACATATCAATGAACACCACGGAGGAAATAGAATGAACACCAACAATCGGAGCACACATCGATAGAAACAACAGAAGAAACCTACAAATATGGAGGAGAGAGAATTGGTTCATGTATTTAATATCAAAGAAATGATGCAAAACTAGTGTATGTGTGATGTATAACTACAACGAAAACGATGCATAAATAGTTTACATTGAACATTGAGTCATTTCAAAAAGTTTCAGTCAAAAGTTCGTTTCTTTTAAAATAGTGCATAATTATTGTGTATGTGATGTATAATTAGACGAAAATGATGCATAAATAGTTTACATTGAACATTGAGTTATTTCAAAAAGTTACAGTCAAAGTTCGTTGTTTTAAAATGGTGCATAATTATTGTGTATGTGATGTATATAATTAGACGAAAACGGTGAATAAATAGTTTACATTGAACATTGATTCATTTCAAAAGTGACAGTCAAAGTTCGATGTTTTAAAGACAAATTGAAAAACTATTTCATCTTACCAAAAAAATTGAAAAACTATTTCATCTTAAAGACAAATTTGCCCTTTATGGGCGAAAAATAAAAAAAGGTAAAAAAAGGGAAAAAATTGATCCATTGAATTTAATAAATTAACATATATGATTAGTCCACATTGTCTTACAGTAAACCCCCGGCCACATTTGATCATACACACACACACACACACACATACATATATATATATTAATTACAAAAACACCCCTAAGGTTTAGTCTGTTTACAAAAAAACCCAGTATCTTTCGAAAGTACAAATACTCCTTAATAATATGTTTCTCCATTACCCTTGGAAATGAGAGTATTTGTTAGGTAAACACAAACCCTAAGGGCTAAGGGGTTAAGAATGTTTATAAGTTGATATTTGTAATTTTGAAAAATGAGCTTTTTTTTCCTTTTTTTGGTTAATTAGGCTAAACCTCATGAGTGTTATTTTTGTAATGATCCACACACACACACACACACACACACACACACATATATATATATATATATATATATATATATATATATATAGGATTTGGATCAGGTGAGTCCACATAACTTACGTGAGTACACGAGACCAAATCTGAGACATTGATTTAATTTTTAAACGGTTGAGATTAATCAGATTGTACCATTTTTTAATATACAACTTAATAAAAAAAGGACTTTTTGGTAATTTTAATTAAGATCAGTTTTTGGGAGAGAAATTATTTTTGGTAGTGGGCTAAAAATTAGGAACGGTTTTGAGGGACGTGTGTAATCTAAAATCTTGCATATCTTCTCATCTTAGCCTTCTCCCGTATGCACCACAAAGCCATAACAACCATTCTCTGCAACACCCTCTCATCATTAATCCCTCCAATCATAACCAGCCTCTCATCTACAATCTCCATTAATTTCCCATCCCTTAGTTTCTCAACCACGATTCTCGGGAAAAACTCGAATTTCTTCTTCGACATTTTATATATATTTCTCCGCCCACCGATAATCTCCAACAACACCATTCTGTAGCTGTAGACACCGCATTTCTCAGACACGCCGTTCTCCAATATCCATTACGGCGCTAAGTAACCTCTGGTCCCACGGATCGTGGTGACCACTCTGCTCTCGTCTCTTCCTTTGAGCTTGAAAGCCCGAAATCGGAAATGAGCGCAATAATTCTCGTTGATCGGATGTTTTTTCCGCTTTACGTCCCAGGTGCAATACGCGATCGACAATCGCGGTGGAGGTACGATAAGCGCTTTCGCCACATCAATCGCGACCCGCGATCTCTATGTTCTTCTAAATGCATAATCAGGATCTTGTGGGTTTTTTATTATTTTTTATTTACTGATTTTACTAGTTAAAAAAATAAAGTTAGCGATCGGGGAGATTAACGAGGCTTCAACCTTATTGTTGTTGATAATTATGCTTATGTATGTTTTATATTATGCTTATCTATGTTTTATATTATGCTCTCAAATTAGGGGGTAATTAGTATTACCATATTTTTTTCTAAGGTTGGGGGATTGCTTATTGATATTTTCAACTGCTTATTGTTGTTGATAATTCTGCTTATCTATAGTTTATTTCCGCTTATACATATCTTATATTATGCTTATGTTTGGTTGGTTTTTATGCTTATAAATGTTACGTTTGTTAATAAATATTTTATATAAATGACTAATGTCTTTTTTTTAGATTTTCGTTGGAAATGACAAAAAGATGTAATGAACGAGTAGAGGAAGTCGGTCTTGGGGGACGGGCGAAGGAGTTTGGCAAATCGAGTTAGGATCACAAGGAAACGTTGTTGTTTCATACTTTTGATCAAAATGTTGAATATTGTAGTATTTTATAGCAATTTTAAATATGGTTGGTTTGGATGTACATGCGTAGTTGATATAGGAATATTTTCTAGTTAGTGCCGTATTTATTTTCATGGTTTTTAGATATTGTAAGCAAAATTTAATTGTTTTGTAAGCAGAATTCAGTTGTCTTGTAAGCAAAATTCAATTGCTTTGTAAGCAGAATTCAATTACTTTGAAAGCAATTATTTTCATGGTTTGATGGTATTGTAAGCAGAATTCAATTGCTTTCTAAGCACCATAACATCCTTTCACAAGAAACACTTTACGCACAAATAAGCAATTGAACATATGGGACTGTAGTAACCCAAATTTTGCAAGAATGTTGAATTATTTGCTCGAAAAACACTACAATAGTCACAAATAAGTTGAGTACATAGTAGTAATAAGCATTACAATAACCACACATAGTTAATTTGTAATATGTGAATAAGCAGTATTAAACAAATAAATAAACAGTCACAACATATTCTCGAACACATACTTTTTTTTATTTATTAAGCATTATTTTTAAAATGGTATTCCGTTGTCGATATTATCAAAATTAAATCCTTCTTATGGAGTCATATTTTCGTCGCATTCTGGTATGCAATTCGGAGATGAATTCGATGTTATTACAATCCGCTGTCGTGGCACATGTGCAATCCCAACTGATTCAAACAAAATAAATAATTAAGCAACATTTAGAATATACATAAGCGTATAGTTATGCACATGTAAGCAAACGTCTAGCCATAACTAAGCAAAGTACTGAGTTAGAACAAATGGAGACGTAATCAAATATTTGAATACATACAAGCAAGTATTCATGCATACATAAGCAACATTTTAGTATCACCAAGCAGATTTACGGGTTGAAAAAACCGTCAACGATTGAATGAATAAAAGTCCACATAAGTATAAGTTTTTAATTTTTTTGCATAACATGATAGTTCTTCTCAAACAAACTATTATTAATGCGAGAGTTTAAAACACAGTAAAAACTAAGCAACATTTTGCATACGTGTGAGCAAGTATTTAAGCACATATAAGCAACATTCGGCCATATCAAGCAATTTTTTAAAAACGAAGGGAATGACGAAATTTTATTGGGATTTTCTAGATTTAGCACATTGAGTTAAGGAAACATATCATCAAATTTGTTTGGAAATCAACTACACGGTGTGGGTTGAATGAAGGATGCCACCAATTGTGGGTAACTCCCCTATTTTCATGGGATTTACTAGATTTAGCCAACCTCCTATTTTTATGTGGACTAATTTGCCCCATTTTGACTTTACCATTTATTTTATTAACATTAATCAATTAATAATAGCCATTGAAATATGTAGATATGTGGTCGGATTTGGTCCTACGTACTCATATAATAGGGGGTCTTATATAACCCTCCCATATATATATATATATATATATATATATATATATATATATATATATATAGGGGAGGATCAAGTGAGACCATGTCTCTAGGTGAGACACAATGGACTAATCTCAACCATCCCTCACTATTAATCAATGGGTATGATTTAATGGATAAAAAATATATTAAAATATTAATTTAATCAATATAAGGATAGTAGGGTAAAACAACATAACAAGTTAGTTACAAAAATGAAATCAAATCTTTTTCTCTCTCATACATCTAAATCTCACGTCTCTCTCTCTCTCTCTCTCTCTCTCTCTCTCTCTCTCTCTCATTCCTCCATTAACGCAAATAAAGAAAACTGTGAAGAACTCGAAAATTATAAAAAAAAAATTGGTGTAATATTACAGAGAAATAACGAGCACAGTGAGTTCGAAAACTAAATATGCAACAAAACTCAACTAAATATGCATTATCGGAAAACTATCTATGCAACGTAAAAAAACTAATATGTAGTACAATATATCCAATTATGCAAGACGTCATGAACTATGCAACAAAATCAACTAATTATGTATTATCTAGAAATTATCCATGCATTGTGGAATAACTAAATATGCGAGACATTATGTAACATCTCATTTTTATAATTTCCAAAAGCAACATCTCATTTTTATAACTAAATGTACATTATATTGAACTTATTTTACGAGTGTAGTATAACTACATACGCATAAGTTATATTCATCTATGTCTTGTTTTAGAAAAAGCAGTGCCAACAAAATAACTAAATATGCATTATTTGATGTCTAATTATGCAAAGAGGTTAACTCTAACTATCTTTGAAATATAAAATGGAAAGAAAAAAGGTTCCTTAAAATCCGCCACAAAATCCCAGTGATTCTATTTCACCATAAAATCCATTGGGACCACTAATTTGAATTACAAAATTACAATCTTACCCTTAAAATCGTGAAAATTAGAAAATAATTAAAAAAACTGAATTAATCACATCCCTTTATTTTTAAGATGTTTGGGTAAGATGAGTCCACACTGTCTCACCTGCAGGAGGGGTGGCCTCATTTCAACAAATCATATATATATATATATATATATATATATATATATATGGATAATTAAAAAAATCTCCATGAGGTTCAGGTAAAGTAAAACAAAAAAACTCAAAGATTTTTGAAAATTACAAAAAAACCCTTGAGGTTTGATCCGTCTTATATTCCCCTTCATAAAAAAAAAATTCAAAATTTTCCTAACATTTATAGAAATATTACAATCACCTTCTTATATTTAGAAGGAATCAAAGCCTGATTGGTCTTTCGGAAGACCATCACGAATCTGTCAATGAACCTGAGCTTAGTGATCATTCTGTTGAGGACAGACTTCTAAATGATGGAGTAGAAGTTAACGAGGGCCCTGTCCAGGTTATGTCTTCTTCTATTGAAAACATTACTGATAGAGACTATGAGTAACGTTTTTTAGGTGTTGACATTCATAATATATGTATGTCTTGTTAGTTGTTTAGAACACTGAACAGCTAGGGGAAGAGTCCACCTTTGATGACAAAACTAGTCTTGATAATCAGGTATGTACATGCGACCCTATGTTTTTTGTAATTAACCCAACCTTCAGGGGTATTTTTGTAATTATCCATATACATAACATATATATTTAACAGGCTATGCTTCCACAAGCTGACAAGCACAAATCCTGAAAAACATTACTATGAATTTTCTTTCAAATGATTATAAGTGGAGAAAATAAAGCTCAATCACGAGGTCGAGAGTAAGACAATTTATGTTAGCAAATCTGAGGTTAGATGATTCTAATCTCCAGCAATAATTTATGTTAGCAAATCTGAGGTTAGATGATTCTAATCTCCAGCAATGGGATTAATTAACAACACCAGTAAAAGGAATAACTTGTCTCCGCAAAATCTCCATGACTATAGACAAACGGCAGAGACTATTTTTTTAATTTCAATTGGTAAATGCTGAACTCAGCAGCCAATTCATCAACATGAACTTTTTGGCTAACCAAAATTATGCTGCAACTCCATTCTTGGAGGTCCATAAATTACTTATCCTGCTTTATATTATAGTTCAATTTTTTGACAGTGTTTGTTTTATTTAATTTAGAGATAATAGCAAATACTACTATAAAGGTTTAGTCAAATTACACAAAATCTAGTTATCTTTCATTAGTAACCCTTTTACATATGTTTCCAATTCACAGATTGCACCTATTGAGGGGTTATTTCTAAATAAAACATAAATCCTAAGGGAGTATTTATGATTTTAAAGGATTAAGAGAAGGTCTCTCATGGGGTCGACGGATCCTACACACTAGATCCAATCATTAAAAAAAAGAAATTGAAAAAAATTGATAGATTTTTCTTTCTCTCTCCTCTTATCCGTAATTCTCTCCAACAAATCTCACTTTCTGTATCATCTTATTCCGCTCTCCTCCAACAGATCTCTCTTTATGTATCCTCTTACAAGTTTCGCGCAGCTTTCCTCCAACAAGCCACAAATCTCTTTGCCACAACGATTAAATGATTCTTGTTCTACAATAGTGATACTTTTGACATTAAATATGATATTTTTATGATAGACAGTGATACTTGAACATTTTAAATTCTGTAAAATAAAAAGTGATTCTTGTCCCACAAATAATGATACTTTTGAGCATTAAATATGATACTTTTAGGATGCACAATCATACTTTTATATTTTAAGTATTATAAACATCAAAAGTGATACTTTTTCAAAAAAATCTGATACTTTACTCATAAACGTGTTACTTTGACTTTGTCATATTTATTTTTTCTTCTTGTACTGAATTCCTAATATATGTTTGTTTAAAAAACATGATATTTTATCTCAAAAAATGGATACTTTTACGTATAAAAGTGCTATTTTAACTTGTCATGTTTATTTTTCCTTCTTCATTATACTGAATTCCTAAAAAAAATCTGATATTTTACTCATAACGTATTACTTTAACTTTGTCATATTTATTTTTCCTTCTTCATTGTACTGAATTTCTAATATATGTTTGTATTTAAAAAACATGATATTTCATACTTATACTTATAAACGTGTTATTTTAACTTTGCCATATTTATTTTTCTTTCTTCATTAATGTACTGAATTCCTACTCTGTGAACATATTAAAAACACGATACTTTATCTCAAAAAATTGGTATTTTTACTCATAAAAGTGTTACTTTAACTCTGTCTTATTCATTTTCCCTTCACTTTACTGAACTCCCAATCTGTGACTATATTAAAAAAAAATGATATTTTATCTAAAAAATTGATAATTTTACCATAAAAGCGTTACTTTAACTCTGTTATAATTATATTTTCTTCTTCACGGTACTAAATTCCTAATCAATGACTGTATTTTTTATTAAATAAATGAAAATATAAAAAAAGAAAGGAAAATATCCTGATCACAAGCTGATCAGGTAGCAAAGGAAAAACAATGCAAAATTTCAGAAAAAATAATAAAATAACTTAATGACGTAATTTAAATGAAGGGCATTTATGTCTCAAGGATTTTCGAGTGATATTGTCATTTGTATTTTTGTACGTGCTCGAGTATCATCTTGATGGTGCGGTGTAGCTTGTGGAATGTCGGCCCGGGATCCTCGAGCCGCATTTCGAGCCTTCATAGCTTTCCACGAGGGAGCACATGAGTGAATAACAAGTGGAATAGTTGAGGAGTTACAGCTTGGTCTTTAAAGCTTTCGATTTATCTTGTTCTTCTTCATCCAACATATCAGACCAATGCTTCTGTGTTGATGCAGTCGTTGCTTCCTCTGACTGATCGTTAGAGCTAAGGACATAATCATTAAGCGGATGATTTCTAGACACAACTTCCAAGACACTATGAAGATTTGCTTGACTCTTTTCATCTAAATTCATGAACAATAACCGAACTCCATTCTAGTGGTTGATAAAGAACCATAGTCTATCGGGATTGACATTCGAACCTTTGAAGCCCTCATCTACACGAACATGTGAGGGATCATTCTCTTCATGCAAATCACGATGTGTCACCCAACACGTTAAAAGAATTATGTGTTTGGATACCGAAGTGGATGGTCCACCCTCCTTAGGGCCACTACTCCTCTCCCGAGAATGGGCTTTCCGAGCTTAACTTTAACCCAAGTTTAAAAACTACTTCCTTACCCTTGTTGGCAGGAATCTTATCACGATTCCCGTTCTAATGACAGATCGTCCATGAACCAGGGCTCTTATCGATTTGAACAATGTCACTCTTTTTGTCACATGTTCATTGCGACAAATCGTAATATGATGCCCAACAATGCGACAATTAATGCAAAAATCCGGCAAATTCTCATAATTGATCATAACAACAGAGCAATGTCTCACCCTTCCAACCATAATAAATTCCTGAAGAGATTTATTCAAATCAAGTTCAACTAACACTCGAACAAAATCCCCCACCTCCACGACAACGAACGATCATCAATTTGGATCGGAGTACCTATCACACTTGCAATCTTCATAATCAAAGAGGAATGTCATTACCCAATATTTAGTTCATAAATCCAAACTCAAACTTGTGCCATAGAAGTATTAATTTTATAAGGATTGAAATCCAATATCCAATTAGTGATGCGGATTGTACCCGGTCTCAAATTCCATGAAGCTTTAAAAAAAGCACGATTATGGTCAGCTATATCCTTAAATTGTAAACTAAAATAACACTTACCTAGTGGTACCAATCGCCAAGCATGTTAAATTCTCCAGACATTATGCAATTTCGATTTGAGTGTCTCTAACATGCATGGTTTTGCCCTTTTTGGAAGTAGGAGTCGTCCGATTAATGAATCTCGTAACTCCGTTGTGTGTTGATGATAAATTCCTTCATCCATCGTTACGGAATAAAAATCTCATTTCTTAACTGGAATTGCATCCCTACTGGCGTTCACCATTTTTGCAAAAGATTTCTTCACATTCGTTTCTTGAAAATCTGGATCAGTTCTTGGATGGTTCTTGAGAATCTTGGAAGCGTGATCAACAGGATGATCCAAAACTTGAGGAAAACATGTACAATCTAACAGATCTTGATTTTCTTGATCATTTCTTGTAGTGGTTTGAAACGTTTGTGTAGGAGGATCAAGAGACGCAGTAAAAGAAATCGTTTGACATTCTTCATGTTTGAAGCTTGCACCATTCTTGCAAGTAGCAGAATTAGGGTTTGGGGAAACCCTTGATAAAACCCTATAAGCAGGGATAGAAGAATCATGAGGTTTCGTAATTTCTGGGAAAATAGAAAAATCGAGCTCCATGAGGAAGATCAAGATGCGTCGGCCATGGAGGGTTTGGGAGGGGAGAGAAGAGAGCATCTTTTTCTCAAAACCCTAATTAATCTATGATTGTATTAAAAACATGATACTTTATCTCAAAAACGAATACTTTTACTCATAAAATTGTTACTTTAACTCTGTTATTTTTATTTTTCCTCTTCATTTTACTTAAAAAAAGCACCACCAAAAGCAAATTGTCACTAAGCAAAAAATTCCCCAGCTAAGACTATTAACCACAATATCTATTTTTTTTTTTAAAACAGCCATAATATTCAACTTGCTTCAAAAAAGAGAGACTAATTACGCATATACTGGACACAACCAAAACTTGTGGAAAATCACCTAAGTTCACTTGCAATTTTAGCCAACGAAAGAAACAATGAAAAGACAGATCAAATTGTCACCCATAATACATATGCATATTATGGACTCGAAAAGAAAAATTTAAAGAGTTGTGTATTAATTATTTTATTTAACAGTACCTACCAAACTCTTTTGTATATAAATAGCATTGCCACACTTGTTTCTAGATTTATACCAAACGAGTATATAATATTGTAGCCTGTTTTCTTGGTACAATGTGCTGATGTGGATCTTAGTCAAACCCAGTGGCTATGATCAAGAAAGTGGATAAATGGATATGCTTCAGGATATATTCTTTTACACATTATATTTATTTAGTATATGCCAACAATGAAAAGGATATGCTATATAATTTGTATTAAAAAATATTTGGAATTTAATCACATGGGCTTATTAGTAGTGGACGACAATTCTAATTACTCAAAAAAAATAATATTATACCAGTAACTGGTGGTGATTAGCAAAAAAACAAGATTAAATAAAAATATATGTTTTAGTCAACGAGAAAAGACCAAAGCGACCCACTAATTATTTCTTATGTGAAAATAAATATTTTGTGGTTTCGGAAAAAAAGAAAAGGAAAATGTCTTAATCATGTTTATACCATGTGAAAAAAATGAAACGCGTAGTTTGATAGCAATATATTGCCACCTAATCTAGCCTTTCTTTTTCTTGTTTTGTTTTTTTTATCATTGATATTGTTGGTAAAGATAAGTTGCTATGTAATATCATTCAATGCCAGAGCAATTTTTATATAGCCAGAGCAAACTTAATTGTTAGACATTTTCACCCTTTAACCAAATTTTCAAACCATCTGTAATATTAAAACCCAAATAATATCTCCCAATCTTTTTCTCCAAACAACCGACCCAATAACTTTAACCGATTAACATCCTCATTTCTGTTTCTCTCTTTCTTTTTCCAATTAAAAACCTTTTTCTACTAGTTTTTTGAATAAATAAAAAATATATAGAAAAATAAAAAATAAGTTCTGGTCACAAGCAGACTAGATGGCTTCAAAATAGTCGAAAATCAAAAAATAGAAAAGTAAGTCGTCCTGATCACAAGCCGATTATTTAGCTAGTCTGGGGTTAAAACCTTTCAAGGTAAATTTCACCATTGTGGGAAAAACCCTTGAAAAGGAAAAAGAGTGCCCCAGAAATCGTCTATAAAAAAATAACACATAGTCGCCCATAAAATAACAAAATAACCAAAAAACCATAGAGCTAACAAGCAAAATGATACTGAAATTGACCAATATAATCGTCATTGAGCAAAGACACGATACTCGTAACCAGCTATAATTTGTTCATAACTGCTAAAATTATTTCTTTCATAGGAAAATAATTTGCACTCCACCACTTCTCCTCTCAAAGAGTCAAAGTGGTGAGTGAATGTTAAAAAAAAAACAAGGAATTACAAAAATATCCAAGAGGTTTATCATTATTACAAAATAATCTGGTTATATTCCAAAATTATAAATACTCATTTGACAATTATTTCTCTTTTACAAATTGTACTTTCTAAGGGAGAGTATTTGTTAGATAAATAAAAATCTCAATGAAATATTCATAATAATTTAAAGAAGTATTTGTTTTTTGGAAGATAATTAGAAATTTTTGTAACTAGACTAACCCTTAGGGTAACTTTTGTAATTATCCCAAAAAATAGTTCAATTACCTATATTACCAATTAGGTTTGAAGGGTAAGAATGCCTACACTTGAACTTTGATCTGGCGCGACGAGAATTGCTCTGGCATTATTACTGGCCGTACTGGCCTCCAAGAAAATACTGCGTCCACACGAGAAAACGACTTATCATTCATTCTTCTTTGGCAAAAACGATAAAGAAAGACCAATGTGATAATGGAACATGAGAAAGCCCATTGTAAGTCTAGTCAGCTAAACTCAAAAAAAATCCAAAAACAACCTCAGATCTTATCCTTACATAAACAAACATTAAACAAAGAAAACCCATAAATTGACTTTTGTACCACGTTAAAAACTCAGACCTATGAACTGCGACCCTCCGCCACAAACACATTAAAACAGATCTCACTCTTTTCCCCCAGGGGCGGACCCAAGATTTACGACTGAGGGGGGCCAATTTGGGGTGACAGGATCGATAGATACAATCTTCACACGTGTTCGGAACCACAATAAGATGGCAGACGAGAAGCTTTTTTGAGGTTTGAGATACGAGTAATATATATGATATCTTAATAGGGTTTGAGATAAAGACAAATAGTATTAATATCACAATTTTTGGGGTATAGATTTCGAGCACTTGATTGAAGAATGAATTATTAACCATATATATATATATATATATATATATATATATATATATATATATATCAAAAAATGACATCAATACTAATAGTTAAATTAAATATTTCAAAATACATAACTAAATTCTAATCAAAATGTATACTCCATCATTTTAAACAGTATGATATAAATATCAAGATCCACACAATAGTTTATTCAAATGTAAAAGTAATAATCATGGGCTTGTATGATTTACAATAAATGTTATTGATCAATAATTTAGGTTGGAGACAAAAATATCAAAACACTAAATTACTACATATACATATATTGATACATATATATACACACATATATAAGTCATAAGTGTACAAAAATGAAAAGTTTGGGGGGTATAAGCATAAAAAATGAAAAGTTTGGGGGGGGGCCAAGGCCCCCCTGAACCAAAGGGTAGTTCCGCCCCTGTTTTCCCCCTTTGTCTTCTCCAATGGCTTGCTCCCTTCAATTCTTTTTACTATTTCCACTCATTTTCCTCATTTCTGGCTCATTTTCTCACAACCCCATTTTACCAAAAGCTGCAATTTTTCAAGTTGAGAAAGATCTCTCATCTCTTCAGTATGTTGCCAAAGTTTTTATGGGTGAAAATCTTGCCCCTGTAAAACTCGTGCTTGATCTCAATGGCCTTTTGTTTGGGCTGACTGTGAATCCATTTCTGCTTTTGGATCTCAGCAGCCCATCAAAAGTTGCTCTCTTAAGTGCTCAATGGCAAAGCCCATTAAGGGGTGCTATAGGCCTGTAGCTAATGGGGCAGAGTACAACTCAAAGAGTTGTACTTTGCTTGCAGAGAATACAGTTTCAAGGATTTCTACATCTGGTGAGCTGAATGAAGATAAAATGGCTATGGAATTTTGGGATGGGATGGGATGGGTTTAAGTTCATTTGCTAAAAGTGAGAGATTCTTGTTTTCATGTGCACCAAATTTGTTGCTAAAAGGGTTGGCTAATGGTGCTAAGGGCATGTTTGGTTTGGGAAATTCAAGAATTTCAATTCCATCTCAATTTTCTACCACATTTGGGTTTTTTCAAAGGAAATTCTCCTTATGTTTGTCCCCATCAAATGGGGCAATTTTCCTAGGTGGGAACCCTCATGATAGTGAGAAGATCTCAAGTCCAATGATGTACACTCCACTAATTTCCAAGAAAAATGGTTTACAAGAAGGGTCTTATTATGTGGGTGTAAATTCCATCAAGATTTCTGGTAAGAAATTGTCTTTGCAGCAAAAAGGGGCAAAAATAAGTACTATTGTTCCTTACACTACTATGGAGAGAAAAATCTATGCCACATTTGTTGAGGCTTATGTTAAAGCTGCTATTTTTATGAACATGAGTTTAGTTTCCCCTGTTGCTCCATTTGAAGTATGTTTTAGTTCAAAAGGGGTGGTGAAAAATCAAAACTTTGGGCCAAATGTACCAATTATTGATCTTGTTTTGCAAAGTGAGATGGTGAAGTGGAGGATTCATGGAAGAAATTCAATGGTGCATGTTAGTGATGATGTCATGTGTTTGGGATTCTTGGATGGAGGGCTTAATCCAAGGGATTCAATTGTGATTGGGGGTTATCAGATGGAGGATTATCTTTTGGAATTTAATTTGGGAAATTCAATGCTTGGGATTTCTTCATTGTTGGTGGGAGAGAAAAAGTGCTCTCATTTTGAAGCTTCTGGTTTGTCTGGTAAGGAGACTTTATAATTTTAGTAAACAGAAGGAAAATTTTGGTTCATATGTTACTTTGTATAGTTTTTGGGATTGTAATTCTCTTGTACTAATGTTTGTAAGCATGTAACAAAAGTTCTACAGGTTACTTGTTTTCTGTAGATAGGATGAGAATTACTGAGCACTAATGAGAAACTATTTCAGTTTGGTAAATTTACATTAAATATGATGACAGGCAAAGGTGGTTCTTTTATTCTTCTGTTTTAGTGGATTTTTTGTTATGTGTCTAACGTATTGCAACCTACTTGTAATTCATTCTAGATAATTTCTGCGTTAAAATGCCGATTGTACTTTAAATGAATCTAATTTTTTCATAAATGATTTTTTATGAACCTCCATAAGACTCTCCATCAAGATCTGCACCTTTTTAAATAGCATAGTTTTTTGAAGAAAATAAAAGAAGACTAGTAATTGCATCTGTCTTAACCGAGTGAAATTTCTGCCGGGAGACCATCTCATCTCAATGGGTTGCACCAAGTTTAATGTGTTTTTACATCCAATTTCGTGTTTTGGTATAATTTGGAGAAAATCATCTGCAGTCAACTCCGCTAAATTTTACACCAAATGAGTATTTTCTTTATATATATATATATATATATATGTGTATACTTATTTATTTATAGAATTATTCCATAACTTTTATCTAATAGCTAGTAATTTAGCTAAATAAAAGTATATGTAATTAATATTAATATAATTAATTGTCTTACAAAATAATTCTCAATTAATACCACTATAAAGGAAAGTACTACATCGAATTTGATGCAAGTAATATTAATTTAATTTAGTTTTCATTATTAGTGTTCTGTTTTTACTTTTGATAAATATTTTTGGTTATTATTTGTTAATTATTATAATTCATTGCAAACATTAATTATTTTTTAATTATTATAAATATTTTATTGCAAAAGAAGAACTACATTAAAAAATCAAGTAACTAAAAATGAATTGTAAATTAGTAAAATATATAATATAAAATAATAATAGAAAAAAAAAATTGGAGTAGGAGAAAATTCGAGGCAAAGTGTGGATAATTGTATTATTTGGTGCAAATGAATAGTATTGCACAATATTCGTGTAATACTATTCATTGCACCAAATTTGGCGTCTCATTGGAGTGTTGTTTACACAAAATAAAAATAAAAAAAATAAAGGGCTAGAAGCCTACTTTTATGTGGCTATGCTTAGGGATAGTGATAAGAGATAAGTACGGATCCTCAAAGATTTTGCTAAATCAATTTGCTTTCACTATATCTGTTTGTTATCTCTGTAAATATGTGTATATATCCTTTGTATCTTTTTGTTAATTCTTTTCTATTTTGACAAGATTACATTATATATTCTACCCGTTTTTCCTCTGGTTTGATAAGGAGGATTACAGCCATCTCTACTTGTTTTGTTAAACACTTTTATGGTATCAGTTTCAAGGTTTTTTCTTTGATCCTACTATGGCTGAAATAATTTCTTCATCTCCTACTCTTCCCCTCAACACTATGATGCATATGCTCACTATTAAACTGATCTCTTCCATTTATTGTCAGTTGTGTGATAGGGATGGTCACTTGGCTAAACGTTGCTGGACCTTTTTAAAACATAAGAAGAAACAATCGGCTAATCTTCTTTGAAGCCTTTTCTACTTGTTGGTTCAAGATCTAAATGTTTCGAATGGTTCCCGATTACGGTGCAACATCCCGCATGACCAGTGACACTATGACCGTGGAACAATCTGCTATCTACTTTGGTAATGAACATATGATGGTTGGAAATGGTCAATCTTTAGCTATCTCTCATATTGTTTCCATATTATCTTTTATTCCTTCTAGTCCCCTTCATTTATCAAATGTCTTAGTTGTTCCTGGTATTAAGAAAAATCTTATATCTATAAGTCAATTTACTAAAGATAATAATTCTTTTATTACCTTTTCTTCCTCTGGTTTTACCATACAGGACCAGATCACAAAAACGGTATTAGGAGTCGGATGTGAAAATGGCCTCTATATTTTGGATCAACACCATCATGCTTTCTTATCCTCCATTTTATCTTCACCCCGAGCTTCTACTAGTTTGTGGCATGCTCGTCTTGGCCATCCGCATGGTCGTACTGTTGCTTCTCTTTCTAAATTAGGATTTATTTCTGTCATGAATAAATTGGCGATATTTATTCCAAAATTTGCTTTGGTTGTCGACTTGGCAAGAGTCACCGTTTACCTTTTTCTCTAATGATAAACGTTGTGATATGCCTTTTGATCGTTTAAATTGTGATTTATGGGGTCCATCGCTTGTTACTTGTTTTACTGGACATAAATGATGAGAATCCATGGACGAAGGATCTAGTAACGGTGTCGGGTGGTCTGATAACAAGGGCTCGAACAAGAAAGTTCAAGGATGCACTCAATGGGTTGATTCAAGTCTTGCAGAAGGTGATTGAATTGTATTTTGCATGTATTTTGGGCTTAATATTGGCTAGAATGTGTTGATATGCATGCATTATATGAGTAAATAGGGTTTTATTCCTGTTTTGTGGAAAAGGATTACGTTTTGCTCGTTTTGTAGGAATTTATCTATATTTGTAGCATTTTAGCAACAATTAGGGCATTGCAAACCGCCAATACTTGACATGTTAGACGAAGTTTGGAGTCGAATCAAGAAGAAGTTGAATGAGCAGGGCAAGAAACGGAAGAAAATAGCCAAGTACTTGTTGTTACGGTGAGCACGCAGGCGGGCGTGCTCTCAGCAGACCCCGTGCTCAACCGGATGTGAAGACCCAATGTTCGGCCTATAGCACGGGCAGCCCGTGCCATATGGGTACGCCGTGCTCTTCTCGGAAAAGTGGACAATCTGTTCGGCACCAAAGACGGGGGGGCGTGCCAAAGAGGCACGGACGTGCTCCTCTGCGGGTAAAACAGAGTTTGACTCATTTCGACTATTTTTTCGACCCAAACGAAGTACAAATAGACACGGGGCGGCCACAAACAAGGACACGCTGGTTTTTACTCTAGAAAACAGAGAAAAGAGCAGTTTTCCACCGGAAACTTCGAGAGATCGATCAAGACCGCAACCACACCTTCGAGGATTGAAGATAGATCGAGAGATCGTCATCATCCCCGAGTAACTCATTCCATCGTATCGTTATTTCAATTAGTTAGATTTTGATTATGAATAATTTGTCTATGAATTGTTTATCTTCAATGTCTGGCTAAACATCTTGTGATTCCCGGGTTTGGGAGTAGGTTAATAAACACTTTTATGTGATGATTAAGGATGATTGAAGTTAATGTTTTCTTTCTCTATTCAAGTACTTTGCTTTAATTCTTGTTTTATCAAAAGGCCTTTGATCTAAACTTATTTGATGTATTGATTCATAATTCTAACCGATGAGTTTCAATACTAGACCTTGAGTACTTGACACAAATAGATTGCATGATTGAGAAGTCTGTAAATATTTGTGAGATCTTATAATCTTTTGAACTTTTGGGAGTTGGTTATCTCATGTTGAGTAGAGATGCTAACATAGATATTCCAATCAACGCTTTTACATACATCTCGAGAGAGGGGGTAAATTACTTTGGTGATTGGTCTATAGATTAGAATACTTTTAACCTTGGTTTGCTTAATCTAAGCATAAAAGTGGGATATTAATTGAAACCATAACCCAGGAATCCATCCATCCATACTTGATCTTTCAATCGCTCTTTGCTTTGTTATTTTAGGATTAAATTCTGCTTTAGTAGTAATAAAACCAACCCTTCAAATTTCGATAGTTTAGATAAAAATAGGACTATTATAATCCAATACTTGGTACATTAATTTATTAATCCCTATGGATTCGACCTTGCAAACCCTGTTCTATAAACTGATCCGTACACTTGCGGTGAAGCTAAAAAAAATAGGCGAACAGAAGGAGACCAAGAGTGCATTGCCGACGGAGAATGAAGTTCGGGTGGTCCAGTTGATTGGCGTCATCAACGTTCCAGAGTCCACTTCAAACTGAGCAAGCGAAAGATGCCAAGAATACGAGCCACTTTATGTCTTGAAGACTTTGTAGTCAAGTTCTCAATAGTGTTTTGTATTCATCTATCTTTGCGTTAGTTGTAATTTTGAGTTTTTTAAGTCATTTTGATGTTTTGGAGGCCAAGTAAACCTTTAAGGTCGCGTCTTAAGTAGTTATTTTGAGTTCGGGACAAAAAGAGGTCGAAACAGACGTGTGCAGGCGACACGGCCGTGCGTTCTTAACACGGCTGGCGTGTCAAGCAACACAATCGTGTTGCAATTTATGGTTTTGTTCCGAGTTCCAGCGAGGAACACGGCCATGTTAGGATCCGCGGATTTAACTTTTTCGAGTTTTTTTCCTGTTTTTTTTGTTTAAGTTGTTTCCTAGTAGGGTTAGGGTTTGGATCCCTTATAAGGGTGAACACTTATTGTTTTTCATTAGTTATCAATAAACTTATTCTCTTACTCTCATATTGAGTGTTTTCTCCAAGTGCTTCAAGATTTACGTTTCTTGTTGCAATTATCGACTTATCAGACAATAATCCATATTGCTTGTGGCGTCTTCGCATACCAAGGTTCTTGCTTTACTAAGCAACGGGTCGAGATTTCCACCAAATTAATCGAACTAGTGAAGATCTTGGGTTAACAACATATTGTTGTTGGGCCGTATGCACAGTTGTTGTTGCGGTTCACATCAGTTGGTAATCAGAGCCATCTAGCAAGGATAAGTCTATCATTGTTTTTTAATTCTTGTTATTTTCTAGATTTTCTCATAAACCCTAGTTCTTAAAGGGTTCGAAGTGCACAGAAAATCAGTGGGTAAAGAATCGTAAACCGCTTGCAAAAAAAATCAAAAATTCTGGAAAATTCGGAGTTATAAACCCTAGTCTTCAATTTCATCTTATTAGGATCCGTTGTTGGCTTGGTAAATTTCTTGGTGTGTTGAGGCGTACTTGCGATTGTTTGATTGGTTTATAATTGTGACAAGTGCGGGTACTTGGAGATTGTGAGTCGAGTGATACACGAGCGTATACACGTGAGGGAGTGATTTAAACATGACAAAAGAAAACCGACAACAAGCAGATTTGGGTAACAAGCTGGATATGGAGGCAATTGCAAACCTGGTAAAGTAAATAATGTTTGAGACGTACTGGGATCCCAAAGAGGCGCCGTGAATCGAGGAGCCTGCTACTAGGGTGCGGAGACCTAGGAGGTTCGAGTTAGAGGAGTGGGCAGATGAGATTGATGATTTTGATTCGAAATGGAGCAAAATTACAACCCGGGCAGAGGTGGGCGCAGAAATAGGAGTGATAGGGGACGTGAGGATGGCAATTTGAGTAACATCAAAATGCAAATCCCCTCATTCCTAGGAAAGAGTGATCCAGATGCATATTTGGATTGGGAAAGAAAGATCGAAAATGTGTTCGATTGCCAAAATTATTCTGAGCTGAAAAAGGTAAAATTGGCATCAACAGAATTTTTGGATTACACAAGTATTTGGTGGGATCAATTAACGGTCTCAAGGAGGAGAGCGGCGAGCGGCCCATTTCCACATGGGAGGGGATGAGGAGTTTGATGCGACGTCGTTTTGTTCCAAATCACTATTATAGGGGCGTATATCAAAGGTTGCAGAGGTTGACTTAGGGGTCGAAGAGTGTAGAGGATTATCACAAGGAGATGGAGATGCTGATGGCGAGGGTCAATATTGAGGAGGATCAAGAGGTCACTATGGCCAGGTTTATCACGGGTTTGAATACTCCTATAGTGGATGTCGTCGACCTACATCACTGTGTCGATCTTGAGGAGATGGTGCACATGGCAGTGAAAGTTGACCAGCAGCTCAAGGGAAGGGGTTTCAACCGACAAGCACCGAGTTATAACTCCAATGAATGGAAGTCAAACACCAACAAAAAGGAGGAGCAAAATTCGAAGGGGATGGACCAAAGGGGAAAGGCAACCGAGCCTATACCCGCAGGTAAATTCGAACCCTCTACTGCTCGAACGAGGGATATTAAATGTTTTAAATGTCATGGGCTTGGGCATTTAGCTAGCCAATGTCCAAATAAAATGGTGTTGGTGTTGCGAGAGAATGGGGAAATGGAGTCGGAGAGCGAGGGAGAGCAGGATTATAGTGATATACCGGAGGTTTTAGAAGCGGCAAAGGGGGAGGCATTATCCTTAGTGTCTCGGAGGGCGCTGAGTATTCAGCCTAAGTCAGATGAGGGAGTCCAGCGAGAAAATATCTTTCATACAAGGTGTTTTGTCAATGGAAAGGTGTGTAGTGTCATTATAGATGGTGGGAGTTGCACCAATGTAGCGAGTACAAAGATGGTGGAGAGATTGGGAATTCCAACGATAAAACACCCACAACCTTATAAGTTGCAGTGGTTGAGCGGCAGTGGGGAGATGCGGATAAGTAGGCAGGCGAAAGTATCATTTCAAATATTGGGATATAAGGATGAGGTGTTATGCGATGTTGTGCCGATGCAGGCGGGGCACATTCTGTTGGGTAGGTTGTGGCAATTTGATAGAAGGGTACAACATGACGGTTACACCAATCAGTATACTCTTATTCATGATCAAAAATGTTTTGTACTTCTTCCTTTAACTCCAAAAGAGATTTATGAGGATCAAGTAAAATCGAGAGTTGGAGAGGCAAAAGAAAAGGAGAGTTCGGCTAGTAAGCATAAAAATCAAAATAAAGCCGAGAAAAATGAAAGTTTGAGAGAAAATAAGAGTGAGGGTCCGGCTAAGGGTAGCAGTGAGGTTCGAGAGATATCCAGGAAAAAGGAGAGCAATATTAATGAGAGGGCAAAAAAACAAAAAGGGGGGAAAACGGCCATGAGGTAAGAAATGAGGAAAAAATAAATTTGATGGCAAAAATGAGTGACCTCAGGAAAGCCACCACGAGTGGTTGTTCGATGATAATCTTGGTTTATAAGGGCACTTATTTATCTACTGACAGCCTTAACCCCGATTTGCCTAGTTATGTCTTGTCTTTGTTGCAGGAATTCGAGGATGTGTTTCCAGACGAGATATCAGATGGATTACCACCTATTCGGGGAATTGAGCATCAGACTGATTTCATTCCGGGGGCATCTCTGCCTACCCGACCGACGCACAGAACTAATCCGGAGGAAACTAAAGAATTGCAGCGATAGGTTGATGAATTGCTAAGTAAGAAACTTATTCGGGAAAGCATGAGTCCGTGTGCAGTTCCGGTATTACTTGTTCTGAAGAAAGATGGGTCTTGGAGGATGTGTGTGGATTATCGGGCTATTAAGAACATCACCATTAAATACCGACATCCCATACCTCGCTTGGATGATATGTTAGACGAGCTACATGGGTCTAGTATTTTCTCCAAGATAGATTTGAGGAGCGGGTATCATCAGATTCGGATGCGAGAAGTGGATGAGTAGAAAACGACTTTTAAGACGAAGCATGGTCTGTATGAGTGGTTAGTCATTCCATTTGGACTAACCAACGTACCTAGCACGTTTATGAGACTGATGAACCATGTTTTGAGAGCTTTTATTGGTAAGTTTGTCGTGGTTTACTTCGATGATATTCTCATTTATAGTAAATCATTGGGTGACCACTTGGGTCACTTGCGAGCCATCTTAGAGGTATTGAGAAAGGAGCAATTATATGCAAACGTCAAGAAGTGCACATTTTGTTACGGCGGTTGATATTCTTGGGGTTTGTGGTTAGCTCGGGGAATTACGGTGGACGAGGAGAAAATTAAGGCTATCCAGGATTGGCCTAAGCTTCACGTCGGCCGATCAAGTGCGTAGCTTTCGTGACCTTGCAAGTTTTTATCGGAGGTTTGTGCGAGACTTGATCTTATCGGCACCATTTGTAAAACCATTAAAAAGAGTGTTGCGTTTGGTGGGGCGAGGCCCAAGACAAGACATTTGAGTTGTTGAAGGAAAGGCTAACACATCCATCTTTGCTAGCATTTCGGATTTTACCAAGGTCTTTGAGATCGAGTGTGACGCGTCGGAAGTTGGGATTGGAGCCGTATTAATGCAAGAGGGGCAGCCAATCACGTTCTTCAGCAAAACCCGAGTGGGCGGCTTTGAATTATCCAACGCACGACAAAAAGTTGTATGCCTTGGTCCAGGCCTTGAAAACGTGGCAAAGACTATTTGTGGCGAAGGAGTTCATAATCCACACCGATCATGAGTCCCTAAAGTATCTCAAGGGGCATCAAAAGTTGAACAAGCGACATGCACTCGCTCGAGTTCATCGAGATATTTTCATACATCATCCGGTACAAGCAATGTAAGACTAATATTGTAGCAGACGCACTATCTCGAAGGTACACTCTTATCTCTATTTTAAATGTTAAAATCCTTGGGTTTGAACATATTAAAGAGTTGTACTTGCATGATCTTGATTTTTCTAAGTCGTTTGTTGCATGCGAAAAGGGGGCAGAGGGTAAATTTTATAAGCATGATGGTTTTCTATTTCGGGAGGATAAATTGTGCATTCCTGAATGTTCTTTAAGAGACTTGCTAGTGAGAGAATCGCATGGTGGGGGTCTTATGGGACATTTTGGGGTAGCCAAAATGTTAGCAGTCTTGCAAGAGCATTTCTGTTGGCCACATATGAAGCGTGATGTTGAGCGTATTTGTAGTAGATGTGTTACTTGTAGGCAAGTTAAATCCCGGGTTCAAAATCAGGGATTTTACACGCCCCCACCTATTCCAATGACACCTTGGGTTGATATTCCTATGGACTTTGTTTTAGGGCTTCCGAGAACTAAGCATGGGTCCGATTCTATGTCATAAAACTGATAATGCGTCTTTGATTGTCGATTTGTTCTTTAGAGAGGTTGTGAGGTTGCATGGTATGCCTAGAACCATTGTGTCGGATAGGTATTCTACGTTCTTAAGTTACTTTTGGAAGACATTGTGGGGGAAATTGGGAGCTAAATTATTATTTTCTACTACATGTCACCCCCAAACAGTCGGTCAAACTGAAGTAGTCAATAGAACTTTGTCCATGTTCTTAAGGGCTATCATTAAAAAGAACATTAAAACTTAGGAAGAGTGTTTACCGCATGTTGAGTTTGCTTATAATCGTGATGTGCATTCTGCATCGAAGTTTTCACCATTTGAACTTGTTTATGGTTTTAATCCGCTAACCCCATTGGATTTCTCACCTTTACCTGTTTCTAAGCATGTTAACTTAGATGGACAGAAGAAAGCGATTTTGTGAAACGATTACATGAGAAAGCAAGACTCAACATCGAACGGTGAACAGAGCAGTACACGGCTCATGCTAACAAGCATCGAAAGAAGATGGCGTTCGAACCGGGTGATTGGGTATGGGTACATATGCGGCCCGAACATTTTCCGGCACATCGAAAGTCCAAGCTGCAGTCGCGGGGAGATGGTCCGTTTCAAGTGCTTGAGCGAATCAATGATAATGCTTACAAGATCGACTTGCCGGGCGACTATGGTATTAGTGCTTCTTTCAATGTTGTTGATCTTAGTCCATTTGATGTCAATTCAGATTTGAGGACAATCCTTCTCAAGAGGAGGGGAATGATGAGAATCCATGGACGAAGGATCCAGTAACGGTGTCGGTTGGTCCGATAACAAGGGCTCGAGCAAGAAAGTTCAAGGATGCGCTCAATGGGTTGATTCAAGTCATGCAGAAGGAGACCGAGAGTGCATTGCCGATGGGGGATGAAGTTCGGGTGGTCCAGTTGATTGGCGTCATCAATGTTCCAGAGTCTACTTCAGACTGAGCAAGCGAAGGATGCCAAGAATATGAGCCACTTTGTGTTTTGAAGACTTTGTAGTCAAGTTCTCAATAGTGTTTTGTATCCATCTACTTTAGCGGTAGGTGTAATTTTGTGTTGTTTAAGTCATTTTGATGTTTTGGAGGCCAAGTAAATCTTTAAGGCCGCGTGTTAAGTAGTTATTTCGAGTTCGGGATAAAAAGGGGTTGAAACAGGGCGTGTGCAGGGCGACACGACCTGGTCGTGTCAAGCAACATGGCCTGGTAGTGTCAAGCAACACGATTGTGTTGCAATTTATGGTTTTGTTCCGAATTCTAGTGGGGAACATGGCCTAGCCGTGTCCCACGACACGGCCGTGTTAGGATCCGCGGATTTGACTTTTTCGAGTTTTTTTTCCAATTTTTTTGGTTTCCTTTTTCAGTTTAAGTTGTTTCCTAGTAGGGTTAGGGTTTGGATCCCTTATAAGGGTGAACACTTATTGTTTATCATTAGTTATCAATAAAATTATTCTCTTACTCTCGTATTGAGTATTTTCTCCAAGTGCTTCAAGATTTACGTTTCTTGTTGCAATTATCGACTTATCAGGCAATAATCCATAATTGCTTGTGGCGTCTTTGCATACCGAGGTTCTTGCTTTGCTAAGCAGCGGGTCGAGGTTTCCACCAAATTAACTGAACTAGTGAAGATCTTGGGTTAACAACATATTTTTGTTGGGTTGTATGCATAGTTGTTGTTGCGGTTCACATCAGATATTATGTCGTATTCATTGATGCTTTTACTCGATATAGTTGGATGTGTTTGATAAATGATTTTATCATGATTTTGATGATTTTGTCTTTATACCAAAACAATGTTTTTAAAGGTTGTCCAAATACTCCTAAATGATTTAAAATGGTTTTAATATTTTCCGGAGTATTTCTACAAGTTTATTTTCGATATAAATTGGACAACACTTTTGATGATTTTGTGTTAATGTGTTTTTACACAAAAACAATGGTTCTAAAATATTGTCCTAATACTCCCGATCGATCTAAAATATTTTTACTATTTTTTGGAGTATTTCTTGAAGTTTATTTTCGATATAAAATTGGATAACACTTTTGTTTTGAGGTCAACTGGTCGTAGTATAGGGCAACCCGCACTGAAAGTTGAGAAAAAAGAAAACTTCATGTTTGCGAGAAAATGGTCGGGCAAATCGGTGCCGTCGACCGGTCGACCCTTGGGCGGCCGTGCACTGGAGCAAAAATTGAAACAGAATATTTGCCCTTCGTTTTTGAAGTTGTGCGACCGGTTGAAGTAAGGGGCGACGGTCGAACCCTACGTCGCCGGCCGCCCTGTAAATATGTATTCTCTTTTTCAAACGTCTATTTGTGCGCGACCGGTCGCCCTTTAGTTTGACAGCAAAAATGTAACCGTTGTGCGTGACGAGTTTTTCCTAAATTGTGGGATTGATTTCTAACAGCTATAATCTTGATTTTAATTGCAATTTTTGTAGAAATCAGATTCCAAGAGGAGCCTATCAAGTATCAATCATCTCCTATAAATAGAGGAAGAATTGAAGCAACACAACAAAAGAGAAAACTACAACACAACAAGATACACTCAAGAATACACTTGTTCTTACATTGTCTTATTTCTTGTTGAAATTTACCTAGCTATTCACTTTCACATTCTTGAGGTCTAGGCTATTCTTGATTACACTTGCACTCAATTGTATAATTCATTATCGAGTTGTAATCTTGAATTTTTGGGTAATCATTCAACACAAGATATCCTTGTGAGTGTTCTCATGGTAAGAACACACTTGGGTGAACTAGGTGTTAGGTGTAAGAAGATTGTGGTAATCTTGTTGAGGTGTTGAAGAGTGTGGTGCTCTTGAGGTGAAGATTGTGGTAATCTTCACAAGGTGCCGTTGGAGATTGTGGTAATCTTCAAGAAGAGATTGTGGTAATCTCAAAGGTGGTGTTGAAGAAGAGTGTGCTACTCTTCAAGGTGTTGTAAGTTGAATTTGTATTAATTTTGGTAATTAATAAAATTCTTTTTCTTTGAAATCCATCCCAGGATATCTTTGGGGTGGTAGAGGATTAGGCCCTAGGTGGGTTGAACCTCTTTAAATCGGCGTGTGTTGTTTACATTCCGCACCTTTATTATAGTATTTGAGTATTCGATTATAAAAAGAGGGCAAAATCGAAAAGATGGAGATAATCTATTCACCCCCTCTAGATTATCGTAGCGCTTGGACTTACAAGTGGTATCGAGCCAAACTCTTTGGCAAGCTCGTTTCACATCGCGAGTGAAGAGAAACGATCGTCGGCTACGAACGAAGCTCATCTTTCCGGCACCTCCACCACCAAGCCACCTCGGTTTGATTCCAAAAATTTTATATTTTGGAAAGAAAGAATGGAATGCTATCTACAAGGTTGCGGGTTCGACATTTGGAACACCGTCATTAATGAAGAATCCATTCCGATGAAAGATACACCACACACCTCAAAGGCTTCAAAAAGCTCAATGATGAAGAGAAGAAAATCATCTCCTTAAATGGTAAAGCTCTTAATATTTTACATTATTCACTTACCACTTTGGAATTTGATCATGTTATAGGTATTCGATCGGCACATGAAGTATGGCAAAAATTAGAAGCCATCTATGAAGTATATGCAAATGAAAGGAGCAACTCAAAAGCATCTACTTCACAAATGGATACAACATCAAATCCAACAACATGGGATAAGCCTTCTACAACTTCCATGATGAACAAGTTGAACAATGCCTCATGGGCATCGAAGAAGAAAACGAGGTAAGTTCTAAACCCTCTACTTCTTATGACAATGAATTGCAAAATGTATATAGTGATTTGCAAAATGATTATGATGAGCTACAAGATGAATTCCAAAACTTACTTGTTAAATACAAAAATTTGAAAAAGGAATTCATTGTTTTGAAAAATGATAAGGACAGTTTATTTACTTCCTATGAATCATTATCATGTGCTCACACCACCACTCTTGATAAGGTTAGAAACCTTGAGAAAGAAAATAGTACTCTTGTTGAGAATATTGATTGCATGAAAAAGAATTTATTAAAATCCAACTTGAGTACCAATAAAATGTCCAATATTGTTGATATTCATAATTGTGATAAAGGACTTGATCATAAGCCTAATGTTGTTAATCATATGAAAAAGGATCAAGTCACTATGCATATTGGTCATTATGCTCCTAGAATCATTACTTGTTTTTATTGCGGTAAAAGGGTCATACGGTAAATACTTGTCGGGCTAAAAATAGCTCTAATTATTGTTGGAGACCTAAAAGTCTCAAGACTAATCCCAAAGGACCCAAACACATGAGGGTACCACAAAACAATGTCATATTAGGTACCGCGAAATAATGAACGAAGAAAATTTATACCGCCAAGAAGACATCAAATGACCGTTTCATTTGATCAAAGAAGGAGAAACTATTTTCGACAAAGCCAATTTCAAGAAAAGGATATAATCAAAAATGGGAAGAACACAATCTTGGAAATGGCAAAGACATCATCAACAAGATGATTTTCAAAGAAGAAGAGACTTTCAACAATGGGAAGGCAACAAACCTTGAAATGGAGTAATCAAAGAAGTCATCATCAACAAAGTGACTTCTCAAAGGGAAGATATCATCAACAATGGGAAGCGGCACAACCCATGGAAATGGCATAATTGGTAATCCGTATCTCCCCATTTAAATATGCATTTTATCTTATTTCTATGCATGTTTTTATTTGTGTCTTAATTGCAAAATGAGTTTTCATGTATTTAAATTTTAAATTAAGGTCTTCAAAACTTATTTGTATTGTTAAAATTTTTGAAAAAAGACCTTATATGATGTTTTTAAAAACTCTTGTGCATTTTGTAGACTAAAGTGTATTATCATCTCTTATGGATTTTTATGGCATGAGCTTACTTGTGATATCTCTTAGCCTACACTTTTTCATTATGATTTGTGCTAGATTTGTCTTAAGAATTGTGTAGGATTTACATACTTTCACAAATGGCCATTTTGTCAAGAAAGGCATAAATTATCGAGGTACGTTTACTTGTGTTATTCTTACTCTTATAGACTCGATATATGTATTGCCATGTGCCTATGTGCTTGTTTTTCATAGTGTTTCATACAAGTGCCATTAAGAGGATTTTTAGATTTTTTTTGAAAGGCACTATTCGATATTTGATTGCACATATTTGTTTTGTCAACTTTTGATGCTTCTTTTAAATGAGGTCTCAATTATATGCTACCGGATTTTCAAATTTCAAAAGAGACCTTTTATAGCTTTCTTAAGCTTATTTGAACTTGCATGATTTATTAGATTCTTGATGATATTCTAAATGCCAAGTATGTGTTTCTTGCTTCATGATCTATATATATATAGTGTCTCTTACTACTATGCTCTTTTGCAAGATATTTTGTGGTTGACAATTGAGGCATGTTATTACACTTGGGCTATTTTTCTTGCTTATATGAGAAATGCCTTTAATGAGTTTGTTGAGTTGTGTAGAAAAGAAAATACTCCAAATATTTGGATGTAAATGTTCTATTATGAACACCTTAGATCATTTGGATGCCCAATAGTGATGAAGAAGACAAATTCCTCAATTGATGCTTCAAGATGAAGATTGGTTTTAGAATTGCAAGAGGAGCTAAAAAGGAAATGATACTTGGAAGTTGATGCCATGTCTTTCATCACAAACGATTTTAAATGCAAAATGGGCACTCGGAATACACTCGATGACCAAGGCAACATTGGTCGAACTAAGGCGAGGTTAGTAGCTCGAAGGTATTTTCTAGAAGAAGGTAATGATTTTGATGTAATATTTGCACTCATAGCTCTTTTAGAAGTTATTTGCATTTTACTTACCCATTCTTGTTTTAAGAAAATTTCAAACTTTACCAAATGGATGTTAAATCCAATTTTCTCAATGGTTTTATTCAAGAAGAAGTCTATGTAAAACAACCTCTCGGGCTTTAAATTTTTCTAGCCAAATGATTTTTATAAAAGGCCTTGTATGGTTTAAAACAAGCACCCCATGTGTATGGTATGATAGACTTAGCTATTTTTGCTAAATGATTTTACAAAAGGTAAAGTTGATAGTACACTTCTTGTTTTAAAAAAAAGGGCAAGGTTGTTTACTTGTGCAAATTTATGATGACAATATTTATGGTGCTACTAATAAATATTTGTGCAAGATATTTTTCCAAGTCAATGCAAGGTGAACCTAAGATGATCATGATGAGGGAAGCTCAAATTTGATCATTGGAATTCAAATCATTCAATGCCAAGAAGACGGTTATATTTCAAAAGAACTCTTGAAGGAGTTAAGCATTGAAGAAAGAAGAACTATCTCAACCTCTATGGCTAAAGATTGACAAAGGTTGAGAAAGGCATATCGGCCGACAAACAAATTCGAGGTATGTTTTCTTGTATTATTTCTATAGACTCGACATTCCATATGCATTATGTATATATGCTCGACTTCAAAAACTATCCCAACGAATCTCATTAAAGTGCCGTTAAAAGAAATTTTCAAATATTTGAAAGGCACTTCTTCTTATGACTTGTTGTATCCAAAGCTTTAAAATGTTCTTATTTTTCGGGATAACAAGTCCGGTCAAAATTATTCAAACTATGGTTCGTCATATTCGAACTAAACATATTGAGATTCGATATAATTGTTAAGGGATTGCATGTTTTAACAAAAACTTGAGATGTGTTTAATTCCGTCTCAAGGATAACTCGCGGATTTTTTTTTGTTAACCGCCGAGTATTTTACCTCATTTCGAGCTTGATTATGACATAATGCATATTGAATGAAGCTTACGTTTGCATTTTACACGTTTTTAAAACTTAGGTAAAACTTCGGATTTTTGGTTGAAAATTGATTTTTGGAAAAGCCCCGGACAGACATGGTGAAGGGGTTGAGGCAACCGGTCGCCCTCAACGTCGACCGTCGCCTCAACCACGACCCGGTCGCCCTAAGCAAAATCTTGGATAAAAATGGTTCTGTCTTCAAAGATTCGCAACTCTAACATATTTTGGCCATTTTTCGTCCCTTTGCAAATTTCACACACAATTCACTTCAAATGAGTTTTGATGCATGAATTATATATTTTGGGGATTATCTAGCTCGACTATCATCATCATTGCTCGTCTTTACCGATTGAATGGTAAGAATTTCACTATCTTTAGCTCAATTGGGTTGAACCCTTGAGTTTGTGGTTTATATGTATTTTTCTTGATGTAATTCATATATGTTTGTGATGAGCTTATTGATTGTTGATGAATGATATTTGTTAAATTGTATTTGGTGATGAAAAACTTGGCTTGATTTCATTTACAAGGGCTATATATAACTTTTTCTATTTTTGACGCCCACCAAGTGTTCGGTAAAACGTTTCAATGAAAAATTCATCACTTACATGACTCTCTCGATTTCAAAAGTCTCATATATTTATAGAGATCATGTTTTTGCAAATCAAATAATTTTTCATAAGCTTCTACAAGTCGTATGATTCGACTCTTCTATGTGGTTTAAAAGCTTCAATGTTCAAATGGCTCGATACATCGGTTTACTTGTGCACTTTGATAAGAATATATGATGTATTTATCGTGCTAACATTCTTTTTGATGATTCCAAAGGGGGAGAAACAGGTTATAAGCTCATTAGCTCATAAAAGCTAAGATAAGCTTAACGAAAAAAAAGCTATAAGCTATGGCTTCATAAAGCCATAAGTTGTGGATCATATTTAGTCCACTTGGTGCATTATGGTTATGTATGAATCATGGTCCATTGGTTGTAGTATGGACCTATATACGGTTCTAATGATGTATCTTTGTGAGGGGAGCTTTTAAGTTTTGATACTTAAGCTCAATATCGAAAAGCTAATATTTTAGCTTATGTTTAAGTTGCTTCTATATAACTCTTGTTGTGCATGTTGATAGGGGAGCATTTGCTATATGTGTTTGAATATCTCTACTCCCATCATTGTGATTATATTGCGTGGAATGTTGTCGCTCACAGCAGAAAGTTCCTTTTACGGTAAAAATGTTTTGTTTTCAAAATCGACCTCGTTAAAATTGTTTTGGTTTGTAATCATCAAAAAGGGGGAGATTGTTTGATAAATGATTTTATCATGATTTTGATGATTTTGTCTTTATACCAAAACAATGTTTTTAAAGGTTGTCCAAATACTCCTAAATGATTTAAAATGGTTTTAATATTTTCCGGAGTATTTCTACAAGTTTATTTTCGATATAAATTGGACAACACTTTTGATGATTTTGTGTTAATGTGTTTTTACACAAAAACAATGGTTCTAAAATATTGTCCTAATACTCCCGATCGGTCTAAAATATTTTTACTATTTTTGGAGTATTTCTTGAAGTTTATTTTCGATATAAAATTGGATAACACTTTTGTTTTGAGGTCAACCGGTCGCCGTATAGGGCAACCCGTACCTGAAAGTTGAGAAAAACAGAAAACTTCATGTTTGCGAGAAAATGGTCAGGCAACCGTCGCCGCCCTATAGGGCAACGGGTGTCACCCGATGACCGGTCGACCCCGACCTGGGCGGTACACTAGGAGCAAAAATTGAAACAGAACATTTGCCCTTCGTTTTTGAAGTTGTGCGACGGTTGAAGTAAGGGGACGACCGGTCGAACCCTACGTCGACCGGTCGCCCTATGTAAATATGTATTCTCTTTTTCAAACGTCTATTTGTGCGCGACCGGTCGCCCTTTAGTTTGACAAAGAAAAATGTAACCGTTCACAGCGTGACACTTTTCCCTAAATTGTGGGATTGATTTCTAACACTATAATCTTGATTTTAATTGCAATTTTTTTGTAGAAATCGATTCCAAGATGAGCCTATCAAGTATCAATCATCTCCTATAAATAGAGGAAGAATTGAAGCAACACAACAAGAGAGAAAACTACAACACAACAAGATACACTCAAGAATACACTTGTTCTTACATTGTCTTATTTCTTGTTGAAATTTGCCTAGCTATTCACTTTCACATTCTTGAGGTCTAGGCTATTCTTGATTACACTTGCACTCAATTGTATAATTCATTATCGAGTTGTAATCTTGAATTTTTGGGTAATCATTCAACACAAGATATCCTTGTGAGTGTTCTTGTGGTAAGAACACACTTGGGTGAACTAGGTGTTAGGTGTAAGAAGATTGTGGTAATCTTCTTGTTGAGGTGTTGAAGAGTGTGGTGCTCTTCAAGGTGAAGATTGTGGTAATCTTCACAAGGTGCCGTTGGAGATTGTGGTAATCTTCAAGAAGAGATTGTGGTAATCTCAAGGTGGTGTTGAAGAAGAGTGTGGTGCTCTTCAAGGTGTTGTAAGTTGAATTTGTATTAATTTTGGTAATTAATAAAATTCTTTTTCTTTTTAAAATCCATCCCTGAGGATATCTTTGGGGTGGTAGAGGATTAGGCCCTAGGTGGGTTGAACCTCTTTAAATCGACGTGTGTTGTTTACATTCCGCACCTTTATTATAGTATTTGAGTATTCGATTATAAAAAGAGGGCGAAATCGAAAAGATGGAGATAATCTATTCACCCCCCCTCTAGATTATCGTAGCCGCTTGGACTTACAGGATGTTCCCGTTAAAACATAAATCTGACTTTTTTGATATTTTCATCCATTTCCAGAGGTACATTGAGACACAATTTTCAGCAAATATCAAATCATGTCAATGTGATGGTGGAACTGAATTCATTAATAATAAATTTTGTTCTCATTTAAAATCTTGTGGTATTGTGCTTCGACTTGCCTGTCCCTACACTCCAAGTCAAAATGGTATCGTCGAACGCAAGCATCGTCATGTCACAAAAACAGGCCTTACTCTCATGTTCCATGCTAATATCCCGCTCTCTTTGTGGGTTGACGCCTTCTCTACTCCCGTTTTTCTCATTAACCGACTCCCGTCACCGTCACTTGATGGCAAAACTCCTTATGATCTCTTTCTTGGTAAACCACCAGATTACTCTATGCTTCGCATTTTTGGGTGTCTTTGTTTTCCATATTTAAGAGATTACTCACCTCATAAATTATCTCCAAAGTCAACCCCATGTGTATTTTTGGGTTACAACAATCTTCATAAAGGTTTAGGTGTCTAGACCGGAAAACAAATTAGGTTTATGTTTCTCGGAATGTATTATTTTATGAGGATAATTTTCCTTATCATGGTGATTCAATGCATAATCTAAAATCCAATGACTACATTCAATTTTCTGATTGTCCAGTTTGTGTGTCTAGTTCTTCAAATGTCCATTCTTCTACTTTTTTTTTACCCTGTTTACCTTGCAGTGAATCTCCACTTTTATCGTCAAATCGTCCATTTAGTTCCCAAGTTTCTTCTCTTGTGGCATCCCAATCAGATACTGCAGGTCCAGAACCACATTTTTCTCCACTTGTGTCTTCAGTTCCTCATGTGATCTCCTCCAACCACCAGATGATTACTAGAAGTAAAAATGGTATATTCAAACCACGATCATATCATGCTATTATAGGTCTGCCCTCTTCTAATTGTTTTTAGGGACTTCTTGCTGTTAAGGAGCCTAGGGGTTTTAAATCTGCTATAAAGCATCCTGAGTGGCTTTCGGCTATGGATGATGAAATTCGGGCCTTGAAGAAGACAATACATGGGTGTTTGTTCCTCGTCCTAAAAATCAGAATGTGGTTGGATGTCGGTGGATTTTCAAAACCAAACTTCACTCCGATGGAACCATTGAGCGCCATAAAGCTCGTCTTGTTGCACAAGGATTATCTCAAATTCCTGGTCTAGACTTTGGTGATACATTTAGTCCCGTTGTGCGCCCTGCAACAGTTAGAATTATTTTGACATTGGCTATTACTTCTGGTTGGCGTTTGCATCAATTAGACATTCAAAATGCTTTTCTCAACAAAGAGGTATATATGGAACAACCACCAGGCTACATTGATCCACAGTTTCCTCAGCATGTGTGTCAACTTAAACATTCTATTTATGGCTTAAAACAGGCTCCTCGAGCTTGGTTTGATCGCTTTAGCTTCTTTTTGCTTAAACTTGGATTTATCGCCAGTCAAGCAGATTCATCATTGTTTGTCTTTCACTCATCACTTGGCACTATTTATCTACTACTTTATGTTGATGACATGGTCATAATTGGAAGTAATCCTTCTATGATTTAGACCTTTATTAATCAGCTTTCTAAGGAATTTTCAATGAAGGATTTAGGTGATCTTTATTATTTTCTTGGTGTTGAAGTTCAATCTAATGAGAAAGGTTTGTTTCTTAGCCAGACAAAGTATGTTATTGATCTTTTACAGCGTGCTTCGATGATTGACGCAAAGCCTATCTCAATGCCATTTGTTGTTGGTCAACATCTCTCAGCTGAAGGAAAATTATTCTCTGATCCTACTTTGTACCGCTCTCTTGCTGGTGCTCTTCAGTATTTGACCATCACCAGGCCAGATTTGACATTTAGTGTGAATTCTATTTGCCAATTTATGCATGCTCCTACCGAGGACCATTTCCGTGCTCTTAAACGAATTATGTGTTATGTTAAGGCCACACTTCATCATGGGCTTCAACTCTATAAACAGTCTAACGTTGATCTTCTTGCCTACTCTGATGCGGATTGGGCTAGATGTCCCGATACACGCCGCTCTACTACCGGGTTTGCCATCTTCTTTGGTGCTAATTTGGTCTCCTGGTCCTCTAAGAAACAAAGTTATGTTTCCCGTTCTAGTACGTGAAGCGGAATATTGTGCTTTGGCTCTTACGGCAACATAAATTTTGGATTATTCAACTACTTCGGGACCTCCGTATTACACAATTAGTGCCACCTAAAATTTTCAGTGACAATCAAAGTGCAATTTTTATGGCAGCCAATCCGGTTACTCGACCAAGATCAAAACATATTGCGATCGACTACCATTTCATTCGTGAACTTGTTGCAAATGGCACTTTGAAAATTGAATTCGCCCCTTCACATTTACAAATTTTGGCGATTCATTAACCAAAGGTGTCACAAAGCCGCGGTTTTTTCTCTTTCGAAGCAAGCTCAGCGTTCTTCCTCATACTACGCTCATCTTGAGGGGGGTGATAAGAGATAACTACGGATCCTCAAAGATTTTGCTAAATCAATTTGGTTCCATTATATCCGTTTGCTATCTCTGTAAATATGTGTATATTATTTTTAAATAAATGGAAATATATAAAAAGAAAGGAAAAAGTCCTGATCACAAGCCGATCAGGTAGCAAAGGAAAAACAATGTTAAACTGCAAAAAAAAACAACAAAAATAACTTAATTAAAGACACATTTTAAATGAAGGGCGTTTGTAAATATATGTATATATCCTTTGTATCTTTTTGTTAATTCTTTTCTATTTTTGACAAGATTACATTATTGTAAATTACATTATATATTCTACCTGTTTTTCCTCTGGTTTGATAAGGGGGATTTCAGCTGTAACGACCCA
Organism: Rehmannia glutinosa; assembly: GCA_016081115.2. NCBI lineage: Eukaryota > Viridiplantae > Streptophyta > Magnoliopsida > Lamiales > Orobanchaceae > Rehmannia > Rehmannia glutinosa. The sequence goes on from JABTTQ020003468.1 coordinate 158,956, forward strand.
ATTTTATGAAATTAAAGTACTCTAAAAATATTATTAAGAAAACACAAATTTATAAATTAAAGTGATCCCAATAATTATCAAAAAAAATTGATTGAGAATTTTTATTCTTAAGGGAAAATATAATAATAATAATAATAATAATAATAATAATAATAATAATAATAATAATAATAATAATAGTAATAGTAATAATATTATTACATCTTCCAAATTAAATATCCAACAATTGTTCCAAGCATAAATCGGAAAAATTAAATACATAAATTTAAAATTTAGTCTGATCATAATTATTTAAAATATATATATAGCATGATTTATTCCACCATCTACAACATCATATGTTCAAACCGTATTTCTCAACCCGAAAGTCATGATAATAATATGGGTGAGCTTCATCTCGCTCAGTAGGGATATATTTGTCAATATTTAATATAACATGAAAAGCATTTACATAATTACAACAATAAATTCTTTAATTTTCTCTTTTTCCTCTAACTGGCCAGTTCCTGCATATAGCATTGTGGGTTCACCCCGAAGATACGTTTGATCCCGGACCCTTTTCATGGCCCCTAGCTTATATGAATTTATTTCCTCTTGATATATATTGCAATCAATGAAGTATAATAATGGAACATTAAAAAAGACAAATACTATAAAAATCACTACCTTAATAACTGCAGATACTTGATGCAGAAAAATTGAACGACAAAAGTCCTAATCTCTGATCCCCTCGTTTTCTATTATAGAGAATTAAGAAAGTTGTGAAAAAAATATGTGGGTTAACCATGTATTTATAGGCTAAATTTTATTTTTATTTATATTTTTTTTAAAAGCTAAATTAACCCTTAACCCAACCCCTAAACTAACCTATAAACCAACCCATAAACTAATTCCTAAACTAACTCCTAAATTAACCCTTAATTTTTATCTTTTTTGGTTATCACATTCTACTCTCCTTAAATAAAATTTCATCCTCGAAATTCGATATCTTACTTGGAATTGAAAAACTTGGGAACTTGACACGAATCTCCTCTTCACGCTCCCAAGTAGCTTCATTTATGCCATGACGTCTCCACTGTACTTTGATCAAAGCAATATCTTTATTTCTCAAATGGTGAATCTTGCGTTCCAAAACAGCTTCAAGTGCTTCCTCATAAGTTAAGTCATTGTTGATTGTCAGATCTTTATGATTCACAATGTGACTTGGATCATGGACGTACTTTCTTAGCATAGAGATGTGAAAAACATTGTGCACACTTGATAGACTCGGTGGTAATGCTAGCTGATAAGCTAAATCTCCAAGTCGTGTAAGGATTTCAAATGGTCCGATATATCTCGGTTTCAACTTTCCTTTTTCTCCAAATCGGATAACACCTTTAATAGGAGCTACTTTCAGAAATACTTTTTCTCATTCATCAAACTGTATATGTTTTCTCCGTCTATCAGCATACAACTTTTATCTATCTTGAGCCATCTTTATTCGATCTTGTATCATAGCTATCTTCTCAACAGTTTGTCGAGGCCCCACAATTTTTCTTTCACCAACTTCGCTCGAATATAATGGTGATCTACACTTTCTTCCATCTAACGCCTCGTATGGAGCCATCCCAATAGTCGCTTGATAACTGTTGTTATAAACGAATTCTACCAATGGTAATAATGTTTCCCAATTACTTCCTAGGTCGAGCACACATGCTCTCAACATATCTTCCAATATTTGTATAGTCCTTTCAGACTGTCCATCTGTTTGCGGATGATAAGCCGTACTAAAGTTTAGTTTTTGTTCCCAAGGCACTTTGTAGACTTTTCCAAAACTTAGAAGTAAAACGTGTATCTCTGTCTAAAATAATTGACACGGGAACTCCATGAAGTCTCACTATCTCCTCAATATAAATTTGTGCATATCTTTCCATACTAAACGTCATCTTAACAGGTAAGAAATGAGTTGACTTTGTTAACCGATCTACTACAACCCAAACAACCTTGTTTTCCTTGACTGATGGTGGAAGCCCTACCACAAAGTCCATTGTTATGTGCTCCGATTTCCATTCTGGAATGTCAATGGGGTTGAGCAAACCAGATGGTCTTTGGTATTCGGCTTTAACTTGCTAACAAATCAAGTATTTTTCTACAAAAGTTCCAATGTCTCTTTTCATACTTCGCCACCAAAATACTTATCTTAAATCTCGATACATTTTTGTACCTCCAGGGTGAGCTGTGTACGGCGTACAATGAGCTTCTTCGAGAATTTCTTTTCTAATCATTTCTTCTTTAGGAATGCATAATCTCCCTTCATAAGTCAAAGTACCATCATTTGTTATAATCCTTTTATATTCCCTTCACGAGTTTTCTCTTTCATTTTGCTCAAAAAATTATCTCAAGGTTGAGCTTCTTTTATCTTTTCTCTCAAAGTAAGTTGCACCACCAAAGATGCTATTACTATTTCTGTTCTTTTTGGTGGCACCACTACTTCAATTATCATCTTGGTGAATTCTCTCACAAGATGTTCTTGCTCAGGTATTAAACTTGATATTTCTCCTTTTGTTTACGACTTAACTTAATGCGGCTACAACATTAGCTTTACCCGGATGATAGCTAATAGTATAATCGTAGTCATTCACCAATTCCAACCACTTTCTTTGCCTCATGTTTAGCTCTTTCTGAGTAAACAAATATTTCAAGCTTTTGTGGTCGGTGAAGATTTCACATTTTCCTCCATATAGGTAATGGTGCCAGATCTTTAATGCATGCACTACAGCAGCTAACTCTAGGTCATGAGTAAAATAATTTAACTCATGTGGCTTTAGTTGTCTTGAGGCGTAGGCAACCATTTTACCATGTTGCATTAGCACGCATCCTAAACCTTGTTTTGATGCGTCACTATAAATAACAAAATCTTTAGTGGGGTCAGGAATTGTTAATACTGATGCAGAAGTAAGCCTTCGCTTCAACTCCTGAAAGCTTTCTTCGCATTTCTCATTCCATTGGAACTTCTCCCCTTTTCTTGTCAGTCGAGTCATAGGCACAACTATCTTTGAGAATCCTTCAATAAATCTCCGATAATAGCCTGCCAAACCTAGAAAACTGCGAACTTCATTCGCCTTGGTAGGTGCACTCCATTAGTTGATCGCTTCAACTTTAATCGGGTCCACTTCAATTCTCGGCGGTGATTACATGTCCAAGAAACACCACTCGATCTAGCTAAAACTCGCATTTCTTGAATTTCGCATATAATTTTTCCTTGCGAAGTGTTTCTAGCACTATTCTTAAGTGCTCAGTATGTTGCTCTCTATTATTTGAATATACAAGTATATCATCAATAAAGACTATGATGAAGTGGTCTAGATACAAATGAAGTATTCTATTCATCAAGTCCATGAATACTACTAGTGCATTACTTAACCCAGATGGCATTACTACAAACTCATAATGTCCATATCGGGTTCTAAATGTTGTTTTCGAGATATCACTCTCTTTAATTTTTAACTGATGATATCTGGATCTCAAGTCAATCTTAAAGAAAGTGTTGGCACCTCTCAATTGATCGAACAAGTCTTCAATCCTCGGTAGCGGGTACTTGTTCTTCACTGTGAGTCGATTAAGTTCTCTATAATCGATACACATTCTAAGTGACCCATTTTTTTCTTTACAAACAGAACTGGTGCTCCCCATGGTGATACACTAGGTCTAATAAATCCCAAATCCAAAAGTTCTTGTATTTGCGCCTTTAAGTCATGTAACTCCTTTGGCGCCGTCCTATAAGATGCTTTAGATATAGGTGTTGCCCCAGGTACCAAATCTATTCCAAATTCAACCTGGCGATCTGGAGGAATTCCCGGCAAGTCTTTTGGAAATACGTCCAAAAATTCTTGCACAATTGGTACGTCATTAGGTGTCACTTTGATTGTTGAGGTATCTACTAAACTCACTAGATATCATTGACAATTTTTCTTTTTCAACATCTTTCTTGCCTTCATTGCCGATATCACTCGTGGCACTACCTTAGACTTAATCCCATAAAATTTTATCTCATCATTTCTGGCGTTTGAATATTATCTCTTTCTCGTGACACTTAATATCCGCCCGATATCTACTAAGCCAATTGATACCTAAGATTACGTCAAAATCCTTCATCTTAATTATGTATAGATCACTTTAAGATATTTTTCCCCTATATTCATTTCAACATCTTTATTCACTGAGTCAGTTGTTATCCAATTTCCAGATGGCAAGCCAACCTCAAGGGGATCACTTACTATAGCACTCTTATGTCCTAATATAGCATGAAATTTGGCAGATAAAAAAGAATGTGTGGCACCAGTGTCGAAAAGTACAAGAGCAGGTACTCCAGAGATGGTTAGCATACCTGACATTATACCCGGGTTCTGATCAGCTTCTTCCTGAGTCATAGCATACATTCGAGCTCTACCTCCAGATGTTTGTTCTTTTCTTTCCCGCTCAGCTTTTAAAAGAGGACAATTAGAGACTTCAAGTCTTGGCTTCTTACACTTGAATCATTTTCCTTGTCCAGCTAAACATTCTCCAAAATGATTCTTCTTGCATTTTGGGCAAGTTGGCATGTCTGCTTGCGTAGTTGGACGTACATTTCCATCAGTCTTTATCTGTTTATTTTGATTTTGTTTTGTCCCTTCCCATTTTCTTTTCTCAGACAACACAACCAACTTTTGCTTTTCCTCGTCCCCAGCAAAACTTGCCTCCACCTCACGAGCCACTCTCACCATCACCGAGTATTCCAAATCTCCTTGAGTAGATAGTATTCCTAATAGTTGTGCTCGAAGTCCCCTTCTGAACCTCAGAGCCTTTTTCAAATCAGTATCCACTAGGTATGGAGCAAACCAACTTAGTTGATTGAATTATCTCTCATACTCTGTGACAGTCATGTTTCTTTGTTTAAAGTTAAGGAATTTTGTCTCCTTCTTGTCCCGGTATGATTGTGGAATTTTTTTTTCCATTACAATCATTTTGAACTCATCCCATGTTAAAGAATTCCGCTCTTCCTCGGTCTTAGTCCTCCAATACCCTTCCCACCAATGATCAACGTCTTCAGTGAGTTGGAAAGCAACACATACGACTCTATGTTCGTCTGTGCAACCAATAAGTCGAAAAATCTTCTCTAGCGATCGAAACCATTCTTCTACTGCTGTCGGGCCATCACGTCCATTGAATGTGGGTGGACGATAGTGGCGGAATTGTTCCATGACTCGTGCATTGTTGTTGTTGTTGTCCCCGTTGTTCTGCACACCTCTGAGGAACTCAACAATTATATCTCCAGCAGTAGTAGTGGTTTGATTTCTTGTGTTAGTGGAGTTCTCACCGTTGACTTGATTTCCACGGCGGGGAGTCATATTCCTAAGGTCATACATAATGTATTATTATTATTTATATCAATTTATTAATGGATTTTGCATGAAATATCTAACTTAAAATCTAAATATCATAATATAATGGTCAAATAAATTAGTATCAATTAAAGGTCAACTAAGCTTTATATATAATAAGGATTTATTTATCAATTATTGAAATACACAGACACATCTATCTCTACTGATCCATGTCTTCATCTTCCTTCGGATCTTTTTCCGGATCTTCTTCTGGTTCTTCTTCTGGATCTTCTTTTAGGTCCTCTTCCAGGTTTTCTTTCAGTTCCTCATCTTCTACCATAGCCTTATTGTTCAAAAACTCAATCCATTTACGATATAACCTAGCAGTAAATGTCCCGTAGTTGATTTTGGGTCAGTCATCTTGCCCGTCATACTCCAATAGTGAGGCATAAAGCTTTTCACCAGCGTTCCAAAATGAGGGTAAGCTATCAATCACTCTATGGGAGGCGTGTTCGTTTGGAGCGACGATGACATTTCTCACATTGTACCACAATTGGTGAATTTTCACTATATATTCTCCAATAATATTCCCCTCCTCAATTTGATAGTTGAAACAATGATTGAGTCGGTTAATTGGATGGTTCGGACCCCAATTATTCTTATTATTGTTCTTTTTCTTGCGGTGTGGCGAAAAGTGCGAGTTCTCGACATCTATATATATGTCCATTTGCAACCATAAGTCCATTTTTACATTTTTTTAAGGAATACAAGATTTCTACTCATCTAACATATAAACTGGTATTATGTATCTAAAGCAGAATATAGTAACATGAAATCATAATATAAATGAGCATATTGATACAATTGTATAATGTAACTTGCATTAATAATTCTCATACCTTGAGGAGATCGGCAAGATATGATGGAGGTGGATGTTATTATATCATTTTATCTTGTACAAAGTTTGACTTTTATTTTTTATTTTTAATTAAAAAAAACTATGCATTTTAATTTTTAATAATTTTTTTTAACAAGCCTACAGAAACGTGGACCTGTTTTGATACCACTTGTAACGACCCAACTTTATGAAATTAAAGTACTCTAAAAATATTATTAAGAAAACACAAATTTATAAATTAAAGTGATCCCAATAATTATCAAAAACATTGATTGAGAATTTTTATTCTTAAGGGAAAATATAATAATAATAATAATAATAATAATAATAATAATAATAATAATAATAATAATAATAATAATAGTAATAGTAATATTACATATTCCAAATTAAATATCCAACAACTGTTCCAAGCATAAACCGGAAAAATTAAAGACATAAATTTAAAATTTAGTCCGATCATAATTATTTTAAATATAAATATAGCATGATTTATTCCACCATCCACAACATCATATCTTCAGTCGGATTCCTCAATTTAAAAGTCATGATAATAATAGGGATGAGCTTCATCTAGCTCAGTAGGGATATATCTGTCAATATTTAATATAACATGAAAAGCATTCACATAATTACAATAATAAATTCTTTAATTTCTTTTTTTTCCTCTGACTGGTCAGTTCCTGCATATAGTATTGCGGGTTCACCCAAAGATACGTTTGATCCCGGACCCTTTTTATGGCCCTTAGCTTATATGAATTTATTTTCTCTTAACATATACTGCAATCAATGAAGTATAATCATGGAACATTAAATAAAGACAAATACTATAAAAATCCCTACCTTAATAACCACAGATACTTGATGCAGAAAAATTGAACGACAAAAGTCCTAGTCCCCGATCCCCTCATTTTCTATTATAGAGAATTTAGAAAGTTGTGAAAAAAATATGTGGGTTAACCATGTATTTATAGGCTAAATTTTATTTTTATTTCTATTTTTTGTAAAACCGAAATTAACCCCTAACCCAACCCCTAAACTAACATATAAACTAACCCTAAACTAACTCCTAAATTAACCCTTAATTTTTTTTTTCGGTTATCACATCAGCCATCTCTACTTGTTTTGTTAAACACTTTTAGATAGCAACGGGGCGGTTTGGCCAAACCCGGGACCCACGCCGCCCCACCATGCCCCAAAATCTGTCGGGGTGGTGTAGACCCACCAATAATTTTTTTTTAATTGCAATAATTTATTTCTTTGTATTTGTGGCCAAATTTTAAAAAACAATCCAATTCCAATAGGTCAAAAAATAATAATAAATGTAATTATGCAACTTATTATACATGTGTTTTATAACTATTTAGTTACTATTCGGATTTATCTTCAAAAAAAAAACTATTATTAGGATCTTGCAATAGTACTCAACTAATACTCAAAATAAATATTGAACGTACAATATTACAAGATGTTATAGTTGTAAATTAATATCCAATAAAACACTTAAATCTAAAAGTAAATCATGCAAAAATATTTAAATACATATTCAAAAATATAATAAAAACAAATATGACAGTATGGTCCTAGGTTGGACCAGGGCCCGCCCGGACCAATCGGGTTTGATATTTTGGACCGGGACCTATCCCGAGACCCCGTTAACTGGGTATAGACCCTCGCTCGACGGGACCAATTGGGTATTGGGCATTGAGTATCACTCAATTTCTTTGGAAATTTATGGGCTATGGACATAATTGCCCATTATTTCGGGAAAAGGGACACATTTTTATTCTCCCGGACTTTTTCTTGACTTTTCTATGCTCCCAATATTTTTTGGTACACCTTTACACTCTCGCTAATTTTTCCAGATTTTTTACGTTGATGTTTCATGATTGTTTCAAACATGTTTCATCTAATAAAATTTCAGTGAAACATAATTCCCATTAAATAATCAATTTATACTAGAAATCTTAACAATCAAGAAATATACAAATAAAACAACACATTGAAAAAAATACATTGAAAATAATATAAAAACAACACTGAATAGATAATCATAATTTGATTTTTGTTCCAATGCATTGAAAACGTCGAAAACATGGAAACAATTAAGAAACAACAGAACAATATTGAAAGATATATAAAAACGGCCCAGAAACAATATAAACAATATAGAAAATACCACATGAACAAAAATAGCTTAAAAATAGGTTAAAAACTGCATTGAAACATCGACAACTACATTAAAACAACAAAGAAACATCAAAACGACATTAAAAACAGTATAGAAACAAGACAGAAACAACATAAACAATATAGAAAACACCACATTTATAAAAATAAAAAAGCTTAAAAATAGGTAAAAACTGCACGGTGACATTGAAAACTACATGGAAACGATAAACAAACATCAGAACATTAAAAACATTATAGAAAACAATCCAGAAACAACAGAAACAATATATAAAACAACACGTGAACAAAAAGAGCATAAAAAATAAGTAAAAGTTGTATTGAAACAACGAAGCAACAACGTAACAATATAAAAACAACCAAAAAAACAAATATAAATAACATCAAAACAACAAAAATAACATATAAAATAATACATGAACAAAAATTTTTGAATAAAAAAACATAAAAATAACCAAAAACATGCAGGAGCGTAAAAAAGTTAAAAAAATCAACTGGGAGGGTACAAAAGCGAGTTGAGCATAAACATAGTCCTTTTTTTCCAAAAAGGCAAATTTTAACTTGAGTTTAATTATAACATGTGTATGTATTTTTTTTAAAAAATAAAAAATAATAAAATGAGGCATATATCAAAATCAAAAAAGAGTTGGATGATACCTAATTTAATATCATTTAATTAACCTATGAAAAAAAGACAATCTTAATTGATAAGGGCTAGAAATCTACTTCTATGTGGCCTTCAAGGCCCAATTTTGGACCTTGAGAGCGTTCATTGGCCTACTTGTGCTCGTTTTCCGCAGATGATATCTTCGATTCCATTATATGGAATATCATCTTTTATTTTACCGCACAGATAGAGATGTCAATGGATAGGATACCCACCCATTTAAGGCTATCCATACCGAATCCTATAATATTTATACTACCCGTACCCATCCCAAACCCGATTAAGAAACTACATCTATTACCCGTACCCATCCCAAATCTATTTCCCGATACCCGAGTACTACTCGTGACCCGCCTAATACCCGTTTATTTTATATAAAAACTTATAATTATATGAATATTTTGATAACTATTAAATAGACACCCTACCAAAAACTAATTATTATATAAGGACATGCTAATATGTTAAATTCTTAATAAATATAACAATTTACCACTTTATTTTGTAAGTCACTAAAGACTACCATCATTCATCAACTAAATCAAAAGATCACAATAAATTCCTTAAAAATGTAAAATCAACATTGGTACATCATTAAATTTATAAACTACATCATCAGACAAATAGTTTTATCACGTTTGGCAAAGATAAACATTGTTGATATGATCACAAATTCAAAATAAATGACAACTTTATATCTTCTTTGTATAAAATAAAAATTTATGTTGGAGTTCTATGAAGAAATGTATAATGTCATATGAAGAAAATTAATGAAAGTTACCAAGGGGTAAACTGGTTCGGGTAGTGGTAGGTATCCGTGGGGTAAAATCATACCCTACCCATTTATAAATGGCTAGTAATTTCTCATCCTATATCCGTCCCAAATTCAATAAAAAGTACCCATACCCGTCCCATTAGAGTCTCGGCGGGTGGGTACCCGCGTCTACCCATCCCATTGACACCCCTACGCACAGATGATTGTCATGTGTAGAAAAGTTACCATATTAATTTTGGAGTATAAATCATGCCTAAATTATTAGTTTTTAATATAGAAACTTCTTTATACGTGGCAATCATCTGTGCAGTGGATTAGAAGATGAAACACTATACTAGAATGGAAGATCTCGTCCGCATTTCATGTCGCAACCCACAAAAACTTGCCACACGTTGGCAGCCCCCCCAAAAACTTGCCATAGGTGTAGGTGTACATATTATAAATACTCTTTAAAATGTTACAAATACTTCTTGAGATTGTATTATCTAACAAAATACTTCTACTTACGTGCACTTTGTAAAAGAGAAACAAATATCAATCATTATTCGTTATTTTAAAAAATAGTTGGGTTATTGTGTATTGAGGCTAAACCTTGGGTATTGTGTATAATTTTAACCCTATAGATTACGTGTAAAGTGAGTGATAATACTGCAAAAGTTAGAAAAGGCACGTGGGAATGGTTTTAGCCTCTGCGAATGTTGCAGGATACGTATGGGATTGATTGGATAAAATCACAAACCATGGGACATCAGAAACTATGGAATATTTAAAAAATATTATTATACTTTTTGAACCTTATAAGTTCTAAGGATATATCAAAGGTGGGTTGCCTTCTTTTGACTCAAAATAACACAAGTACCATAAGAAATTAGGGCGATCTATAGAGAATGCAAAATGGACAATTAATAACCGTTCCCATTTTTTCAACGGAACAAATTTATAGAAAAGATTTTTGTAAAAACAAAAAGAAGAATGATACGAGTAGGCTACAAAATGATTATCATGGGGCAACATTTTTTTTAAAGTACCCATTATTGATAGTGAGTATTCTTTTCTACCCATAGACATAAGAAAACTCTTTTCTACCCAATTTGACAAAAATGCCCCTTCTTTAATTTGAAGATTTTGAATTTTAAAACTGGTGCAATTAATGATTTCCTTGAAAGTCGTGTATACTTTCCCCCCAATACACAGACCTATGTATAAAATCGTATACTCGTATCGTGCCATATCGTGCCAACTATATGTACATATACATATACATATCGTGCCCAAAATCGTGCCTCATTTAATATTAGGCACGATATATCGTGCCTCATTTAAAATTGGGTATGATATCGTGCCTAATTTTAACTGGGGCACAATATATCGTGCCTAATTTTAAATGAGGCACGATATCGTGCCTATATTGGGCATTAATAGGAATGTGTGTCGTGCCATGCTAGACTGATATGTCATGCACGAATTGATAGGAATATGTGTCATCATATATATTGTTTATAGTAAAAGTAAACCTAGTTTTTGCAGCTCACCAACTTTAATTAACTTATGGGTATATATATGTAGTGTGTGCGTGTGTTTGGTGATTATATTAATAAAAAGTTTTGTGAAAATCTATATGTAGTGTGTCTGTGTGTGTTTGGTGATTAAATTAAGAAAAAGTTTTGCGAAAATCTATAATCATGAGCTGCTTAATTATAATCACGCGTGAAGGAAAAATTTTCTAGGAAGAAAAGAATTTGTGCTTCAGTTAAAATGAGGCACGATATCTAATTTTAATTGGGGCATGATATCGTGCCTCAGTTAAAATTAGGCACGATATATCGTGCCCCAATTAAAATTAGGCACGATATCGTGTCTCAGTTAAATTTATATCGTGCCTCAGTTAAAATTAGGCACGATATATCGTGTCCTATATTGGGCACGGTATCATGCTCGTGCCAAATATAGGCACGATATATCGTGCACAGTGCAACTTAGATTCAGAAATTTCACAAGAAATTTCACATATCTTGTAAATATATTGGTCTTGAACAATTTAAACTTCTTGATATTTTGTGAAGAAGAAGAAGAGAGAGAAAAATAAAGAGCAAATGGGGAAGAATCGTATGTATGTATGTATTTAACATGAGAGAGAAATACAACTTACCTACTTTAAAGGCTTGCATTTAAAGCCTCAAGGGTATTGTGGTAAAAGAACCCCAAAAATGGGTAGAAAACATAGTTTTTTATCCTACATATCAAAAAAGTCTATCTTCTATCCTAAGTGGGTAAATCTCACCATTTGCTCTATATCAAAGGTGGGTTGCCTTCTTTTGACTCAAAATAACACAAGTACCATAAGAAATTAAGGCGATCTATAGAGAATGCAAAATGGACAATTAATAACCGTTCCCATTTTTTCAACGGAACAAATTTATAGAAAAGATTTTTGTAAAAACAAAAAGAAGAATGATACGAGTAGGCTACAAAATGATTATCATGGGGCAACATTTTTTTTTTCTTAAAGTAGTGGATAAAGAGGTATTATTATAATTTTAGAGGGTAGATTTTAAATTTAATAATTATATAAAGAAAGATCTACGAATTTGAGGCCGGGAGCACTGGCGACCAGGATAAAATATCCTTTTCCACTTTCTATTGCATATATCGGATAAAAAATATGTATATATTTGTGATCACATTTTGTAGATTTGTCATTTATTTGATGCAATGGAGTATGAAGTGGAACATGAAATCTCATGGGAAAATTACATGAAATACCCTTTTTTTGGTAAACATACCACAAAATACGTTTTTATCATTTTTGTACCTATTTTTTCCTTTTGTACCTATTATTTCCTATTTTACGTCCCTGCATATTTTTTTGATTTTTATTTTTTCATTTTTTTTGTTCATGTATTGTTTTATCTGTTATATATGTTGTTTCGATGTCGTTTAAATTTGTTTTTTTGTTGTTTTGATGTTTCAAAACAACTTTGACCTACTTTTTATGTTTTTTTTGTTCATGTATTATTTTATACATTGTTTCTATTATTTCAGTGTTGTTCTATAATATTTTTAATGTCTATCTAATTTTTTTTGTTGTTCCATGTTGTGTTCAATGTGTAAATACGATTTTTACCTGTTGTTAGCTCTTTTTGCTCATATGGTGTTATTTTTTATATTGTTTCTGGTTTGTTTCTATATTGCTTCATGCTTATTTCCATGTTTTTATGTTTAATTCATGCATTGGATCAAAAATTGAATTGTGTCTTTTATTCATGTTGTTTCTATAATAGTTTTAATTTGTTTAGTTTTAATATGTGTTATTTTATGTGTATATTTCTTGATTTTTTATAAGATTCGAGTATAAAATGGATTATTTAAAGGGCAAAATTTATTTTTTCACTGAAACTTTATTAAAAGAAATATGTTTGAAACATGTTAGAAATAATCTTGAAACAAAACATTAAAAAGTTTGGAAATTTTGGCGGAAGTATAAATTTGTGTAAAAAAAAGGATGAAAACGCAAAATTTAAGGCATAAAAGACTAACATTGTCTCAAAAAAAATGGAAAATTTATGTTAATTGCCCAAATCCAATTACTAGTGACCACCCCTAGTTTCATCCTTGGATATGAGAATAATTAAATTATTATGTACGAAAGACTAGTTTATAGATAACCCTATTTTAATCGATGAAATCGAGATTAAACATATTCAATAGTCAAAAGTAGCTCGAAAGAATCCAAGATAGATTTCTATTGTTAGTTAACAGGATAAGCCTTTCCCAATTCCAATACACTGTTGCTATATTTGGTTTATTTTTTTTCTTTTCTAATATGCGACCTGTTTTCTTGTTCACGTGCAAAGAGTCCACTTGCAATTTTTTTTTTTTTTTTTCGAAACGATAGAAATATATTCATTACTTAAATAAATTTATACTGTCAACTGGCAAATGGCCACCTTGAACATACATACATTAATACATGTCAAGGGGAGAACTCCGTACGAGAGGTAAAACCACCGTAATTCGAGGAAGCAAAACAAGAAACTACTAAAAACAAATAAAACTAAGAACTCCAAAGGAACTAAACCACCTCCGAAAGGAGGACTAAGGCACTCCGTAAGGAGACTACCCAACTCGAACAAATCAGGGCATGAGCTACTACACGCACTGCAAGCCTGAAATTACCGACCGCCTACGAGTTTCGCAAATCAACCGGTAAAAAAAGACAAAAAAACAGAAAAAAAAAACAGAAAAAACGAAAAAAAAGAAAATAAAAATATACTATTTATTTTTCTTATTTTTCAAATCATCTATCACATTCACTTATAATTCAAATAAAAAAATATCACATCAACTACATAATTATACAATCATATCCCAAATACACTATTCACTCTATCTTATTTTTCAAATCACCAATCAAATCTAATCACTATTATACTAAAAAAACTAACATATCAACTATCATCATCACATTTTCATCTTATATACAATCACACTCTCAAAATTCATTCTCATTTTTTTAAAATAAAATTTTCACACTATTCTCTCAACAAGTAAAAATGAGCGTAATGAAAGGTCAAACAATCACTCCCTGATTGGTTGTGCTTTGTCCATTTTCATTTTTTGAGTGAATAGTAGTGAAAAATTTTTTGAAAGTGAAAGTAGAATGGATAGAGAAAAAATAATAATAGTGTTGATGTGATGGATAATTTTTTAGAGATATTGATTGTTTGTGTAATTTTTTATGAAAATAATAATATAAAACATAATGTAAGAAAATTGAAAAAAAATAAAAAAAATTGAACAAAAAATAAGTAATATGGATCTCATTTTATGCCATTTATTATCAAAATTAAGAGAAAAATAATAAAATTGTGATAAATTAAAAAAATTGCCGAAATTATTTATATAAATAGAAGAATAATAAATAAATAAATAATATAGTTGAGTATTGAAAATTGTGGAAATAAAAAAGAAAAATAAGTTAATCTTAAAAAGAATTGAGATTTTCGTTTTTAAAAAACTCACTTATTTCAGAAACAATTACACTCTCTAAAAATTTTCCTCTTAAAAAATGAAAATTTTTAAAAATTCCTCACAAACCAATCACACCTGTATATGTATATTTGTTTGACATGTGCCCACACTTTCTTTCGAACTACGTGATATTCGTCTTTCTCGAATGGTGGTAATATATTGGGAGAAGAGCAAACTCTCTGTCTATATATACGGTATCAAAATCTTCAATCCTTCATTTAATTAATCTTTGGATTTCCCTTAGCTACCAAACAATGTCTTCTTCCTTCATTCTACTCTGTCTCATTTTCTCCATTTCTCTTTCAATCACCACTGCCGAAGTCCAAGCCCAAGCCCAAGCCCAAGCCCGAAAAGCTGGAAAATCTTTCCGGGCCCGGGCCCTCGTCCTTCCTGTTACCAAAGACCCATCCACCAACCAATACATAACCACCATCTTCCAAAGAACACCTCTCAAGCCCGTCAAACTAACACTCGACGTCGGCGGAAAAGCCTTATGGGTAGCCTGTGACCGGGCCGAATACAATAGCTCCACTTACAGGCCCGCTCTTTGCAACTCCCCACAATGCAAACTCGCCAAGTCCAAGTCTTGCGGCGACTGCTGGGACGGGCCGAGGCCGGGCTGCAACAACAACACATGTTCCAATGTGGTCTACAACACTGTCGACAGATCAGGCCAGATCGGCGATCTGGGAACTGACGTTATAGCCCTCCGATCGACTGACGGGTCCAATCCAGGCCCGATTGTTCGCGTGCCCAACTTGTTATTTTCATGTGGGTCCCTTTTTCTTGGGGAGAATCTGGCCAATGGGGTTAAAGGGATTGCTGGATTTGGAAGGACTGAAACCTCACTCCCTTCGCTATTATCCCCTGCTTTAGGAATTGATAAAAAGTTTGCAATCTGCTTGAGTTCCTCGAAAGGCGTGGCGTTTTTAGGAGACGCGCCTTACACACTGCTCCCGAACGTGGTAATCTCGAGTCGACTCGTTTATACCCCACTTATTATTAATCCCGTCAGTACTGTCCACCCTATCATCAAAGAATTCCCCGACAAATCTTGGCCGTCGATGGAGTACTTCATTGGGGTCAATTCCGTAAAAGTCAACGGTCAAATCGTGCCGCTGAGCCCGGATTTGCTAAAAATCGGGTCGAAAGGTAACGGCGGCACAAAAATTAGTACGACTAGTCCGTACACGGTTTTGCACACGTCAATCTACAATGCCATCACTAAAGCATTTACCAAGGCGATATCCAAGGTCCCTAGAGTGGGGCCCGTGGCGCCGTTTGGCACGTGCTACAAGGCGTCGAGCCTTGGGAGCACGCGTCTCGGCCCCGCGGTGCCTTCGATCGAGCTCGTGCTTGGAAACAACGTTACATGGACTATTTTCGGGGCAAATTCGATGGTTGCGGTGAATAATAGTGAGGTTTTGTGCTTGGGATTTGTGGATGGGGGCAAGAAGCCTAGGACTTCGATTGTGATTGGTGGACATCAAATTGAGGACAATTTGTTGGAGTTTGATGTTGGGAAATCTCGGGTCGGGTTTAGTTCTACGTTGTTGGGCCGTCAAACTACGTGTGCTAACTTCAATTTTACGTCTAGAGCTTGAGAGGGATATAGCAAGTGAAATCTGCTTAAGTTCTTTTTTTATATCTTTTGTGTTTGTGGATTAGGGATTATTCTGATTGCTGTTGTTTCCTTTTGATAGATGCAACTTGTGTTGCTTGTACTCAAATTGCTTCATCGAGTATCTTGCAACTAATGAATGTTTGACCTTTTGATATAAGTTAAATTCCAGTCCGAATCTTTTATTCCATTATATGTTATATACCGGATAAATGTCATGTGTACAATTATGACATCATCTCCTACACATGACATGAATATGAGATAAAATAGAAAATGAAATAGAATATCCCATGTGGTTAGATTCTAGTTCGGATTTTCAATTCTATTCTCTGTCTCGTCCAGCATTTCAACACACTAGATAAATCTCACGTGTACAATTATGATATCATCTCATATATGTGACATGAATCAAGATAGAATAGAGAATGAAATAAAAGATCCTGCGTGGTTATATTGTAGTCTGTATCTTCTATTTCATTCTCTGTCTCGAAATACTAGATAAATGTCATTTGTACCATTATGATATTATATTGTACATGTGACATTCATCTAACATGCGTGAAATATGTGTGTTTTAATGATCCATACTAAACCTCAATTTTCTGTAGAAAAGAAATAGGAAAAAGAACCCCACTGCATCAATTTTGTCCATACTAACTATTGGACGTTGTGCTGCAAAACAACACCACATGAAAGATGGACTAAATGAGTTCAAATGGTTAAAAAGGGTCAGCCCCTTATTACTGAGCTCAAACTAAAATCTTATTATGAACAAGTGGTTTTTCCTGATGGAGTGTAACGCCTCAAAGTTTTATTGAATGATTTTAAAATATAAAATAAAACAATTACAAGAACTTAACTGGGAAAGCGCTACATTTTTAATTTGAGATTGAGGTGTAGCTTTAATTTTTCTCAGTTTTAACCCCGAGGCACGTGAAGATCCGCTCTTACCGCGGGAACAACTCGAGCAGCTCGCCGACAGTCCACGGGTTCGGGACTGGGAATCGAGTGAGGTGAGAGCGAGTTCATGAAAATTACAGTCAACATGACTAGTTGTCCAAATCCAGACTCCAGGGTTTATGTAATAAATAAACTTCAAAGCAATACTAATAAGTCAATGAACAACATATTATCATTTTAATAGGGGTATCTAGTTTTCATCCAAGAATATCAAAGACCGAGACAGCCCCAGGAATCACAAATAGCTACCTGTACAAAGTCAAACATTAATGACGGGGAGTAGAAAAATGAATTTTGAAAGGTTTTGAAAGTCAAAACATCATATTGCTAGACAAATTTCAGTTATTTGCAAAAACTTAGTTATATTTCTGAGAGAAATAATGAAAATTAAAAATAAGGGCATCCTCAATGGTGAGGATTTTGGAGTAGTTTTCGTGAAAATACGTATCATGAAAAACCCACACCATTGTGGCATGCGACTTTGGGGTTTTTGGTGAGGATACGGATTGTATCGACAATCCAGCTCATGAGTCCAAAAAGTATGCCAAAAGGTTGAGATATGGGCCCACATGGGTCACGCTATTGGAGAGTTTAATTGTTTTACTTTTTTTTTATTTTATCTTTTTCTTTAATTTTAAAATCTTGAATTTTTAACCAGTTATAGTGGGACCTATTAAAAAGTTAGAGAATGGTTTAACCATTGTGGGAAAGTTTTGTAAAGAGATGAGTTTTTATCTTTTGATATGACACATAAAAAACTGTGAAAAAACATTTGAGTGGTTTTTCCACTGGAGATGTCCTAATGATGCAATTCTAATATAATTAGACTCGTATTATCTAGCCCCAAACTAGTGCAAAATAGTGAGTCGATCTAGGAAGTACGAACACTTCTCTGAGGATGTGGTATGCGTACCGAATACGTATCCGATACGATACTTTGTTCGATACTTCATGGATACTCTATGGATATATATACACATGAACATAGATAGAATTTATCCCAATGTTCATTTTTTTCAATATTTTTTTTTTGTATCCATGTGAGTTATCACATTTCAGGTTTAAACACTTATAAAATTTTAGTTTTTCTTTTTTATGTTTGAAACATTTTTTTTTTAATTGTACTTAGTACGCCTGTATTTTAAATAATATGAAAATATATAATTTTATATGTATATATACACCATACCCGTATCCTTAAAATTTTAATATATGTCGTATTCCCGTACTCGTATCGTATCATATCCGTGTCTCATTTCTGTATCAGTATTTCATAGGAGCCGACAAACAACTACAGAGTGTGTTAAAAATGATTAATATCATTGAAAAATAGCAAACAAAAAAGTCCCAATAAATTGGCAAAACATATCCCTTAAAAGTATTACAAAATAACACTCCGGTTAAGACTTAATAATACCTCACTCTTTAGCAGGGGCGGATTCGGGGGCCTCCTAACCCCGACACACCCCAATTTTTCTTGTCCTGTTTTTTCTATGAAAAAAAAATATATATTGTCTTTAAAGGGAAAATAATTGAGCTAGGGGAAAAAATTTGGGCTAGGGGTAACCGAGCCGTCTGGTTACACCACTGCTCTTGTGGGTGTAATTTATAAAACATAGACAAATGTCAATGCGATATTTATAATTTTGATAGATAGCCGATTATCTTGTAGTTAGATGGAACCACAAGGTATTTTCTCTGGAGGTGGTCTTATGTGAGACCGTCTCGAGGACTTTATGTTCATAAGACGGATCCTATAAAACACAAAAACTATTCGCTTTTTTTTTATTTGGATTTGGTTTGAATACTATTTACATATATGATCTGTCTCATTGACAATGCCATGAGACCGTCTCATACAAAATTTTGCCTTTTCATCTGATATATATTTTGTTGGAATGGTGTTTGGTAAAATGAGTGTTTACCCAATTTTGACCAAATAATTAAATGGTTTCTATTGGTGAAAAGTGGAATTAAATTATTTGTAAAATTTCTACTAAGAGAGTAGATGAGAATAGCATTTGGAATTTCTCAAAACTAATTAATGCTAGAAGTTAGCCACTTAATACAAGTAAATGGTATGAAAAATGAAAAATAAAAAATGTGTGGAAGGAGAAAAATGCTCCATCCCACATAGGATGAAGAGACAAAGTTTGCACACTATATTTATCCCAAGTTGGACTTATGGGTTTGGGCGTTAGGGGCATCCAATTTTTAAAGGGGTGAGGACCTACATATTTGTGGGTTTGGTTCAAAGCACACACGCACGCCGCCGCCGCCGCCCGCCGGCTCGGCTCGGCCCGGCCCGGTCGAGGGTCGCGGGCCTAGGCTTGGGCTTCAAGACCCTTATTCTTTTTGGATCAAAAACCTTTAAAAATAATTGATTAATTAATTTTTGAATTAATTAACGAATTTTTCAACTGGGAAGTATTTGCACCCGAGCATGGGCAAACGCACGACCCGTGCGTCAGTCGGTCATGTTCGCATTTGAGCATGGGTTGACGCACGGCCTGTGCGTTGGGTCGTGCGTCAGGCCGTAACTTTGTTATTTCGGTTCGCATCCACACACGGGCGGGCGCAGAGGTCGTGCGCCAGTTCGTGCGTTGATGCGAAGTGTAGAACAAATGTCTATTCGTTGAAAATCTGTCTTTTCGAGCCAAAAGACATGATCTTTCCATATGAGGCACCTGAGGCCTATATTATTCGACCCCTGCAGATTGACATCACATGTGAAAAATTATCAGATTAATAAAACGGTAATTGCATTCGAGCATATTGACTTCCCTCATTCAAAATCTTGAAAGTTCAAACACTTACTGTTCGCTGAAGTTTCGGTTTTTGCTAGTGCTGCTAAACCAAAATAGTAAAAGTCGTTGTATCTTAGAGACGAACTTCGAAACCGTGAGTACTATGTATACGGGGCATCTTTCGTCTTGCGGAGACTGAATATAATTCAAGAATCGACTTAGCCATACACTTCAAATAATAGCCATTTTTCTTTGAAATAGAAACTTTTATAAATTTTTACCCAACAATCGCAAGACGAAAGATTCGTTTCTGTTGAAGACGATGGCATCAATATCGTTCACACCAATGGTTGTTGCTCCTGCTCATGGCAAAAAGTCGCCCAAGTTCTCCAGCGTCGACTTCAAGAAATGGCAACAGAAGATACTATTTTACTTGACAACTTTGGGGCTGTCCCGGTTTCTGAACGACGAACACCCTTTCATAAGGCGATGAAGAAATCGACAATAATCAGAGAATCATTGTGGGTGCTTGGTATAATAACATTTTTTTGTGTCGAAACTACGTGTTGAACAAGCTAGCCAACACCATTTATTACGTCTATATCACGTTCAAAGTGTCCAAAGAATTGTGGGATTCTTTGGAGAAGAAGTACAAGACGGAAGATGTCAGCACAAAGAAATTAATTATCGGCAAATTTCTCTAGTACAAGATGGTTGACAGCATGACGGTGATCAACCAAGTTCAGGAGATTCAAATCATACTTCATGACTTAGTGTCTGAAGGGATGATTTTGAATGAATCCTTTCAAGTGGCTACAATAATTGAGAAATTGCCGCCATTGTGGAAGGATTTCAAAAATTACCTCAAGCGCAAGGGTAAAGAGATGGGGCTTGAGGATTCGATAGTTCAACTCGGATTGAGGAAGACAATCGGATTTCGAATGAATATCAAAGCAAATGTGGGGGTGTGACCGCACTTTATGGAACACGTGGAGTTTTCATTTGCATATTTAAATGTAAGAAGGTGTTGCCAAAAGTGTTGTAGGACCAAAAAGAAAAAAACCACAGAATAAAGTGTTGCCTAAAGTGTTGTAACACTAGATAAGAGACACACGCTGTCAAGTTAAATCCAAGTGTTGCTAAAGATGTGATAACGCTGAAGGTTACACACCTTGTAAAAGGTGTTCATGGAGTTGTTAGAATCGAAATCATAGAACGAGATTCTAATTGGATTGTTGGGACAATGTTTTAACAAAATAAAAAAGTGGTCGAGAGCCATAGAAGTTCTCGATAATCTTGTTTAGAATAAAGATATCGTAAATTTGTAAGAAAGCTTTACTTTTTAGCAAACCACATAAATGAGGATGCTTGAAGTGTGGGGGTGCTTTGGCTAAAGTAGAAGCATCCGAGAAAAATAAATTCAAAGATTTATGATATAATTGATGGTACAACCATTAAATCAAGAAATATTGTATTTATTAAATGTGTCATTTCTTTCAAAGGAAAGAGGTACGTCGTCAGACATTTTTGTCGAGACATAATACCAATAAACATTTGATTTTGAAATGGGATTATTTTTGTTGACTACGTAAAGTCAAAGGAAAACTTTCCGAATCCGATTACAAAAGGCATAAATCGAGATCAATTGTATAAACTGTTAAGGGGAATGGGTTTAAAATCCACCACTTAAAGAATGTTCATAGCGGTAACCCAACCTTGTGAATCGAGATCCCAAGACCTTGGTTCAATGGGACAACTAAGTTATGACCAGAATCAAGGTTGTCGGAGCGGTGGAACCGAGATGCTGCACAACGAATGTAAACATACCGTAATCAAGGGTAGGTTTCAGGTGGCCGGAATCAAGTAAATGCATCGAATCAAGGTGTAGGTTGCTAGGTGGACAGAATCGGAAGGGTAAGTTGTCGTGGCCAGAATCGAGGTAAACAGATCAAATCAAGGTGTAGGTTGCCGGGTAGCCGTAATCAGAGGTCGGGCGTGACACGACACTTGAATCAAAAAAGTTGGCGTTAGAATCGGGAAGTTTAAGGGCGGAGGTTGCCAATCACTTTGGAGCTAAGAAGTCGGGGCAGTCTTTGGCCGAGGGGGATTGTTGGGATTTAGTCCAAGATCCGCCCCGCAATGGGCTTTAAAAAAGCAAGCGCGCGCCCGCGATTCGAACTCGTGAGCACGGATTGCATAGTTAAAGGATAGCTTAAAGGATATGATTTGGACTACCTATACCAACAGATACATCTTCTTTTCTGGTTCCCATTACATAGAAACTCTGAGGTTAAGCGTGCTTGACCTGGAATAGACATGAGATGGGTGACCCCCTGGGAAGTTTTCCAGGGTGCACGTGAGTGAGGACAAAGTGCGCTAGAAAAGACTCGTATTGGTTTGTGGGGACAATCCTCAATCTAGTAGAGCGCTAAAGGTCCAACAACTAGTGTTAGAGTTGTTAATGTGTAAGTATTGTTGTCTCGATTTACATAAATGGTTGAGTAGTTCAAAACATCGCGTCACTAAGTAGCTAGTAAATCCAATAGTATTTTACTAAGGAAGATTCAAAGCCACAAGCTACTTATCCTGATGCAATAACGATTCAGCGAGACTTTTAAGCGAATCTGCATATACGCATGCATTAATTTCATTCATGTGGGGGTTTGTTGGAAGGGAGAATTTTTAAAGTACCCACTATGGATAGTGGACACTCTTTTCTACCCAATAAGATAAAAAACATCTTTTATACCCAAATTGACCAAATTATCCCTCCTTTAAGTTGGTATTTTTGAATTTTGAAATTTAAATCATTATTATACTATTCAAAACCGTATAAGAAACCATATAAAACAAAAAACAAATAAGAAACCAAACCCATCCCCATTTCGTGCCCCAACAAACCAAAACAAAAGGAAGAAAAAAGGAACCCATTTCGTGCGACTACAAGAAGAAGAAGAAGTACCAACCCCCATTTCGTGCCCAATAAGAGAAGAACATGGACTCAATCGTGCCGTCGACGTCGACCGCCTCCATCTCCGCCGCCGCCTCCGCCGCCGCCGTCGCCCTCTCCGCACCATCCTCCGCCGCCGTCGCCGCCCTTCCGAACAAAAAGATATCAATCGTGATTTTGGGTTTTAAGTTTTAAACTCTATTTATGTTAGGTTCATTGATTTAGGATTTTTAGTGTTCGATTTTGGTGTTTAGGGTTTTTCAATTGGGTTATTGTTGGATAAATTTGTGAATAAGTTTGATAAATTTGTGTGTTGGGTTATTGTTGGATGTTGGTGACTTGGTGTAGCAGGTATGCGTCGCGCGCGATTTGATGAAGAAGATGAAGCGGCACGATATCGTGATTAGGTATAAATGGGCACGATATCGTGCCGCATATCGTGCCTAGGTATAAATGGGCACGATATCGTGCCTAGGTATAAATGGGCACGATATCGTGCCCTAGGTATAAATGGGAACTCTATCGTGCTCAACCCTAGGTATAATGGGCACGATATCGTGCCCTAGGTATATCTTGGCACGATATCGTGCCCCAGGATTATTTTGTGCGCCCATGAAACATGCTGTTTTTTTCCATGTATTCTTTGCCTATATCGTGCCTAGATATCCATATCCATATTGTCCCACATCGTTTTTTTTCACTACATTTCGCAATTTTTCAACAATTCATCTTACTAAATTGAAATTTATTAATTGTTGTAGGTCGGTCCACAATGGAAGAGACTCTCATATCATCGAGAGAGGCCCAGATCGCGGGATACGTTCGATCAATATTATTCGACCATCGAGATGAGTTGCGGGAGATCGTTGATGATTTATATATAGTCCATTTAGACAAATATCGGCTTTCGGATATTTTATGGATTTTGGGTATGACGGAGCCGCTTGTAATACGGCAAGATCGCATGCATTAGTTGCGATGGGAGGGTGCGTGTCCGGACGCTAATGAATCGGAGTGTTGGTTCCATGCCGGAGAGCGATCATCGATTCTCTCGGCGTGATTTTGCTATGATATCGGGATTGCGATTTTCGTGGTCCACATTTGACCCTAACTCGTGATTTTGAGGTAGCCGAGACTGGTATATATAGACGGTATTGGCCTAGGGGTGATCGGGTTACCGCCGCACATTTACGCGATTTATTTGCTGTTGGCACCTTCCGTGACTCACCAAACGATGCCCTGAAGGTGGCGAAGGTGTTATTTGCCTTTTACATGATATTGTGTTTCGATGGCCGACAGACCGTAGTGGACCGTTGGTTGTGGTTTTTGATCGAGGATGATGCACAGTGGGAGACGTTCCCTTGGGGGAAATACTCCTTTCAGATATTGATGCATTATATTCGGCAGCTGCATGATGTTCTGCCACCTGGCCGATATACTAAGGACGTTTCACCTAGATATCGCCACCTTCTTATCATTTTTATGGGGCCACTTATGTCTTGTCAGTACGTATATGTTTTTATTTTATTTATATTTGTACTTAGTTTTTTAAATATTTAAAAAATCTTATTTTTCATACTTATCAATGTTCTCACAGATTTGGGCATTCGAGGCGATACCTCGCCTGGGTAATGCTTGGGCGACTCGAGTATCCGACACCCAGTTGCCTAGGTGCCTTCGTTGGAGGTTTTCGAAGACCGCTATTGACATGATGATTTTTTTCTTTGACACGGTATGTATTAACATTGTTTACTTATTTATTTATTTAATAATTAATTTATTTTTTTATTAATTTATTTATATTATTTAGTGCTTTAGTGTGTCATGAGATATTGATCCACCGAGGAGGAGCTCCACAGATATATATAGAGAAAAGTCGATGATCCAGTTATTTTGTTAGGTCCTCCTCTGCTCATCCCAGGAAAACCGGTTTTTAGGCGGCGGTCTTTGGGAGGAGGAAGTGAGCAGAGGCAGAGGCAGAGGTACGAGCACAGATTCGACAAACCCCCCAGCCCCTATTGGCGCAGGAGTGGAGGTCGATTCGACACCTGACCCCTATCGGGGGCAGAGGCAGGTCGCTGGGGGGCAGAGTCGAGCAGGGGCAGGAGGAGAGGGTAGACCGTTTAATGACCGACACGCTACTCCTACGATTCGAGCCGGAGAAGCGGCCAGACAGATGGCCGGGACATATGACACATCACCGGGCGGATGATGCACGTGTTGATCCATCTGCCCACGATTTAGTATGCGCACGATGATCCATCGTCCGTCAGGATACTCGTGATGATCCATCTCGTGAAAGGCGCATGATATGCCGCACCGACGCGGGGTGTTATGCGCAGAGATTAGATTCGAGAGACGCACAGAGGAGCGGTTTGCTCGATTGGAGACACGAGTCGATGATGCCATTTCTGCTAGAGATCGTCATCTCGGAGGAGGGTTCTCGCTGACAGACGCCTAGATCGGAGATAGGTCGGGTTAGGACCTTGTTCGGAGGAGATTAGGCGCCTATTCCCATACCTGATCAAGACGATGACTTCGTGCATGGCGCGTCAGAGATATCCGAGCCGATCATCGCAGCAGACACCTCCTCCCAAGCAAAGATCGACTCTCCTCCCAAGAAGATCAACTCTTCCTCCCAAGCTGACGATTCTTCCTCATCCTCCTCCTCCTCCGGCCATGTCGACTCTTCCCCCTCCTCCGGTAGTGACGACTCTTCTTCCTCCTCCGGCCAGGTCGACTCCTCCCCCTCCTCCGGTAGTGACGACTCTTCCTCCTCCTCCGGCCATGTCGACTCCTCCCCCTCCTCCGGTAGTGACGACTCTTCCTCCTCCTCCGACCATGTCGACTCCTCCTCCTCATCCGGCATTGTCGACTTCTCTTCCACCATTGTCGACTCCTATTATGCCTGTGTTATCACATTCTCCGCGACCACGAGTGTCAGTCACGATTCCGAGGCCATTGTCGTCTCCTATTCGAACTCCCTCTCCTACACTCGTGGTATCTGGTCCACGAGCGCCCTCTCCAGATTTGCCCTCACCGCCTACTTCCTTGATCCACTTCGGATAGGTAGTCGCGGCATATTCGCAGCCCATTCAGGGATCCTAGGTCTCGCAAGCCAGCCCCGACCGAGAAGGAGTTTACCCGCTTCTTAAAGTCTAATGAAGAGTAAGTAAATATTTTTGCATTTGTCTTATCGTCTTAGTATTAACATCTTATATTCCACTGCCTTAATATTTGAGGTCCAATGCGGGGAGGAACGTGGGGCTTATGTACCTTGTTGGGCCATCATTTTTTAAGAAATGGCGGATCCAACGATAGAGTTGGAAAATGATGTAAGTTTCTTTTGCATTATTTAGTTGATGAATATTTTGTCGATTAATATCGATTTCTTTCATTTCAGACAAAGATATAAATGCATATCTGTCCATATTACAAGTCCGATCCCTATTTTCTTGGGGTTGAGCCTCATGAGAAGCTAAAAGGGGGACTTATAGGATTGTATCTACGACATTTTCGGTTAGTTTATTTATTATGTGTCTCGTGATTTCACGTAAACATAATAAATGATACTTGTTAGCTTATAAACATTTTTCAATGTGTAGGATTCCATACGACTTATATGGAATGGTATGCATGGTACTGATCCTCGGATCCGGGCACAAGATATGACCCAAGCGACCATGGAGGAGATTCCTCCGGGACAGAGCCGGATGAGTTGGTCGTGGTTGTCCAAAGACGGATCTCCGTGATGGGGTAATCCTGGTCCATGGAGTGCCGAGTGCGGTATACTTGAATTTAATTATTTTTTTGGCTAGTTTATTCATTTTTTCATTCAATTTTTTTGATTATTTATCGATTTTGTTTTCCCCAGTGTACATGATCGTGAATTTATCGGGCTATTTTGTCATGTGCAGATCGGATCTACGTAGAGCCAAACTACATATGTACGACTCTGTACGTGCCCGATACACAGATGATAGTTTTGCCAATCGGCGTGCCGACACACGTCTCCTCCGTCGCATGCTCCCATGTGTACTCATTAGCGCTGGCTACTAAGCCTTAGGTAAGAGCCCGTCCGCCGCGAGTGGGAACTTGTCCATGCGCACCGAAAGATTGTTTTTTGCGAATCGACCCCACCGGCTTGTGGTGTATTTGCCATACATTCCATCATTAGTTGTATCACACGTAAGATTAATAGGAAGTTGTTGTTGGACCTCTAGCGCTACTCGGATTGACGACTGTCCCCACAAACCAACATGAGTCTTTTCTAGTGCGCTTTGTCCTCACCACGCGCACCGCAAAACTTCCCAGGGGTCACCCATCCCATGTCTACTCCGGTGCCAAGCACGCTTAACCTCGTAGTTTCTATGTAATGGGCACTTAAAAGAAGATGCATCGTTGGTATAGGTAGTCCAAATCATATCCTTTAAGCTATTCTTTAACTATGCAATCCAGCGCTCACGACGAGTTCGAATCGCGGGTCGCGCCGCGCTTCTCTTTTAAAGCCCATTGCAAGTTATGATGATGGACTAAATCCCAACAATCCCCTCCCAAAGACTCCAAGCCATGATCTCCCTCGCTTGGCAACCTGCGCCGCTCGCCAAACTTCCTCGCTTCTAACGCCAACTTCTTCGATTCAGCGGGCACACGCAGCCTCTCGATTCCGGCCACCCAAAGAACCTACACCTTCGCCCAAATTGTTTACCTCGATTCCGCCACCGGCAACTTACCCTTCGATTCTGGTCCACCCAAAGAACCTACACCTTCGATTCCTCTATTTTACCCGATTCCGGACATCCGCAACCTACCCTTCGATTCTCCGGGTCCACCCAAAGAACCTACACCTTCAACTCAATCCGTTTTACCTCGATTCCGCCACCTGGCAACCTACCATTCAGATTTCGGTCCGTTTACCTCATCGCTGCGCCAAAGATCTCGTTCCACCGCTCCCGGCAACCTCCACCGCAGCGTCTTCCAAGGGAATTCGAACTCGTGACATGCTTTGATACCAGCTTGTTGGACCTCTAGCGCTACTCGGATTGACGATCGTCCCCACAAACCAACATGAGTCTTTTTCTAGCGCTTTGTCCTCACTCACGCCGCACCCCGCAAAACTTCCCAGGGGTCACCCATCCCATGTCTACCCGTGCCAAGCACGCTTAACCTCGGAGTTTCTATGTAATGGGCACCGAGAAAAGAAGATGCATCCGTTGGTATAGGTAGTCCAAATCATATCCTTTAAGCTATCCTTTAACTATGCAATCCAGCGCTCACGAGTTCGAATCGCGGGCCGCGCCTCGCGCCTCTTTTAAAGCCCATTGCAAGCAGGATGCTGGACTAAATCCCAACAGAAGTATGTGGAGCAGTCGATTCCAGAGATAAGGAAGAATATGGCACAACAAAGTTTACGGCCAAGATCGATAGTAGTACTTGGGAGTTGTAGTACATTTTGTTGTATATCTTCTAAATATTTTGAGTTATTTAAATTAAATATTCATTTTGTTTTAAAAAAAAAGAATTCTTTAAATAGCAGATATGAAATCCACAAAAACAGAACAGAAAAACTACAATTGGGCACGATATCGTGCCACTTATATAATACGGCACGATATATCGTGCGAAATATATAAGGCACGATATATAGTTGCACGTAATATCGTGCCCTATATATTTCGCGACGATATATCGCCTTATATAGTTGGCACGTAATATCGCGCTTATATATTTCGCGACAATATCGTGCCTTATATAGTTGGCACGTAATATCGCGCCCCTATATTCGCACGTTTATATCGCGGCCTATATAGTTGGCGCGTAATATCGTGCCCTATATTTGGCACGATATATCGTCACCGAGTTTGATGTCATGAACCCATAACGCCGGACAGGATACTTAACTCGAGACCATCTGTCTTCCCCGCACGTTCTAACTTCTTAAATGCACCCGTCTCACTAAAGCAACTTTTATGTTTTCAAAATACTTATCATAATCTTCACTACGGTATGAATATGCCGCATTCCTAAACATTGCTACTATATGTTGACCGTATTGAGCCAAATTACTCTACAAATGATAAGTGCAAAGCCCATGTGATGCTTCGGGTATATCGCTTTTATGGCATTATCGATACTCTTGGCCGATCGTCGAAACAATCGATGAGATCACGAGGCAATTATAAGCATCTCTCAACTGTCTCAAAACCATGTCCAGAATTGTCGTTTTCAACATCCCGCCTAGATGCATTGTCATTCAAATTTAACCCATATCCATGGTGCTTGTCAAACTTCCCTACTCTCCAAATACCATCATTTCCATATGCACGCATTCGAAAAGGGCATCGTTCATACTTGCATATTGCATGAAAACGAGTCTTATACGAGCGCTCAACTCGACACTTTCGACTTGATTTTCAAGGTGATACATGCCTAGTGCGATATCCAATTCGTTTTGCTCATGTATGTTGCTCCTGGCGCAATGTCCCACCGTGATGCTTCCAACCCAGCGGGTTTTCGGAGGAATCAAACGTGCGAGAGAGTGTACTTAAATCACCCAACTTTGTCCTGTGGGCACTATTGTTTTGTCCATATTGTCTCTATGGATATCCGGATGTAAGTTAGCACCTCTTACTTCTTCGCTGCATCTTGGTTTTGGTTTTCGAAATACTTCTCTCCGCTTCACGTCTCCACTCACAAAATTCCTCAAATTCAAAGACGCGTTCTTTGGTCATTTTCAAATTGATTATTAGCTTCAACGCCGCACCAACATCACCGCAGTGATGTAGTTCTCACCAAAATCATTTGACCGTAGTTTGCACCATAATTAATTTCATTATTATCACAACCAACATCAAGATCAAGATATTATCACAATTAACATCAAGATTATCACAACCCATATCAGGATAATAGCCATCTTCATTGCTTGGCCTTATACTAGGTCCCGGATAATTGATATTTGGAACATTAATCAGTAGGTGCTAGTGGACGCGATGATCAATAATTGGAACATTGTTCATATGCATAAAAGGTGCTCCACTAGGCCTTACCGCATGACTATATGGATTGATTTGCGGACAATCGTATTGTTGAAAACCAAGAAGTTGCATGTAGTTGTAATTAGGCCCAATGACCGTTGACAAATCATTCTGACTAGCCATTAGTTGCATAAAACTTCCACCAACACCTTGTTGACCTTCAACGTTTTCAACTCGATTATGCTCGACCGACCTCCCACTACATTATGCGAACTAGTCTCACCCATCGTTTTTCTTTTCGATGTTACAAAAACAACTAGTAACTCGGTGTTCCCAAACGCATTTCAATGTCATCATCGTTTTTCAACTTTAACTTCCCAAGTTTGTTTCAGTAAATATCTACAATAGATGCATTATACAATCGTATACGCCCTATCAACATCAACAACACCATAAACCTCCTCCAATATTTCACTATAATTCATTTTGCCCGGTTTAATACGTACAACTTCTTCTTCACCACTTTTATATTCTAAACCTTCCCAATGACCACCAAATCGAACAACAAGATAGAGAGAGTTCATCTACATACAAAGAAAAAATATTAAAAAATGCAAGAACACATAAAAAAGTGGTCTTTTTGATCGGGGACGATATATCGTGCCCATTTTTCATTGAGGCACGATACAAAACAAGCACGATATATCGTGCCTAATATACAGCACGATATATCGTGCCTAATAAAGGGCACGATATCGTGCCTAATATATGACACGATATCGTGCATTGTGTTTCAAAAATACAGAAAATTTTTCCTTTCACAAAACACTTCACATATTTTGCAAATATATTGGCCTTGAACGATTTAAACAAGGTTAACTGTTAGGAAATTTATTGTTTAGATTTTGATGAATGCCATGTAAAACTTAGAATAGGAAGTTGGCACCCAATTCTTGTTGTATAATGCATCGTAATAAATAGAGTTGGCCAAGCTAAGTTAAGTCAGCTACGCCCTAACATGCAAGAAGACAACTGAAGACTAGAAGGAAGACTCCACTGCGAGACAGTTGAGTATGGCAAAGAAGAGTAGACGGAACTCTAATGAAGAAGCGAGTTGAGTGGAGATCGATCAAGTCAACTCGAGAAAAGCCAAGTCTCAAGTTGAAGTGACAAGAGTCATCCAATGATTGGAACTCGACTCTAAGTCACCTGGGGAAAGCAAAGAAAATCAAGTCGAGATAATCAGAAAAGATCCGTTGTACGTAAATCAAGAGAATTACTTAAACAAGTAATATCTCCATATCACCTTTCTCGGAGTGCTCGGTCCCGAAGCGTGCAAAAAGAATGAACCAATGGGAAGCACTACACCGTGTCGAACTCGAAAAGGTGAAACATTCTCAATCCTCAAGCCTACACTACGAAGAACATCAATCCAACACTCACCGTGAAGGAAAGATAACTTCAATCAGTTGAAGAGGAACATACTAAAAACAAGGGGTCCACATTCCACGAAGAATTGTAGGAAGGTTCAAGGTCGAACCAAGTCTTAAGCTTTTGGAGGGCTTCGTGATCAAATCCAAAGAGCTTGAGCAAGTGAGTCAGAGTAGCAAAGGCACCGCCCGTGAAGAAGTTCGAGTCGCACGAGAAGCCGGTGAGTGATCAAGGCGTCTCCGATCGAGTCCCAAAGGATCAAGTCATTTTGTGTGATCAAGACTTGTATCCTGGATCAATTTACCTTTTTATATCGATCATTACCTAGTGGATTCCTCCAGGAGTTGGAGAAAGAGGAGTAGAAGAATTACCCCATTTTCGAACCTCTATAAAAATTTCATTGTGTCATTTATATTTCAGCACTTTAATTCATGCATTTTAATTGTTTAAATCTACTGATAAATTTGCTATCCACTTGATAATTTCTAAGTACTAAACTAAGCACTAAATCCTTGCTTAACCAAACTTAAGGGTGTTAAGTCTTTCCGAAAAACAAAACCACAAAGTTGAGTTAATTTAGAGCCAACATCCGAGTTATTCCATCAACAGCTCAGTTGAGTCTGTTGAGAGATTAACTCTACTGATTGACTAAATTGACTGTCCATCAAGGACACAGCTGTGTAGTATCAACTCTGTATATTTAAAAGGATAAAAATCGAAAATTTGGTAAGGTTTATTCAACCCCCCTTCTAAACCTTACACTTACACCCCTTGGGACCTACAAGTGGTATCAGAGCGGTTGGTTCATTGAACCCTCCGCACTGGTTACTGAACTAGATCTCCAAACTTTTCAAAGACTGCTTTAGTACTTAAACTCTCAAAGCTCCTTTCATCATTAAAAGTTATTATCATGGAAGCAAATTTGACACGCATCCCTATGTTCACAATTGAAGAATTTGATGATTGGAAAATTCGTGATGTGCTCATCTATCAAAGATTACATGATGAGATGTGGATAGTGATAGAAGATGGGCCACCGCAAATCTTAAAGGTGAACACATTTTGTAAGAAGAATTGGTGAAGGAGAAAAGGATGTTGCTCCTGCACGTCATGGTTGAAAAACCAAGAACCGAGTGGACAAATGATGACGAGAGTAAAAGATACAACCTGGACAATGTAGCCAAGGACATCCTTTACAAAACTCGACAAAGCCATGTTCAATAAAGTCAAATCATGCAAAACGGCTAAAGAAATGGGACAAGCTAACATTGATTTGTGAAGTCTCGTGAGCAAATCAAAGAGAACAAATTATCGGTGGTCGTACAAATTTGAGAACTTCAAAATGATCTCAGGAGAAAACCTGGATCAACCGGATGCTCGGTTCACGAGAAATCACCAATGAGCTATCTCGACTTGGAAAGGAATATACACGAGAAGGAAATGTGTATAAAGATCCTAAAAAGTCTTCCAAATGAATGGGAAATGAAGGTCATGGCACCGAGACATTTCATGGACCTATCAAAGACATCCAACCATGAATTATTCTCGGACCTCAAAGCCTACGAGTTTGAGCCGAGAAAAAGACCAGCAGGAAGAGACAATTGCACCCAAAACAAATCGCTTCCGATTGTTAAAGATGGGAAGAGAGCCGAGGTCAAAGTTAAGTCATTGATCCGAAGAAAATAGCCCGATGGTCAAAAGATTCAACAAGTTCTTCAATAAGAACTACAAGAGAGGAAAGGCGAATCTTCGTAAAAACACTCACTCCCTCCAAATCAAGGGAAGATAGGCCAACCAAGAGAACAGATCATCAAAAAGTTGAGTATCAAAGGGTCGACAATCCAAGAATGGAAAGAGTTGATCAAAAGGTGAATATCTATGTTGGAAATGTAGATAACCAGGTCACTATGCCATTTGATCGCTCATATCCCGTAGTTAACAAACACAGAATGAAGAAGAAAGAAAGGTCTTCAGAGAAAGAAGACACGAAAAGAAAAAGGCAATGATGGCTGCAGAGATCGCTGAAACAACCAAGTCAAGAGAGATATTGATTCAGAGAAATGCTGAAGCCGACTACTCAAGTGACTCGAAGAAGAAGCCCCCGATCTACTTGATGGCCAAGGAACAAGATCAACCCGACCAAGAAGATGAGGTACACTCTAACTCATCAAACTCGGACTCTAGTGATAGTGATTGTGACACACACACTTCATCACCCACTCGATCTTTATGATTCATTAGGCAAAATGATGAAAGATTTTGAACACATTAAATCCTCACACACACTATTAAATGAGGAAAACAGCCTACTCAAGAGTCAAAACTCAAAGTCGACTAAGGAGCCGAGTACTCTAAGTCGAGATAGTGATGAGAATGAAAGTTTAAAGGCCGAGAATGCTAAATTAATAGCAGAAATTGCCGCAATAGAGAAGAGGGAGAATGACCTCAAAAATGTTATTACCTCATTCACTAAGGCATCCAAATCATTGGATGATCTTATTATGAGTCAAAGAGAATGTGGAGACAAGACAAGCTTAGATTTAATTCCTCTCGTGCTATGTCAAACCTCAAAAGTAATTTTGGAAAAAGGATCATCAAGCCATGAAGAGTCCGAAAAATCCAAAACTCTAAATGTTGCACACACCTTCACTCCAAAGCACAATAACAAGCAAACCGGCCTTGGTTATAAAGGAAAAGGAAAAAACAACCATTGAGTAAGTTGAAAGGATAGTGAGAAGAGATTCAAACCGAGTTCCTCAAAAAGAACCAAAAGTAAAATACTGCAAAGAAGAAAGAGCTACCAAAGACCCTAGAAAATCCATAAAAGAAATACATATGATGGGAATGGTAGAAAATATCCAAGCCAAAGCGATTGGAATAATGTAAACTATCAAAGATAGACTTATGGAATATAAGCCCAAATGGCAAAGGCCAGTAACTCAAAGAAAGGCCATTCCAAAAGTATAAGAGCTTTCATCAAAGACACATATGCACCTAGACACTACACTCGGAGACACCACAATTACCCAAAGAAGGCGATTGCTAAAAATTATACACAGCATACAGACAAAAGAGACAGCTTGTATGAACCTAGAATCCCCAAGCAATTTGCCAGGATTAATTATGATTATGGCATCGATAGATGGCAACCCCTTAGAGTCAAATCATTTGGCTATAAGTTGGTTGGATCATCTTACAATTCTAACCCCTCAGACCTGCAGGACAAGTATGGGTACCTAAAACTTAATTTCCTTGATTGCGGGTTCAGGAACAATCGAAGTGCAAGGAACCTGGTACATGGATAGTGGCTATTCCGCACACATGACAGAAACAAGAAATATCTGTCAAAATTCAAGGAAGTAAAAGGAGCAAAAGTCATATTTGGAGGAAATGAAGCTCCCTGGTGAAATAAGAGGCATCGATCCATCAAGAGGAATGGATTAGAAATCACGATGTTGCATATGTTGAAGGACTCAACTTCAACTTATCGAGCATCACCAACTCGTGACAAGGGCTATAATGTTGGATTCAACATGGGTGTATGCCAAATCAAGGATATGAATCAAATGAAGTTGTGTTTCAAGGATGCAGACAAAAGAACATGTATGTAGTAGATTGGTCAACCGCTACACACAAAGACTGTCTATTAGCAAAGAAAGAGCACAATTAATCAAGTTCAGTCGGGGCACAAAAAGCCGAGTCACCCGAATTTCAAAACGATTAACAAGCTTGCGTAGTAATCTTGTGGAAGGACTTCGGACTCAAGATACTGAAGGAGAGTATATGTAATGCATGTCGGAAGGGAAAACAAATCAAATCTTCATTCAAAGAAAAGACATGTCCATCTTCAACAAGAATATTGCATCGCTACATATGGATCTATTTGGCCCAGTGGAACCAACCAAAGATAAGTGGAAAGAAATACACCTTGGTGGTAGTAGATGACTACTCAAGATATACATGGACAATATTCATGTGTAAGAAGAAAAGAAACTCCATCGAAACTACCACGGTGATGAAGAGGATTCAAAACGAGAAGAGTCAAACCATTATCAAAATAAGATCGATGAGGAACCGAGTTTGTCAATGGAATAATAACTCAAAGATTGTATTGAGAATGGTATTGGTCATGAGCTATCGCCAGCAAGGACTCCACAACAGAACGGAGTTGCGAAACAAGGAACAGAACTCTCAAAGAAGCAAAGGACCATGTTAGTCAGGCGGGGTTACCAAAAAGATTTTGGGTCAAGCAATCAACACAAATTTTTGCTACACTCAAAACAGATGTATGATAAACAGACGGTGACAAAGACTCTCTATGAGATTCGACTCGGGAAGAAAACCAAATGTTGCATATTTCGAATATTTGGATGTAAATGCTTCATCCACAACAATGGCAAAGACAATCTAAAGGCTTTTGATGCTAAAGTCGATGAAGGTATCTTCTTAGATACTCACCAAAGCAAAGCCTACAGAGTACTCAACAAAAGGACTATGGTTGCGGGTTAATCCATTCATGTGGTATTCGATGAGCCAAATGTAAATGGAGAAGACATTGAAGAGTCGGTGACAAGTCAATCATCCAATCATACGTAAGAGTCCTATCTTTCAAGTTCAAGCTAGAATTATAAACTCGAAGAAGATGAGATAGTCAATCTCAAAAACAATTTGGAAAATTTGCAAAGCTAAGTTATTACGAGAGAGCCGAACACAAAGAACACAACAAGGCAAGACGATCGAATCCAGCCTAACTTACTCCAACCTCGATGTAAGATGGCCGAGAGACCATCCACAATTTAACTTGTCATTGGAGATATAAGAGAAGGTGTCAAAACAAGATCCAGAACTCAACAAGAAGCCATGTTCACATGCTTTATCTCGCAATAGAGCCCAAAGATGTGTTACAAGCATTGATGACACACATTAGATTCAAGCTATGCAAGAAGAGATGAATCAGTTTGAAAGAAATAAAGTATGGAAATTAGTTCAAAGACCCACACATCAAAATGTCATTGGTACCAAATGGGTGTTCAGAAACAAGATGAACGAGGAAGGCTGCGGGTAAGAAACAAAGCAAGATTAGTAGCCAAAGGATATTGCTAAGAAGGAGGGATAGATTTTGATGAAACATTTGCCCTCGTAGCAAGATTGGAAGCTATAAGGATGTTTTTCTTGCCTATGCACTCACAAAAATTTCACCGTATGTCGATGGATGTAAAAAGTGCATTCCTAAATGGTTTATTGGAAGAAGAAGTGTATGTTGAACAACCTCCAGGATTTGAGCAGAAGACTCTTGGAGATAAGGTATACAAACTCAAGAAAGCTCTATATGGATTGAAACAGCACCCGAGCATGGTATGATACCTTGTCACAATTCCTAATCGAAAATGGATTCACAAAAGGAAAGGTAGATAGAACACTTTTTTAATTCAAGACAAAAAGAGTATACGCTTGTTCAAATATATGTGGATGACATTATTTTTGGATCCACAAACAAAGAGTGTGAAAATTTTCAAACCTCATGCGCAGAGTAAATTTGAAATGAGCATGATGGGAGAGCTAACATTCTTCCTTGGACTCCAAGTGAAACAACGAAGGATGGAACCTTCATAAGTCAAACAAAATACACCGAGAGATTTAATGAAGAAATTTGGTATGGAGGAGAAGTCTTCCGTAAAAATACCAATGAATACATCGTCAAGATGGACATAGATGCGGATGGGAAGCCAGTAGATCAAACAAGATACGAGCACTTATTGGATCATTGCTCTATCTCACAAAGAAGCAGCCGGACATCACCTTTGCTTTGTAGGTGTATGTGCAAGATTTCAATATGCTCCAAAAGAGAGCCATATGACAAAGCAGCTAAGAGAATATTGAGATATTTGAAAGGAAGCCAAGAGGTTGGCTTATGGTATCCGGAAGGAAGCGCGGATTCAAGCTAATTGGCTATTCAGACTGACTATCTTTGGATGCAGAGTTGACAGGAAAAGACCTCGAGGCACATGTCAAATGCTTGAAACAGTGATTTCCTGGTTTAGCAAGAAACAAAATTCAATAGCCACCTCTACAAATTGGCTGAAGCAGAATATATAGTCAAGGGCAAACATTTGTTGTGCCCAAGTCTTATAGATGAGACAAAGAAATTTGAGAGACTATGAAGTTGAGGAAAAAGAAATTCCAATCATGTGTGATAACACAAGTGCAATTGCAATCACTCAAAATCCCGTGTTGCACTCAAGAACAAATCATATCGATGTCGATATCACTTCATAAGAGATCATGTTGAAAAGAAGGACATCATCTTGGAATATATCTCAACCGATAAACAATTGGCCGACATCTTCACAAAACCATTATGTGAGTCAAGATTTGAAGAACTCAAACATGAGTTAGGGTTAATTGAGCCGAGTGACACTCGGAAGAATCAAAGAAAGGAAATGGAACACAAAAAGGGAAAAAAGAGTGAACTCACAAATCGCCTAAGTAAATCGATTGTATCGGAAAAGACTATACCAAGTTGTTAGCCGAGTCACTAAGAGAACTGGAGAAGAAGAGTTAAATCGGCTAAAAGATGTTTCGAGTCACTTATGAGCAAAGTGACTAAAACGCAAATCGTTTTTACTAAGCGGGAATGTTTTAAGAATGATGTCAAAGATAATGATGATGTGTACAGACATAAAGCTCGCACACCAAGCTTATGATTGGATATAAATGTCGCCGCATTAAATACGAGACATTAAATGCTAAATAGGCGTGCAAAATCTAAACCGTTGATTTCGATCACATTTCAAAACCACCCGCACGCCCTTTCATAAACCATACTTAAACCATTTTCGCCCGTTTTCTCTCTCACACTACCAAAATGTTCATTTCTCTTTTCTCAAAAGCAAAGGCAAAAATTCTCTCGAAACCCTATCTATCTTCAAATCAATCTCTCGAGTTTTTCTTTGATAAAATCCTGAAAAATGGCACCAACCTATGATTTTACCAAGTTAGGGAAGCAAATCCACACCGGGTCTAATGTGGATTTCGACGGCATGGTGAAACAGGGTCCAACGACACCCTAGTGAAGAAAATCGCCGAGAAATTGGAAACGACCGGGCTGAAACCGCTTTTCGACGTTAGAATATCCGATGATCTATGTGGAGGAGGTCGCACAATTCTACGTGAATGCCGAGATTCACGATGAAGGAATAAAGTCATTCGCTCACGGAAAGAAGATCACCATCTCTCGACAAGGATTTGGTGAACACTGTTTCTCTACCAACCGAAGGAGCATCGAAATTAACGGTTCGATGTAAACTTGGCCGATGCTTGGAAAAAGAAATAGCCAAGCCCGACTATCTTTGATAAAATAGTGTACACATCAAACAAGAGATGCTAAAGGAGGATTATCACAAGTCGTTGGACATAGTTGCCAAATGTATTGACATCAAATTTGGACTTTGACCAATCACAAAAGCTGTTCGATCGTAATGGCCGCGATCATCGAAGAAAAGAAAATAAATCGGGCTGAGTTTGTCTCACAGACTATGCCGAACGTAGGGAACAAATCCTTCAAGGAAGATGGCACATTTGGAGGATCCCAGGATATGGCCTAGTGATTGGGCGATCGTTGGAGGTGAAAGGAGTCCCTCTTAGACATGGGAAGGCATTCCATGTTAACAAGAGGATATTCCGAGCAAACCTCTCAGGCGCACAAAAGAGAGCTTACGCCAAGAGAGTCGACACGAGTGAGGGGAAATCGGTGACCCTCAAGATACAACTGTTTTCTCTCCCAAAGAAGAAAGTTAGTCGCCCTCGTGCTAAGATCGGCCGCTCCCGCAAAGAAAGATAATCAAACATGCTCCCGCCCCTGCAGAAGTCACCGCCCCTCGCAGGTGTCTCTCTTGCCCCAAAGAAGAGCGGTCGAGAAGGACTCTCACATACCTTCTCCGATCGTCAAAAAGAGGAGGTCCGATAAGCCACGACGGCGCCTCCTCGAAAAAGACACCAAAGACGCCCGCCGCCAAGATCGAGATTTAAACTATCTCTCGAACCGAGTAAATCCCTCCGTACAAACTAGAAGACGAAGAAGAATCATCAAGCGCTCCGAGCTTGAAAACCGGGCCGAGTCACCCACTCACCGAACAAATACTGAGAATCGCCAAGCGATCGAGTCCCCGTGATGTAATTGATGAAACAACCAAGTCTCCGGGCCAAGGCGATCACAGAGGCAACTCAAGACACAATCGTAGTCCACACAAACAAAAAACACAAGAAAGAAGGTTCGATAGAGCCGATAGTGATGTGATGATCCTATCTCCACCTTACCCGGACATCCAAAATCGTGCGTGAGTGGAGGAAATGGAAGTTGAGTAAATCAAGGAACAGTTCCAATGACCCTAGTTTATAGAAGAAGAAGGAATCGTTAAACTTCCTCGACTAACCATCGTGTGCTCCCAAAGATCGGGATGAAGACAACGCACGACATCCCGCAGATCTTCAAGGACAAGGAGAAGGAAAGGCAAGCGAGAGGAAGTCGAGGCACGTGAGAAGGCCAACATCCGCCCTATCTCCCGCACTACGTAACACACACATCCTCTCCTTGATGTCTTCTCCGACAATGATGAGGATCCGGAGAATGCCGCCGCTACGTAAGAGTTGCAAATGCAGCAAGCATTGCACGAATCCGTAATCCTTCACGAGCAAAGATTGATGGAGGGACCAGGAGAGTCCTCCGTAACACACCGAAATTGATCCAATGGGAGTGGTTCAAAGCAAATCGCCATCTGTTGTTTTTGCCACCACTTCCTGACTCACTCGGAAGAAGGCAATAAGGGACTTGGCGATGAAATTGGGATAATGGGAACCCCAATCGAGCCAACCCCTATTGAAGGTGTCTTACCACACCGCCCCAACGGCTGAACATTCAATAGCAAGTAGGGAGTTTGGAGACGAGTGACCCCATTTCAAGTCACTCACTGGTGCGCCGGTGAGGGGAAACTCCCTCCACTACAAAGAAGGTCGGAGAATGCCGCAGATGACTCAACAACGAATCCAGGAGGCAAAGTAGAGAAAATACAAACACAAGAAGAACAACAAGTTGCCATCAACGAAGCTCGGCGATTGAGACTCGTCTCACCGGCGTGCCAACCGCTCGAAGGCTAATGACGCCGATGCGTCGAGGCACGAGGAAGGAACAACCCTGGGGAGTTAACACTGGCAATGAAAGTGCAATCCATGGGGTTGAGACTCCAATGGATGCCACCACGAAGACCCTAAGGCGGTGACATCGTCGAAAGGGAGGACCAGTGCCTCGCTGCGCAATCGAGACCGAAGGTAATGAAGGCCCACGGGAGGTTGAGACTTCCGGGGCAAAAAGAAGTGAGAGTAGAGAACATCCCTCCCGCTATCATCGACCCATCGAAAAAAAGGAGATAAGCGCGCTTCATGATTCCCAGGATAATCCCGATGTAACCTTTCGGGATCGGGCGAAGAAGAAGTTCGAGTCATCCCCGATGATCCATCCAAAAGACTCACCGGATGTTCCAAGCACGAGCAAGTCTCGATCCCAAGACTACTCACAAACCTTTAATTTTGATGATGAGCCACCAATGGAAATCTCATCATCGTCCGATGACGCTTCCGAGCAAGGCCGATGACCGCCTACTCAATTGGAGAAATTTGAGACCAACGACGCTGTTGAGACAAATGAGGCTCTCAGTTCGGGTCCACTTCACAAAAGACCCCAACCGAGACAGAGTACATCGCGCAGCTCCCAAGTCGCAGCAGTTCGACTCAAGAGGAACTTCACGCGCACCTCTCATCATTGAGCAAATACCGATTTGGCCGTGATGATTCCTTTATAGAATCTTTTCCTTTCTCTCGGAGGTACCGGACCTCCTTGAAGAATCGATAACGAGGTAGCACGCCACGCAGACCCCGCTTTTTCCATCGTGCACCATTGTTCCAAAGTGATTATGATTTTGACGTTGCATGGCCATCACCGCAATCGGAGGAATCAATCAAGTCCGCGAAGTGTTCAAGGCATTATTCGCCGAGATTGAACGGATGGAGAGGCATCGTGCCTCTATGGACATGCGATCGACAACAGAGATGCCAATCTTATCTGGCGATTTAAGAGGCATGACAACAGATCGGGGAATGGTGGCAACATCAAAGAAACAATGCGTGTGGAACAAGTTAGATACTTCAGACATTGTTCAACAAGTCGCCTGGTATGGAGAGTCTAAAAATGCCGATGCAAAAACGTTCGAAAGAACATATTGAGCACATGCATAAGCTCACATCGCCGAGATAAAGTCCGCTGCGTGAGCAAAATAAGAGTGATCTACAGCGTTTGGAAGAAACCATGAATACAAAATTCAGCCTTTTCACGGTGAGATGAAGCTGATTTCACAGAGTCCAACGCTACTCGATCCGAATTTCGTGTCGCATACTCGGGCAGCAGGCACTGAGATAGAACTCTACCATCACAGCAGCTCGACTTCCCGCTTGCCAAGATATGTTTCAGTGTTCTCTCTTTGATGATGCCAAAAAGGGGAAGAGGAATACCTTAAAGCACGAAAAGATCCGAAGCCGAAAAAGAGGATGCATTGTGAAGGAAAGACAAAGTGAAGCGGTTACTGAAACAAAAAAAAGGAAAATCATTGAGGGGGAAGGATTGAAAGATGTGACCTTAATGATCGCACAAACCCCCAACAGGGGGTCACACACTGGTGACATTATTAGCAAAGAAACTCCCTCAGTGACTGCCACTCCAACACTCGCTATATCTATGGCCGAAAAGAGAAAAACAATTGAAGCGAGGATGAAGGAAGTGGAAGGAAGAATGGATGCCGGGTTATGAACATCTTGAAACAAAGATGGAGGCATTCCAAAGAGACAGAGACACTTATGCCATCTCGATGTCGGGATGGAGCCACGATCGATTGATGAATTTAAAACGCCGAATCAAGGATACTTTGCAAATATGTCTATGGCTCAAGCTTGGGACTCAGACGGGAAAAGGGTCTCACGTTATGTGAAGAAGCGACAGCGAAACAGACTACCGGCATCACTCCTGGTCACTCATTGGAAAGAAGAAGACCCAAGACAAAGACACGCCCGCAGTAGTAGAAGAAGAGTGTGGAGGAAGAAGCTGGACCAGGCCTCCGCCCAAAAACATTGAATACGTAGATCCGGCAAGAAAGGAGGGATCTACCTGGGTGCCGGGTTCTTGACCAAGTAGCAAATTTGCAAGTGGCTAAAAGTAACGCCGAGTATGCAAAAAGAATAGAAGAAGAAAACAAGAGAAAAACTCAGCTATGGGAGAAAAGACAGAAAGATTAAGAAGAGATGAAGGCTGCAGGAAGGCATATGAAAAGAAAAAAAGAATGCAAATTGACGATGAGAAAAAGAGAAGAAGAGAAGAAGATCTTGAACAAGATGAAAGAAGGAGACAACGAAGGAGATGAAGTGTTGTTTGCCCACCCTTCGTGTATTTTATTATGTAAATACATACA
Organism: Rehmannia glutinosa; assembly: GCA_016081115.2. Classification (NCBI taxonomy): domain Eukaryota; kingdom Viridiplantae; phylum Streptophyta; class Magnoliopsida; order Lamiales; family Orobanchaceae; genus Rehmannia; species Rehmannia glutinosa. The sequence continues at coordinate 202,058 of JABTTQ020003468.1, forward strand.
ATGTAAGTCTTCCGAAATAAAGCTATAAATTCTTTATTTTCTCGTGTAGACAAATATGTGCTCGATACACCTTGTAAACTGATTGTGTAAAAGAACAAGAATGTTATGATCAATAAAAAGATTGATTCTCGCGATACATTCTATGTCAATACACTATCTCAGATGTATCTTTGCTATTTGCATTTTTGAATGGTTTAAGTTTTGGCATCATCAAAAATGGGGAAATTGTTAGGAAATTTATTGTTTAGATTTTGATGAATGCCATGTAAAACTTAGAATATGAAGTTGGCACCCAATTCTTGTTGTAAAATGCATCGTAATAAATAGAGGCGGCCAAGCGAGTTAAGTCACTACGCCCTAACATGCAAGAAGACAATCAAGACTAGAAGGAAGACTCACTGCGAGAGAGACATTGAGTATGGCAAAGAAGAGTAGACGAGAACTCTATCAAGAAGCGGTGAGATGCGGTGAGTGGAGTATCAATCAAGTCAACTCGAGAAAAGCCAAGTCTCAAGTTGAAGTGATGTAAGAGTCATCCATGATTGGAAGTCGACTCTAAGTCACCTGGGGAAAGCAAAGAAATGCAATAAGTCGAGATAATCAGAAAAGATCCGTTGTATTTAAATCAAGAGAATTACTTAAACAAGTAATATCTCCATATCACCTTTCTGAGTGCTCACCCCGTAAGCGTGCAAAAGGAATGAACCAATGGGAAGCACTACACCATGTCGTAACTCGAAAAGGTGAAAGAACAATTCATACGAGGAAATGGCAATTCCAAGGATCGCAACAAGACAAGCTAACGACGCAAGTGACTTTCAAAAATAAGCCTATCTCTTCAACGGGCAAATTTTTGAAAGATCACTATAAAAGGCCGAGGAGTTTATTTGAGAAGGAGTGAGGATTCTACAGACCGAACCAAAACATTCAAGCAATTATTAGAAAATCAAACATTCTCAATCCTCAAGCCTACACTACGAAGAACATCAATCCAACACTCACCGTGAAGGAAAGATAACTTCAATCGGTTGAAGAGGAACATACTAAAAAACAAGGGGTCCACATTCCACGAAGAATTGTAGGAAGGTTCAAGGTCGAACCAAGTCTTAAGCTTTTGGAGGGCTTCGTGATCAAATCCAAAGAGCTTGAGCAAGTGAGAGTAGCAAGGCAAATGCCCCCTGTGAAGAAAGCCGAGTCGCATGGAGAAGGTGAGTGATCAAGGCGTCTCCGCACTTAGTCCCAAAGGATCAAGTCACTGTGTGATCAAGACTTGTATCCGGACTGTTACCACTTTGTATACCGATCATTACCTAGTGGATTCCTCCGGGAGTTGGAGAAGAGAGGAGTAGAAGAATTACCCCATCTTCGAACCTCTATAAAAATTTCATTGTGTCATTTACATTTCAAAGACTTTAATTCCCGCATTTTAATTGTTTAAATCTTTGATAAATTTGCTATCCACTTGATAATTTCTAAGTACTAAACTAAGCACTAAATCCTTGCTTAACCAAACTTAAGGGTGTTAAGTCTTCCAATAAAAAACAAAACCACGATTGAGTTAATTTAGAGCCAACAATCGAGTTATTCCATCAACACTCGATTGAGTCTGTTGAGAGATTAACTCTCTTGATTGACTAAATTGATTGTCCATCAAGGACACAAAATTGCATGTAGTATCAACTCGTATATTTAAAAGGACTAAATCGAAAATTTGGTAAGGTTTATTCAACCCCTTCTAAACCTTACACTTACACCCCTGGGGACCTACATTAACTAATTAGGAGGAGAAGAACATTACCTTGTTATTCGATTTTTTGGTGCGATTTTGGTGATAAAAGCCCACAAAAATAACTTCTTGATATTTTGTGAAGAAGAAGAAGAAGAGAGAGAAAAAATGAAAAGCAAAAGAGAAGGGAGTGTTCACGTATGTTATGTATTGGGAGTATTTAATTTCAAGAGAGAGAAATACATACTAAAGGCTTGCATTTAAAGCCTCAAGGGTATTGTGGTAAAAGAACACCAAAAGTGGGTAGAAAACTATGTTTTTTTATCCTACATGTCAAAAAACTTTATCACCTATCCCAAGTGGGTAATTTGCCCCATTTGCTCTTGTTGGAATGGTGTGTGGTAAAATGGGTGTTGACCCAATTTTGACCAAATATTTAAATGGTTTCCATTAGTGAAAAGTATGATTAAATTATTTGTAAAAATTATACTAAGAGAGTATATGAGAATAATATTTGAAATTTCTCAAAACCACCCGTGAATGAGAAATTAATGCTAGAAGTTAGCCACTTAATACAAGTAAATGGTATGAAAAATGGACAATGTGGGGAAGAGAAATGCTCCAGTCCCACATAGATAAAGAGGCAAAGTTTGCACACTATATTAATCCCAAGTTGGACTTATGGGTTTGGGCCTGGTGGCACCCAAGTTTTTAAAGGGGTGAGGACCACATGCTTGTGGGTTTAGTTCAAAGCACACGCATGCGAGCCGCCCCGCCTCGCCGGACGGCTCACGGCCTCGGTTCGGCCGCAGCCTGGGGCTCAGCTTGGGTTTGGGCTTCAAGGCCCTTATTCTTTTGGACCAAAACCTTTAAAATAATTGATTAATTAATTTTTGAATTAATTAATGATTTTTCAACTGGGAAGTGTTCGCAACCGAGCACAGGCGGAGGCACGACCCGTGCTTCAGCTTCTGGCCCCTGTTCCCATCCTGGAGACGGGCCGACGACGCCCGCGGCGTCGGGTCGCAAGGCGCCAGGCCATAACTTTGTCATTTTGGTTCGCATTCACGCACGGGCAGGCGCACGGGCCGTGCGCCAAGTCGTGTGTCTATGCGAAGTGCAGAACATATGTGTCTGCTCGTTGAAAATGTGTTTTTTCGAGCTAAAAGACGTGATCTTTCCATACGAGGCACCTGAGGCCTATATTATTCGACCCCTACAAATTGAAATCACATACGAATATTATCAGATTAATAACGGTCATTGCATTCGAGCATACTGACTTCCCTCCTTCAAAAGCTTGAAAGTTCAAACACCTACTGTTTGCTGAAGTTTTGGTTTTTGCTAGTGTTGTTAAACCGGAACAGTAAAAATCGTTGTATCTTAGAGACGAATGCCGGAACCGTAAGCACTCTATATACGGGACGTCTTTCGTCTTGCGAAGACTGAATATAATTCAGGCCTCGACTTAGCTATACACTTCAAATACCAGTCATTTTTCTTTGAAACAAAAACCTTTATAAATTTTACCCAACATATTTATCATCGCTCCAGCTTTCCTTTCCGGTCTCTTAGTTTTCAAGGAATTTTCTTGTGAATCTCTGTTTGTGCATTCAACATATTTCAAGAAAATGGCTTGTTAGTACAAGATTAAATCTATGCAACAAAAATCCAAATTTCATATTGAAAATGCAAATTGTTCTGAGTAGACCAATAAGATTTTGCTAATCTGTTTTGATCCTAATCCCCACTTAACGCGCAAATCTTGGATTCATCTGTTCCGACGCAACGCACATGAGTGAATCATAAATGATGTTATACCATACCAAAACTACTACTTTAGGTTGTGGATAATTAAGAAGCAGTTAGATAGTAAATGGTAAAACTGTCTTATTTACATGGACACTGAATAAGCATGAGTTAACTTTTTATGCATAATATGGTAGCAACACAAGTATTGTGTGTCTTAAACCAAACATCCACATTTCCTGCCCTTCACTTAAAACTTCAATCAATTATTATGAATTAACAAATAAATCTGTTCATTCTCACAAAAATCAAATTTTGGATCAATTTCACATCATCTTTATCTCAATTTAGCTCTGTAAAACTATTACTTGTAAAACTATTACAAGTTGAAGCAAAAAGGCAAAGCATGAAAGCCCCATTTCAAGATTTATCTTCACCTGATAATTCAACAAGGGCACCCACAAGCAGCCAGCCGAAAAATGATCAAGAATTAGGATATATCGTTGCATCCGACGATGCAAATGTTGCAATATTCAAGAAATCTTTCCTAAATTTACCTTGTGAAATAGATTTGATTCTTGTCCGAATGGTAAGTAGCCATGAAAAACTCCAAATTTTAATCCCACAAACCATGAATAACCATTGTATGCAATGCGAAGAGAAGGGGCCAAACTGGACAAAAAAAGGAAAAAAATTAAGTTATAGTTTATATGATTTTTTTTTGAACTTATATGAAATCACAGGTCATGGCAGAGGCAATTGGAACATTCATACTAATGTTTTGCATCGGCGGGATAGTTGCAAACATGAGCTTCATGGGAATAAAAGCAGGGCTAATGGAATATGCAGCAACAGCAGGTTTAACAGTTATAGTCATAGTTTTCTCAATAGGCTCCATTTCTGGTGCTCATGTTAATCCAGCTGTCATAGTTTGGTAACTCAAATATTACCATTAGCTAAAATTAATAAAATGTTTGGTGAATACGTAGTAAAAGTGGTTTATTTGTGTAAAGTCAAAACAGATCTAACACATCCATACCTCCATTGTTTTTAGATGTAACTAAATAATGGAAAATCAAAAGTAGAAGTTGATTATTTATTATGCCAAAAGCTGATAATCACTTCTATTAAGTATTTGCAAACACTCCCTAAGTTTTTATTGATCAACCACAAAAATTTTGATGCTGCATTTAACAAAAGCTATTAAACTTAATTTCACATGTTCATATTTTCCAAGTAATCTTTCTTCTTTCCTAGTCCTATTATTAGAATGCAAGATTTCAAAATACAGTTGAGTCATAAACACTTATCTTGACATTATTACACAATTCTTGCAGCTAGAACAGTTGTCTGGATTTATTGCTGGAGTGGCAATTTTTCTAGGAGTACTAATCACCGGGTAAAAATTTCGACTCTGATCATCCTAACGCATCGAAAAAAATCATTTCGACTGAATTTTCACCACATTCATTATCAAATACAGGCCTGTTTCAGGGGGATCAATGAATCCAGCAAGGTCACTAGGACCTGCACTTGTTTCATGGAGATTTGATCACCTGTGGATATATATTGTCGCCCCAACTATCGGAGCTATTGCAGGCGTTTTCGTGTATCGTATTTTACGTCTGCAAGGGTGGTCATGTGAATCTGATCCTTCACATAGAACCATTCAAGTTAGCCATAGCTCCTTGCATTAGAATTTGTATTAACAAGAGAATCCCATAATTTTTTTCACTTTGTTGACATATATGACATGGAACTACATTAGTACAAAATTATGCTGTGGCAAGTTTTTGGTATTTGTTAGGGGTGTCAATCGCTGTCGTATTTCGTATTTACGGGTCGTGTTCTGACACGGGTATAACACGTTTGACATAGACATAAACACGACACGTTTAATTATTCTTGTCAAGATACACAACATGAACATGACTTGATTATACACGAGTAACCCGACACGACAAGAAAAACCTATATAATTTAAAATTGATACGAAAAAAATAAAGAAAATGATAACTTCATGTTAGGTTCATGTCGGGTTATCGCATCGTATTTGTGGTGCTAACAAAAGATACTTGCCTAAGGGAGTGATTTCTTCTGATTAAATTGCCTAAAATTGTTTGGCAAAACAAATGGTGACTTGCGATCTTTGATGAGGTTATTTTTGTATTTTTTTTTCTTTTCTGATGCCAATAGGGCCTAAAGCTTTTTCGGTTTGCCCAAAAAGCAGCCCAATTAAAAAAAAAATTGGACTTGCCTCAGTCCATTGATATTCATATTATGTAGCCCAAATAAGCTTGGCTAAAGATAATTTTGCCTTTCTTGAGCTAGTTATGGTACCCCCGTCAATTTTCACTTGTATGTTCAAGCACATATATTTTGGGGTGCAACGGGGCATATCGGACCCGGATTTTGCTTTCTCCGACCCCACCCGATAGTTAATTTTTGTTCTCGACCCTGCCCAAAACCCAGACGAGAAAAAAATGATATTAATCCTTATCCCCGCCCCAAACTGGATCTGATTTCCACGAACATGAGGGCCATGACCCAAAGTGAGTATTATTTTTTTCATTTTTTAAAAACTTAATTATGTTATTTAGATCTAGTTAAATTCTTAAATTCATTGATATCAAATTAAATTTTCAGAAAAGCAGACACAACAAATTGTAGCAATGCAATCTCTGCTTTCTTGCCATGTTTATTATCCCATTTCGCTTTGCATTTCCCAAACAATATCAAATTGGTAGGTCATTGATTGCCACCGTCCAATAAAACGAAACTCCGATGCACGACTGACATGAAAGCCTGCAAAACCACCGTTAGAAAAGGGGTTGGAAGGGTCTTTTTTTCCGCGTACCATCTCCTACGCTCAAGTCAGGATCACTCTAAAGAAAAATATATGAAAATGAAACAGTATGAAAAGTGTGTATAGATAGTCTAACTTGAGGCATACCTTTTTGTGAGCTATTTATAGGTTGTCAATAGAATTTCGTGCCCAACAAGTTGGACTAAAACCCTAGTTTATCCCTCTATTCGATTGAGCTTATTATTCGCGGGCTACAAGTCTCCCAAGCCCATCAAATTGAAAGACGTCTAGTTTGGTTCACAACAAGGGCCCAACTCATCCACTAGCTCGGGCACACTATAGTGGATCATAGAGGCCCATAAATCCATAAGTTAATCGCACCTAGAGGTTGGCCCATTCCTGACCTACTAGCTCGACTCAAAGGTTCTTACAATCATATTTGGTCCCAAGGCCTAGAGATCGGCCTTAGGGTTAGCACTCGGCCCAATTGGACCCTAAGCCCAATCGGCTTGCTACTCCATTCCTTGGGTTTTGATTGATCTTCACAGATTGGGATTCGATTTCCACCCTTTTCTTAGTTAGCTCGGCCTCCGTACGGCATACTCTCATACATCGGTCTTGTCATTATAGATTGTCCCAAATTTATCTGGGTCCTTTATTAAGTTGGTCTCATAAAGATTTTAACCTCTCATACTTACCAGATCGGATCTGCACATCATCTCTAAGAGAGAGGCCCAAAACGGTCACATCACAAATAAAAACTCTCTTCTTCTAATTTGAAGTTCTGTTTCTTATAGTATCATTATCACATTGGGATTTGATTCGTTTATTATTATTTTTGTGTGTGTGTGTGTGGATGAAGCATGATGGGCTACCAAAATCATGGAGACAGTAGAAACAGTTTGAACTAAACTGAATCGGCAAATGTTTGGAAATTGGTATGAGAACAAACACTTGGTCCAAAAGCCTAAGACAAGTACTCACCCTAAAGTGACAGCCCAATTAGAAACACTTATTTTTTAACTCTTTTTTAAATGCTACATTGTGTAAATGTCCTTGGATTGTTGCCAAGGACTAGAAAATCTTCAAGTATGTCAGCTTCTTTTTCTTAATGTTAGCTAAAATATACGAGTGTGTCACTTTAGAGTTAATTAAACTAATATTGGGTTCCTTTCAAAAATCAACTTCACCCTAGTCATTCCATCTTTAAAAATTGGAAATTATGATGACAAACCATCTTTTTTTTGGAGTGTAAACAAATAATGTTTCCCATCCAATAACTTAGGGGTTAGTGAAGAAACCAATAAAAATTTTGACCTACTGGACCAGATAAGTTCTAATATTTTTATTTTCATTAAAAAAAATCGACTAGAAATATTATCAAGAAAATCTTTTATCCGAACAAATTTAATAATAAGTAAGAATAATTTTAAATACGGATATCCATATCCCTATATAAGATAGCAGAATTAGATTATTATTATTATAGGATTTCTAATTTCATTTTTCTAAAACATTAGGTATGAAAAGTTGACTTTTAGGACAATGGGGTGTGATAAAATTAAAGTTATAAAATGTATATGAATCATAATTGCCCACTATTATCCCATTTTATTGATGAGCTGACTCATCTCCTGCAAATTACACACATTGAATAAAAAGTTAAAATTAAATGGAGTAAGCATGATTCAATCTTGATATGGACACATGAATATTTAAAAATGGTCCAACCTCCAACAAGTATGGGAACATCTGCACAAAAGCAACAGCCATTTGAGCTTCAAAAGAAAGTGATTTTATCTCCAAAAGTCCATTAATCAATTAAGAGGGGACCATATATATCACCTCTCCACTTCTGGAGATCATCTTCTATTCTCTATGATGTTTAATATAGTGTTTTAATTCATCATATAATATCAATTATATAAGACGATGTCATAATTTAGACATGGTAATACTCACATGATCGATGTAGTAAAACATCTGACGAAACACTATAATAAACAGGAGATTTTGTTTTACAAATTTGTTAGTCGGTGTAGTGTATTTTATTCATTTTACACCTTATTCTACCTAAAAGTTAGGTCCAAACAAATTATTGTAATCCTGGCCTCAAATTTTAACATCTCACTCTTATTTAAAAAAACTAAATATTATATCACAAGATATAATTAATATACAGTAAATCATGTCAAACAAATTATGAAGTCCCTATAAACAAAAGCAAACGATAAATTGGGATATAAAAGAATTATGATCCGCAGATCCACGAAAGATGCTGGGTAAAAAATCCTTACAAAAGTTACAATTTTTTAAAGGGTATATAAGAAATTATTGTTTTTTTTATATATATAAGAAATTATTGGTTGAGAGAATTTATTTCCGTGAAGTCACCTTCCATTATTGGGAGCAGGCCAAGGTCAATGGACAATGGAAAGGTGTGGTTCATACATTAGCCATGTCTTAATCATGGGTGGTTGTGGTTGTGCTTCACCCACAATTATTTTTATTTTTTATTTTTTATTATAAGTTAATTGATTTTCGTATGTCACATATTTTTTTAAAACCTAAAAGTACGTGTACAAATTTTTTTATGGAATGTGTAATGATAAATTTAATGTAATCCATTATTTTGAACACTTGATAATATACTACAATTGTTGCAAAAATATACACTTGTTGTCGACTTCTTTCGTCTTTTCTGACTTGAATGTTGGACTCCCAGTAATCTTTGAATTTTTCAACCGAATCAATTCAAGGGAACTGGAGGGAAATCGGATAATTCTTGGTAATCGATATGTTCGTGCACATTATATAGGAAAAGAATTCCCAATAACTTTATATAAAATGTATTGAAGTCCACCACAATGACTCAAAATTGAACTGAAGGGTTTGAAATTCACATTATCTGAAAAGAAAAAAGAAAAAAAAAAACAAAGCTTTATTCTTAGTTTTATTCTTCCTTACAAATTATTTCCACGGGATATTCCCCTGAATCACTCCCTCAACAAACTACAATATGCTAAAACCATTTAGTATTATTATAATAATATTTATTATCACTATCATCAAGCCACTTGTTGGGTGGTCGTAGCCTAATAGAGTTTTTGAAACCAGAACTCTCAAGTTCAAATCTTTATATATGCACTATTTGGGTCTGCTCGCTAGCTAATTGTATTCGTAAGAGTAAGTTTCATTTGAGAAAGTCTCACATATTTAAATTTATAAGACGAATCAACTCATTTTATAAATCAAAGCAAGTGAAATCTAAATTTAAATAGATTTGCTAATATGAGTCATTTTAAGATTCGTCTCACAAATCAAATCAATGAGACCATCTCATATGAGTTTTTGCCTATTTGGTAATACGGTTAAAAACCCAAGAAATCTAGAATGTATATTACACTCTTATAACGTACAAAATTTTAAATCAATACATCAAATCTAAAGGATTAATTATAGTGAAAAAGAAATATGTATTATTGTATTTCTCATGAATGTTAGAGAAAAAGAGAAGATTGGTTGTCATCCAAAAAAAAAAAGTTTGAGTAGTTATCGTGAGGAATAATCACATAATGCCTACAAAGCAAAAAAGGAAAATGCAGGAATTTGACATTGGAGGTCAAAATTTTGTTACATGCCCAGGCCATGCATATTCTATCAGTCTTTTGGCCTGACTCAAACTTTTGAAATTAGGCCCCCATTTATTTACAAACTAAAAGACAACATAAAACAATAAAAGAAAGAATAATGTGCAATATATAGAACAATTCCAATATAATTAAATTAATATGATATCTGTATTTAAAAATTCAAATAGTTACTTAAATATAACCCGCTTTACAATTTTGGCCACAAAAATATTAATCAAATCAGTAAAATCAAGTTGTTCAATAAAATTCTCTCAATCGATAACATAGCTAACTCATTTTTGACATGGTTGATCGGAGAATTTTTTTTCTTTTTCACGGACGAACAACCTTCTTTAATGTTTTGTTACCGTCTTTCCAATTCTCTTAATCTTCCTTTTTTTTTTTGATTCTTTTATCTTTTAAAATTTAAATTGAAAAATTAATATTGGACCATTAAGAAAATATTAAAATTGATGATTTTGTCAGAACCAAGCAAGGCTTAAAATTACAAGGCACAAAGAAAAAAATGGCATTTCATTCCCGGTGGAGAACTTATAATTTTTCCCCCTTCTAAATCATAAAACACAAAATACAAAAAAATAAAAAAAATTGCAACGAAGGAGATTCGAACCTAGTCTGTTGGAAATGCAAAGTTCCAAGAAGCAACATTAATCGCGGTGCTACACCTGCAACATACATTTGTTTGATAGTGTACTTATTATTATATATGTCAATATATAAAAGGTATACAAAAATTTAGGGCCCCTTAATATTATAATTTTTAGGGCTGAATCGATCGATTCGCTTTCGACTAATGATAGGAGTGGCCATGTACAAGCCAACCCAATATAGGATCATGGAAATTAAAACAAAAAGTATAATATTGGAGATTTAGAAGAGTAATATACTCAATTATAAAGAAAATGTAGAAACAAATCATAAATCCTTGAAGAATGCTTATGTAGAAGCAATAAAATAAAAGCTATATTCTGATCCTAAATCCTATCCCATTTTCCCTTTCTCCCTTCAAAACAAGAGTAGTAACTTGGTGTCAACACTACAAGAAAACAAGGAAATTCCAACGGAAAAAATCTATTGAAATTTGGCCAATTACCGTTGGAATTATCGATTCAAACAGAAATTCCAACATAACATGCATTGTTGGTAAAATGGCCATTCCAATGGAAATTCCAATGGAAAAATATTCTAACAGAATTTCCAACGTTATTTATCCATTGGAATATATAAACATTGGAAAGAACTCCAACATTTTTTCCAACACTATCCAACAGAATTATACCATTGGAATATATTTAACCGTGGAAAAAACTCTAACAGTTATTCCAATGGAATTATACTATTGGAATTTAGTCCAACGATAATTCCAATTGTATATATATGTTGGACTATTCAATCAATTAATTATCTCATTATCTAATATCTTTAATTTTCCAGTAGGTCACCCATCGTCATTTTGTCCCAAGTCAGACACATTTAATCATGTAATTTTAATATGATTGACTCCATAAGAGAATATATATATTTTATTGATATGGATTATACTATCAAATCTTTTAATCCCTATTGAAATTTTCCAATGGTATTGGAATTTCCAATGGAATTTTCCAACAACATGTTGTATCATTGGAATTTCCATTGGAATTTTAAAAACTCCAACAAAAATTCCAACGATTAATTCCAACATTGGGTTTACTGTTGGAATTTTTGTTAAAATTTTCCAATGGTATGTTTTAGCGATGGAATTTATGTAGGAATTTTTAAAATTCCAATAGTATTTCCAATGGTTCATTATTACTGTTGGAATTTTCCAACGGTTAGTTGTGGTGTTGGAATTACTGTTGGAATTTAAAATTCCAACATTTTCTACCAACGGTTTTGTTTACCATTGGAATTTTCATTGGAATTTTCCAATGGTATCATGTAGCATTGGAATTTTCGTTGGAATTTTAAAAATTCCAATAATTTTTTATTTCGTTGGAATTATTTTGTTGGAATTTTATTATTTTCGTGTAGTGCAATTAGCCATTGTAGAACCTTCACAGTATAAAATGGTGTACCTAACATTATATATTAATAAGAGAAAATTATATTAATCCCCCAGTACTATTCGCGTTTTACACTTTACCATACATACTAGTTTTTATTATACCATATAAACTTTGTAAATTTTCGCAATTTTTATATGGACAATTTTTCCCCTAAAAAGTTTGTTTTTCTTAGAAGAGGAAATTACTCTTCACTTTTCATCACCAAAATTTAAATAAAATAAACAATAAATAAATAGTTAGCGAACAAATAAATTGTTCGCTGCAAAATATTTTAACAATAGCGGCGAATGCTTCCTGTTTCGATGCAAAATTTTATTTTCCATTAAAAAAATCCATTTTATGTTAAACAAAGAATAGCGGTTTTTTTTTTCTTTCAATTTCTCAGATAATGTAAAATATTTCGCTACAATATTCACTTTCTTTATAGTGTTCGTACGAACCATCGCGATACATATTAGGGTTGGCTATGAAGAACAACCCGAAGATCGGTCAGGAATACCCAATTGTATTTTGGTAAAGAAAAAGTATGGATTTAAGAGATTGTTATTTTTTTTATATAGAAGCATGATTGATCAAATATGATCGTGATAGACTATTTTCATTGTTATAAAAAATAAAATTTTAGGGATAAAACTGTCCATATAGGGCAAAGTGCACAAATTTACATAGTTCATATAATATAATATAAAAAAATAGTTTATATGGTAAAGTGTAAAAATACAAATATTACAGGGGTTTAGTGTAATTTACTGTATTAATAAAACATGATGGTAATTTGGTTAACAAGACTAAGTGAATTAAGTCATATTAGGATATTGAATCCAGATTAAAACATTAAAGATCAATTATGTGCTTAATAAAGCTAGTTCTAGCCTCCCAAAAAAAAGTCTGTTTAGGTTAGACAATATCAATATAGATATCATTATACTAAATAATCCAATACCAATTACTATCTTAATCCATGAATAACCATATATAAAAACTAAGAAAAAAATGCTTCAAAAAAAAACTAAGAAAAAAAATTAATATGAAATTAGATTTATAGGCATGCTTCTAATAAATTTTAAACGTAGTATCTCATAGTTGTGAAATTTTGAAGCATTGGTTTATCATTTAGTAGACCTTCACTGATTTCATTCTCCTCCTTTTATTTTTTGAGGCAAGAAAGGAGCTATCTCTCCTATGGTATTTTGTCAATTTTCAAAACGCCGTCTCAAAAAAAATTGAGAAATTAAAGTCTTATGTGAGACCGTCTCATAACTTTAAGTTCGTGAGACGAATTTTACAATACACAAAAAACATGAGTCATTTTCATGGGTTTGAGTTTGTGTTCAAATCTTATTTACATATAGGATTCCTCTCATGAAAAATACCCATCAGACCGTCTAATACAAGTTTTTGCCAAAAGAATTATATATAAAAATATATTTATTTCACTTTATAAATAAGCTACAATCCATGAGATATAATTGTTCCTTCCAATTTTAGTCAAATGAATATGACAACGTCAAAAAAAAAAAAAGGAAGAAGAAGATAAATAGATAATCAAAATAAAAGATAAAGGCCGTGTCTGCCAATTAATTGCCCATACATCATAAAAACCTGGGGCGAGTGGCAATACCGTGGGCGTCAACGTCACCAGCTTGTAAATGCTATTATCTTTTTAGTCAATTAAATAATTTATTTACTTTTAACCTAAACTCCTCATATTTCTTTGTTTTTTTATCATTACTTAAATTTAATGACGTATTTATGAATGAAATATTTATGAAAAAGAAAATTAGTATTAAAAATTGCTGATATGTGGGTCAAGGCCAAACGATCCATCGGCTATATGTACTAATATTGTGACAAATTTCATTCTTTTTATTTTTTTTGAGAAGGACCAAAATTTCATTCTTGATAGATCCATGTGGTGTTAGATTTATTTTTCTCATCGTTTTTAAGCTTTTTAATTTTTCATGTGCAGCATAATTGTATGCATCAAAATCATATGTAGCTAGGAATTGATGTAGATTGGGTGTAATTCTTAATATATTAATGCATTTGACTGTTATAATTAAATTAAACTAAAAAATGTTACAAATCCAAAGTCATATTGTTAAAAATAAAATAAAAAAAGATGACCCCATCACGGAGCGCGATTTGATTTCTGTCCAACCCTGAACCCTTTGTGGAGGGACGGAGAAGTGAATCGCGGAATATGTCTCAACGAACCAATATCCTGCATATATCGCTTTAATTAGACCGATTAATCACATAAAAAATCTCAAACCCCCATAATGTGGGTGCCAACCAAGCGAATATCACATCACCATTTTTTTTTCGCTGGTGAGCCATGACCTTGGTTGTGTGTTTTTCTTTTTCTTTTGAAATCTCCTAAACCTTATTTGTGTTTTATTATTAGGTTAGGCAATATTCCTAAGTTGTGGAATCTTGGGTTCCTCTTTTCTTTTTCTTCCTTTTTTAGGAAATATCTTGGGTTCCTTCATGTAGGGACTGCTATTAATTATTCTATTACTCTTGGCATAGCATGGTTTCATGCTCAGTGCTCACAATTGACATTAATACTCTCTCCTACTCAAAATAAGTGTATTTTTAAGAAAAAATACATATATTAAAGAATATTATAAAATATCTATCATATCCATAATTAATCATAAATATTATTTTGAAAGAAAACAAAATTTAGACATTATTATTAATAAATATAAGGGTAATCTGGGAAAAGCCTTTTCATTAGTATTGAAAATATCAAAAATACATTCTTTTTGAATAACTTTTTATGCGTCAAAAAGACACTTATTATGAATATGATGGAGTATAAAATACCTTGCGGCACCACCTCATATAGGCCTTAGAATATGCATAACTAACCGATCAAAAAAGAATATGCACAAATAAATAAATAAATATGCTTCACTGATTTTAAATAATAAAATTAGAATAAATTACAATAATTACCATTAAAGTTCAACCTAATCATAAAAGGATCTGGTTATATTTTAAAGGTACAAATACCCGGCCCTAGAGATATTACAAATACCCCTGAAAATTTATTTTTATTTTACAGATATCATGTGCAGAATGTAAATATAAATAAATGTCATTGGGCATTTGTAATTTTAAAAGATAATTTTACTTATTTGTAACTAGGCTGAACCATTCGTAATTTATCCTAAATTTAATATAACTGTATGCACAATTTTAAATAAAATTAATCTCTTGAGAGAAAAAGTTAGAGTTCCTATATTGTTGTCTTTGGTAGTTTGCAATATCACATCCAATTTTCCATTGGGATGATATTTAAAGAAAAATATAAAGGAAACTGAAATCAATATATATGTGTGATGGGGGCTATTTAGGCCGACCGACCTCTGAGGCTTGATGAAAGACCTGAACTAAAGGTGGCCTTATGGGGCTGACCTATTGGCATCGAATCCACTTCTGTGAGCCTAATGAAAGAGCGACCTTATTGGGCCGACCTGATGGGCTTGGACCCTCGATTGGGCCAAGTTAAGAGCCTACCGACCTGATGGGCTTGGACCCTTGATTGGGCAAGTTAAGGGCCTCCGGCGATGGACTTGGACCTCGATTGGGCGAGTTAAGAGCTACACCGACCGATGGGCTTGGACCTCGATTGGGCGAGTTAAGGCCTACCGACGATGGGCTTGGACCCTATGGCTCAATACGGGCGATTAACCTAGGCATGTGTGTGTTAATTAGGGTTTAGTGTGGCTTGATGCCTCACGCAACCCTAATTCCAAAACCTATAAAAGGCATGAGTAAGATCGCCGCAGGTTAGACTATGAATATACTTTATTGCACTTTTAACATTTTTCTCTCTAAAACGAATCTTCGACTTGAGCGTCGGAGTGGGTGCACGCAGGAAACCCCTTGGCTCCTTCTAACGGTTGTCAGGCTGCGATTTCTCGGTCGATCGTGTGGCGGAGTGTGGATTATTGGGCGGTGGCATTTTCGGGACCGACCAATTGGCGCCGTCTGTGGGAATTTGAGTTTTAAGGCGTGAGTTCAAGGTAGTTATGGAGGATTTGCGAAGGAATTTGGAGAATGATCTCGGATGAGGTTCCAATTGAGACGCCGAAAGTGGTGACCGGGAACGGGCGTCCGCGCTGGCGCTGGTGTGAGTTGGTTGCCCTCCGGGGTGACAGGAGTTACCGATACCATAATGGGAGTGAATGGCTTGGGACCTGGTTTTTCCACGGATGGCTTCCTATATTAAGCGCCGTGCCATGGAAGAGGCCGTGGATAGTCGGATGCGAGAAGTGGCTCCACTGCGGCCTTGCAGTCGGACACAGGAATGAGACGAGGCCTCCCGAGGTTGGGGAGAGCGGGGTCGAAGGGCACCTGTGTTGGAAGAGAGACCGCCTCCGCGACCTTTACTCAAACAAACCACGAGACGGATCAGTTGGAGTGAGAGGATGGATGATCCGCATAGGGAGATGAGAGAGTTGAAAAAGAAGGTGGTGGAGGTGGTTCGGGCGATCGAGGGGGAACTCCTTTCTCGGAGATTATGGGTGATGAACTCCCCTCGTATCGTCTGTTGAATTTTGAATATGATGGCACCACGGATCCTTGGGATCACCTGTGCCGTTTTGAGAATGCCGCGATGCTCCACGAGGTTCTACGATGGAGTGATGTGTCGGGTGTTTCCGACTACATTGACTAAGTCGGCCAAAGAATGGTTTAGTCGATTGTTGCTTGCCGGTCGATCGGGAGTTTCGATGAATTGACTCATGTTTTTGCACCAATTTACTAGTTGCGGGAGGTACGAAAAACACCGACTTTGTTCAAAAAGATTAAGCAAAGGATGATGAAGGCTTGAGGAGCTATATTAAGAGGTTTACGGAGGCAAAGTTGGAGGTGCCTTCGGCGACCAAGCTATCTTGGCTAATGCTTTGGCCCAAGTATGAAAGATGGGGATTTCTTTGAATCCCTGGTGATAGAGCCGGCATGCACATTTTGAGCTCTGGCAAGTATTTGAAAAGTACATCAATCCGGAGGAAGCTTAGAAAGATGAAGCGCGAAGAAGGGAGTAAAAGAAAGGAGAGAGAAAAGATGAGAGAGATGAAAGGGCTCCCGAGAAGCCTAACCTCCCCAAACCCGATCACGATGGGAGGAGGCTAGGTATGAAAAATATACACCTTGGTAGCTCCCCGAGGGAGATGTTTTTATTGCGATTGAGCGCCATCCATTTGAGGTGGCCAAAAACTTATCTTTGAGACGCCAAGGAAGGAGAAGTGCAAAGAGTTTTGCAGATTTCACAATGAGTATGGGCATACCACGGATCGGTGTACTCACTTGAAGGATGAGATAGAGACCGATCGGGCGGGTCACCACGAAGGAATTTGTGTATATGGATAAGAGGAGGTCTAAGGGTAATTATCGAAAGGGTCATAATAATTACAAGAAAGCGGGAGTGAGAAAAAGCGAGATGAGAGCGGATCTCCCTCCACCGCCGCCGCATGAAGGGTGATTCAGATGGTTATCGGGGTCCGTCTGGCGGAGACTCGCGACGGGAAGAGGAAGAGCTATGTGAGAGCCGCGCCGTTGAGCGTGCTAATGAGCGGATGAGGGTGGAGCAAGTGTCTGTGGGGCTAAATATTCAATTTGGGCCGAAGGATAGCCGGGGCATTGCAATCCCTCATAGCGATGCCCTCGTTATCACGGCAACCATAGCAAATTACGATGTTCAGAGAGTCTTTGTGGATACAAGTAGCTCTGCTGACATACTATTTTTTGAATGCTATAGGCAGATGGACTTGCAAGTGGAATTGGAGATGGTGGATACGTCTTTAGTCGATTTCGCGGGAGGATCGATTCAGCCGTTGGGGATGGTTACTTTACCCGTCTCTTTTGGTAAGGAACCATACAGGAAGACTAGGATGGTACGATTTTTAGTGGTTGATGCACCATCGTCGTATAATGTGATGATTGGGAGACCCTCCCTCAATCTTTTTCAAGCGGTTGTCTCAGTATATCACTTGAAGATCAAATTTCCAGTGGATGACCAGGTTGGAGAGGTTGAAGGGGATCAATACATGGCAAGAAGGTTGTACGTAGAGAGCCGGATGGCGAAAAGAGGGCGACTTATGATGACGGAAAGGGAAGGAGAAACTCATCAAGTTAGATGAGGACCGGTGGAGCATGTCATGCCAAATGAGGAATTGTTAACCATAGAGTTGGTGCATGGTGACCCTAGTAAGGTAGCCAAAATCGGGAGTCGTCTCAGGGAGGACTTGAAGGAGGAGCTGATCGAGTTTCTCAGGAGGAACATTGATGTGTTCGCATGGTCGGCTAAGGAATTGGTGGGTATTGATCCTAGCATAGGTGAGCATAAGTTGAATATAAACCCCTCATACCGACCTGTGAAACAGAAGAAAATGAATTTCGGCCCTAAGAAGGATGCGATTGTGCGCAAGGAAGTAGAGAAATTATTGGAGGCTGGGCACGTTCGTGAAATACAGTTTCCAGAATGGTTATCCAATGCCGTACTAGTTCCCAAAAATCGAGATGATTGGAGGATGTGTGTGGATTTCCGAGATTTGAATAAAGCTTGTCCGAAGGACTATTATCCGTTGTCGCGGATAGATCAGCTGGTTGACTCGACTTACGGATGCGAATTACTTAGCATGATGGATGCTTCCGCACAGGGTACCACCGGATCAAGCTAGCGAAGAGGACGAGGAAGCGGGTAAGTTTTATTACTTCTTTTGGCACCTTTTGTTATGTCGTTATGCCCCGGTTTGAAAACGCGGGGCAACCTACGAGAGATTAGTAGATAAGATGTTCCAAAACCGTTGGGGCGAAACATGGAAGTATATGTTGATGACATGTTAGTGAAGAGTGTGAAGGCTGAGAGCCACACTAAAGATCTAGCAGAAACTTTTGAAACATTGAGAAAATATCGAATGAAGTTGAACCCAAAGAAGTGTGCGTTTGGGGTCAGGTCGGGTAAATTTTTGGGCTACATGGTAACCGAGAGGGGCATTGAAGCTAATCCCGAGAAAGTGAGGGCAATCAGAGAGATGGCTCCACCTCGGGATGTGAAGGATGTGCGAGCTTTGACAGAAAATTGGTCGCTTTGAATAGGTTCATCTCTCGCTCGGCGGAGCGGAGTTTGCCATTTTTAAAGTGTTGAGGAAGTCAGGAAATTTACTTGGGATGAAGAATGTCGGGTGGCATTTGAGGAATTGAAAGTATATTTGGCTAAGTTATCTGTTGACTAAGCCAATTCCGGAGAGCCATTGTATCTTTATATCTCGGTGGGAGAGCAAGGATTAGCACGGTGTTATTGTGAAGAAGAAGGGTCGGTTCGAAGCGATTATACTATGTTAGCAAGGCATCGAGAAACGCAGAGCTCGGGTATTACGAGATTGAGAAGGTGGATTAGCACTTATAACCACGGCTAGAAGATTGAGGCCTTATTTTCTTTCGCATAAGATTGTAGTAATAACTAATTTCCCTGAAGTCGGTTACGAGCAAACCGAGAGGTTGCGGGTAGGCTAGTAAAGTGGGCCATTGAGCTCGCCGAGTATGAGATAGAGTTCAGAGCGAGAACATCAATTAAGGCGCAAGCCTTGGCGGACTTTGTGCAAGAGCTGACAAAAGCCCCAAGTGAGGGAGGGGCATGGGTTTTATTTGTAGATGGATCGGTGGCCAGCTCGGGATGTGGGGTCGGCATCGTGTTGATAAGTCCGAGGGGGTGGAGAGTGACTTGCGAAAAAATTGGATTATAAACTTTCCAACAACGGCGAGTATGAGGCTTTCATCCGAGGAATTAGGATGGCTATAGAAATGGGTGCGGATTTAATGTTGATCCATTTGGACTCTCAGTTGGTCTATAAACAAATTATGGGAGAGTTTGAAGTTCGAGAAGAGCGAATGAAGAAGTATGTGGATGCATACAAGAGTTTGGAGAAGATGATAGGAAAAATACAGATTTGCCAAATACCGCGGGAGGAAAATACCAGAGCTGACTTCTTGGCAAAGATAGCTAGTTCGGCTGAGTGCGCTCTGGAGAGGCATATTACTTTGCTTGTTGCAAGGGCTTCCGCCTTAAATCTTGAGGTAGGGGTGCTGGAGGAGGAAGATGATTGGAGGGTCCCCATCATGTCATACCTAAAAGAGGGTATCCTCCCGAAAGACAGGAGAGAAGCTTCTCGAGTAAAAATTCAAGCAACTCGTTTTTGTCTGATTGGAGAAAATTTGTTTAAGAAAGGGTTTGGGATGCCATTCCGAGGTGTCCTGGGGTAAAACGGAGGAGAATATGTGTTGAGAGAAATACATGAGGGATCTTTGTGGAAATCACATGGGAGCTAGTATTTCGATCGGGAAGGTCTTAAGAAATTTGGATACTTTTGGCCGTATTTGAAGAATGAGGCTCAGAAATTGGTAAAAGCTTGTGAGAAATGTCAAGTGCATGCGCCGTTTATACATCGGCCAATCAAGAATCGATGACCATGAGTTCGGCATGTCCTTTCGCTAAATGGGGAATTGACATTGTGGGGCCATTCATTAAAGCATCGGGGCAAAGCGTAAGTTCTAGTGGCGGCAATAGACTATTTTAGTAAATGGGTGGAGGCCGAGGCTTTGGCGAGAATTGCGAGGATGCGATGATGAAATTTATTTGGCGAGAATATTGTGTGCCGATTTGGAGTGCCTAGAATCCTTGTTTCGGATAATGGAACACGATTCGGTGGAACTAGTATCGAGCAGTGTGAGGAGATGAAAATTAATCAGCATTTCACATCGGTAGCACATCCACAAGCTAATGGTCAAGTGGAAGTGACTAACCGAATCATTGGTACAAGGCCTCAAGACTAGATTGGAAAGAGTGGAGGAGCTTGGGTGCAAGAGTTGAGCTCGGTGTTGTGGGCTTACCGAACAAACCCAAAGGAGGCCACGGGAGAGAGCCCTTTCGGTTTAGTTTATGGGATGGATGCGGTGATACCGGCGGAAATTGGGATGGAAACGCATAGAATTCAAACATTCGAGGAAAAGAAAATTGAGATATTGACACGCGAGGCTTTGGATTTGATCAATGAAAAAAAGAGAGATGGCTTTTTTTTTGCGAGATGGAGGGACAAGAGATAGAATCGGCAAAGATACAATAGTAAAGTGATAAAGAGAAATTTTCAAATGGGAGATTTGGTTTTGAGAAGGGTGATGCGAGTAAAAACAAGGAAAGTTAGACCCGGTGGGAGGGTCCACTTCGGGTGATCAAAGTCTGGTGGAGGAGCTTACGAGTTAGAAGAGCTAGACGGAAAGAAGTTACCTCGGGCATGGAATGTTAGCAATCTGAAGAAATATTATCCGTAAGAGTTTGAATGATGCAATGATGTAATTTCTTTTCTTTTTACAATTCAATGAAAAGCGCTAACGCTAGTCTACAAAGATTATTGATAAACATTCTACTAAGTATCTGGAGCTCGGATCGAGCCAATCCTCCAGACACTTCGGATGTGATTAGCCCAGAGGCAAGTCAAGCTCGAGCTTGGATACTTGTCCTCTGGAAAATGAAAATTCGAACAAGTGTTTGGAGTTCGGCCCGAGCCAATCCTCCAAACACCTCGGGCGCGATAAGCCCAGAGGAAAGTCAAGCTCGAGCTTGGATACTTGTCCTCTAAAAAATGAAAAATTCGAGCAAGTGTTTGGAGTTCGGCCCGAGCCAATCCTCCAAACACCTCGGGCCCGATAAGCCCAGAGGCAAGTCAAGCTCGAGCTTGGATACTTGTCCTCTAAAAAAAATGAAAAATTCGAGCAAGTATTTGGAGTTCGGCCCGAGCCAATCCTCCAAACACCTCGGGCACGATAAGCCCAGAGGCAAGTCAAGTCCGAGCTTGGATACTTGTCCTCCAAAAAATTAGAAAATTTGAGCAAGTGTTTGGAGTTCGGCATGAGCCAATCCTTCAAACACTTCGAGCGTAATGGAAACAAAAAGAAAAAGGTCCAAAGTAAACTTGCATTAATAAGAAGGAAAATTACAAAAGAAATCCCAGATCGGGATAGCTACAAAAATACAGAACTGATTACAAAAGATCCCAAATTGGGATAAACAAAATTATGAGAATAAGAATCGAATCCGAGTTCGGGCTCATGGCTAGTTTGCGATTCTTGCCGACGAGTGGACCGAACTTCTTGAATAGTGGGTAGCTCGGGATTAAGAACGGAAGGAGGATCCCCTGAGGTTGGGGATGCAGTAGCTCGGGCTGCAGCTGCTTGATCGGCAGCGGCCTTGAGGTCGGCCAGCCAGGAGAGATCATCTAGAGAATTGACAAAAACCTCATCTGAGGATAGGTTGACTTCGTTGGCAACCTTGGAAAAGACAAAGCCCTCAGGGTCTTGCATAAGAGCTCGGGGTCCTTCCCGATCTAGAGAATCAGATATCCCCTTGTCACGAAGCTGAAGCCCAGCTTGATCGAAAGCAAACTCGTACTGCTGGATCACCCCCGTGGAAAGGATGTCGATGAATTCCTCTGAACTCAGGAAACATTTCTTAACTTTCTCCCGAACCTTGCCGATCAAAGCTCGGCCCTCTTCTGACTTTACAAAATCGCGACGACCGATCTCAACGCCTTCCTCCCGAGCATGAACAAGCTTGTCTTTTAGCTCGGCCTTAAGAGTAGCATTCTCTTTATCCAATTCCTGGATTTTGATTCGCGCACTTCGGCCAGCAACTTGGCCTCCTTGGCCTTCAATTTCTTGTTGTCCTTCTTGAGGGTCTCAAGGTCCTTCACCAAGGCAGGATTGGCAAAGCCTAATCGAGCTCGGGCAATGAGGGCAGATAGTCTGACGTGAGCTCGGGCCTGATCCTCACAAAAGGAATTGACCAGATCGGCATCGGAAAACTTGTCTAGAGCGGCCCGGTCGGGGTAAGGGCAGTGACCCTGGATATACTGAGCTGTCAGCACGGGATTTGTATTCTTGAGGATCGAATTCCCGGTCATCCATGTCTGGTTTGGAGTATCGATGGGACTCCGTATCAGCTCGCGCTCACCCGAGATAGTTCCCACACGTCTTCTTAGGAGGAGGAGCTCGGTATCGAGGATCGCGTCGGGAGCCTATTAAGATGGGCCGACTACTGGGATCTGAGAACTCGGCTAGAACATCTTCTGCAGAGTCAGGCCGTGTGGTACGAGGAGATCGGGACCCAGAAGCTGGTAAACCAACGATGGTTCCGCTGACCTGGGAGGTTGAAGGTCGGGCTAAAGAGCTCACCTTCTTGCGAGCTTCGGGATAACATGATGCCTGCAAAAAAAAAAGTTAGAAAAGCACAAATGAAAACTAAGTGTTGAAGGAGGAGGTAAGAGTATTACCGATATCACATTCTAAGGGAACAACCTCGGGACTTACTCCCGAGTAGTGGAGCAAAGAAGGAGTGATGATTTTGGAAAGATCATATTTTACAGCAGTAAGCTTGTGGATCAAAGCCTGCAGGTCGAGAGGCCGCCTTTTGGGGTCATGTTTTTGTTGTGGGGGCAAAGACCACACCCACTCTTGAGGAAAAGACCAAGGCTCGGCCGAGGTGACGAAAAAAATACCGATCTTTCCAAAACTTATTGGAGGTCGGGTACTTCCTAGGAAGTTGGTCTCGTTCGCAAGAATGTAAAATAAGCCCTTTGGGGTAGAAGATTTAACTTGGAATGAAGCAAAGAAAAGATCGGTCGAAGGATCTATGGACAAAAATTTGGTGATTATTAGGAAGCCAACAATGATTCTAAAGGAGTTCGGGGTGAAGGGCGATTGAGGGGAATTTTGTACATAGAGGATACATCGGAAAAGAAAGAGTTGATGGGAAACCTAAGTCCCCATCAGCCCGACCTACGAAAAAGCTAGACCTTGAGGAGGAGGTCGGAATGGTCTATCTGTATAGCTCGGGAGGGACAATTTAAAAAGTGAGGGAATGCGAGGCATTCTGCGTAAGTTATAAAGGGATTGGTCACTAAATTTGAATGAGAAAATCCGTTGTCCACCTCGGGAGAGCGGCCAACGGATTAGATGCCCTAATTTCTATTGGGGAAAGAGTAGAGGATGAGTCGATTCCGTGGCCTCGGGATCGGATAGCTGGGATGGTGTTCTCTAAGTTTTGTGTCTAATTCTTCCACCATCTAACTAGGTCGGTCAAGTGAGGATCGGAATGGGTTGAAGATGAGGTCATTGATTGAAATGGAAAAATAATTGAAAAGAAAAAGAGAGAAAATGTACAGGTATTAGGAATCGAGGAAAGAGTGGAGGAACACCCGGTCGGAGAAGTCGCGAAATCGCCTAAATCACGTCGGAAATCGCCAAGGGGGGGGAGAGAGATTTTTGCTAGAAAGTGAAATGGTCCCCCCTTACCTTGCCCTCTTATAAGTGTAGAAGAAGAGGGAAGATGATCATCGCCCTTGATTCAAATCTTATCCAACGGCTTAGATAGGACCTCGGGAAGAGGAAAGGACGGCCTGTCAGTTGAAAGGACGTCTTGGTGACATAAATGAGCGGGAAATGAAGGGATGGAAAACCCTAATTTAGATCGGGATGAGCATATTTCGCAGGAAGAAAACCCTAATTTAGATCGGGATGAGCATATTTCAAATGAAGAAAACCCTAATTTAGATCGGGATGAGCATATTTTGAGGGAAGAAAAATTTTAATCCAAATCGGGACGTGTGAATCTTAATGAAAGAGCCTCAATTTAGATCGAGTTGGGAAAAGTTGAAGGGTGCATATTCCTAAAAGCACATCGGGATTGGTAAAATTGTGGAGATTGAGACCTCAAATGAAGATCGGGAGAATAAAACGGAGGAGAGGCATTCTGTAGAGAGGTCGGTATAATGTGAAACAATTATGCCCGAAGTAGACAAGTTACTTCGGAACATAATTGGGGGGACTGATTGATGGGGGCCTATTTAGGTCGACCGACCTCTCCGAGGCTTGATGAAAGACACGAACTAAAAGGTGGCCTTATGGGCCGACCTATTCGCATCGAATCCACTTCGTGAGCCTAATGAAAGAGTCGACCTTATTGGGCCGACTGATGGGCTTGGACCCTCGATGGGCCAAGTTAAGAACTACCGACTGATGGGCTTGGACCTCGATTGGGCAAGTTAAGGGCCTACCGACACGATGGGCTTGGACCCCGATTGGGCGATTAAGAGCCTACCGACCGATGAGCTTGGACCCTCGATTGGGCCAAGTTAAGGGCCTACCGACCTGATGGGCTTGGACCCTATGGCCCAATACGGGCGATTAACCTAGGCATGTGTGTGTTAATTAGGGTTTAGTGTGGCTTGATGCCTACGCAACCCTAATTCCAAAACCTATAAAAGGGCATGAGTAAGATACGCCGCAGGTTAGACTATGAATATACTTTATTGCACTTTTAACATTTCTTCTCTCTAAAACCGATACTGACTTGAGCGTTGGAGTGGGTACGCCGGAAACCCCTTCCGGCTCCCCTTCTAACGGTTGTGCTGTAGGTTCTCAAGTCAGTCGTGTGGCGGAGTGTGAATTATTGGGCGGTGGTATTTTCAGGACCGACCAATGTGACAGAAAGAATATAATATTGGATTCATCATTCATATTCTCTCATATCATATGGGTCTGGAATATATCTTATTTCTCCGAAGTCCAAAGTCTTCACATGAATTTATTCTAATTATCCTTATTAAACCAGAATCAAGCATTAATTAATTTATCTGTAGTTAAAAGATTAAATACGTACAGATTTCACGTAACTTGGATTTCATTTGCCATTAATTAGTACACAAGAAACTAGGGTCCATCCACAGTTTTAGAAGTTAAAAAGTTGGTGCCGTGTATTATATTCTTCTTGGGAATGAAAGCAAATGGCAAATGATATGTTTATTATTATATCTTAATTGCTCAGTCTAATATTTGATCCCATCAGTTGAATTTTGATTTAGTTGAGAAAAGCGGAAAGGGAAAAAAATCTTCCAAAATCTGAGAATTTTCGAGACTTTCGATTATTTTAGCAAAATTTGTATAGTTTTCTAAATTCTAACAACTATTATTGATGAGTCATAATTGAGACCCGCTTAATAGACCAAATCCAAGAGAATTATTCGGTGTATTAAAGATCCAATGTATGTTTTTTTTATTAATTCGAGTAAATACAATACCTATATCAATTCCCAATCAATGTCTTAAGGCCAAAAGTCTATGAAAACTCACTTATTTACCGATAAATACCTCATATCATTATTGAAGGGTACAAAATTCAGTATGCACTAACTGCTCAAGTTCTTGATTTATTCCGATCACTTGCTTTGGAATTGATTTGAGCGTCGAAAGTAGGGTTGCAATCGCACCGAACTGAGCCAAACTTATGAGAGTTTAAGTTTCGTTAATTTATTATCGGGTCGAACTTGACTTTAATTTATCGAATATATTAATGGTTCACGAGCTTTCTCGAGTTTAATCAAGCCTAAAAAAGATTAGCAAGTATCAAATAAAAATTAAATTATTCTTCAATTTATTACAAAAATAAAATTACATATTTAAAATATGCATAATATATCTACTAAAACCTATGATTTAGTTCAAACAAAATTAAATATGTTTATATTTCTCATAATAAATGTTTAGAAATTGGAATTAAAGTTAAATTATTAGTTTAATTTATATGAGCTTACTAACGAGTCTGCTCACGAGTTAACGAGTCGAATATCTTTAAACTTGAGTTTAGTTCACTTATTGTAACGAGCCTCAATATATAAATGAGTTCAAATGATCTTTTATCAAGTCGAGCTTCGAATAGTTCACGAGTGGCTTGATTCACTTGCAAGTTACAACCCTAATTGGAAGATCTTTATGGGTCAACTATCGGCACCCTAACAACCTTTATGTGATGCATCAGCATGTAGTGACTCACTAAAGAGTGGAGTTTAGAAAGAGTACAACTAATCTTATTAACACCAAATCATTTAAATAACTAGAGGCCACGATAACGGAATATGATAAAAATTAGCAATTGTGGCTTACATTTAATTTTTTTTTCTGCAACTATTTCCTTCAAATGTTCTTTTAGAATTGATAGGACTTTTCTCGATAAATTCAATATTAGGATGCTTTTTTCCAAGTTTCAAGCAGCTATTCTATGCACGTACATGTTGAATTGGTTTCCCATTCAATGTACTTAAAATTTTATAGAAACCCATTTCGTGTAAAATTAAACGCTTAAATAATCAAATTAACTAAACTTGTTAAAAAGGGAAAAATTTATGAAAATATGCAACACTTCTGATTGATAATAACAAGTACTTTTACTTGCTTTAGGGCAATCAAAACATTTTCGTATCATTTGAAAAATCTCACTTTTTGGATGAATTGCCTCTAAAACAGACAGAAGAAAATTACTGTGCCGTCGCCTCCTATTACTGTGGTGTAATGGACCAGCGAATCAAATAATTAATATGACAATCATTATAAATATATCTGATATATGATAGTGATCATTTCTTTTACTTATATATATATATATATATATATATACATATATCCAAAAATCCCATATGCATATCTCATAAGGTTTTCCAAATCCATGAGTAATCGTCCCAAGCTATTACCTAGCTCGTTCAGTTATCACAAAAGTACAACTTGGTCAACTATTTTGGCTGAGCTATTTTTCAGGTATCAACTTATGTTGACGGTAGCCGCTAATTTTCGTCAAAATCAATTCTCCAACCCACCGCTAAAAACCACGCAATTGTTGAGGGAGTGAATAGTTGGCCTCTTTATGTAGTGTTAAACTATTCACTCCTCTAAATATTTTTCTTTTTTTTTCTTTTTTGATTTTTGTGTGTGTTTTACATTTTCTCTTTTTCTTTGTCATTTTGTTTAAAAATTATTACTTTAATTTCAACTTCATACACATATATATATACAAAAATACATAAGATAACCTAAAAAAACATCAAATACAATAAAATTACAATAAACTAAAATACATATAATAATAAAACATACAGAGACAAAACACGAAATACATAATAAGATAACTCGAATATATAATACAATATTTTTTTTAGTAAGGCCCAAGTCCACTTCCCGATCCTCCAAGATCTTGAAAATAACCCCCAAACAGTTCGAAATTATTACTAGTCCTTGGTTGATGTTGTTCTTCTCTTTTCAGTATAATTCTTATCTGTTCTTTCCGAAAGTACTCACGTCGATTGGTATTTGAAATGGTATCCAAATCTATCATTAAAATTTTATTTTCGGCTTCCTCTTTTGGGTTGTTTCGCCAATCTTTTTTTGATCAAAGATTTTGCCTTTGTGCTTCAATTTTTGTTTTTGCACCTCAACAACACAATCTTTTTGTGACTGAACTCTCCAATAAATCTCGTAGTTTTTGGTTTTCTTCTCTAATCGTATTTAGAACGGCAGACATATCTTCGCCTTTTTTTCTCTTTAATTTGGTTTTTTTCATCCCATCTGGACGATGTGATGATGAAGAACCACTGATATTTTCATCACTTAAATTCAGAGAAAATAAAGATAACCCAGGATCGGATGAGACTGGGGACTCGAGCATCGTATCTGATTGGGATAAAATCCTTTGTGATCGGGAATTTCGTGAAGTACTATCAAATTTCGAAAAATCTTTCATAATGGACCAGCAGCTTTCCGCATATTAGCATATGCTATGCCAGCGGATGCTATTGATGAGTACATCAATATTGGAGAGGCTACTGCAATTGAATGTGTAAAGAATTTGTGGGAAGAATTTTCTAATTTAGAAAATTAATTAATGTTATCATGTAATTTATGCTTTTGTATCATGTAATTTATACTTTTTAAGGATCTACTATGAAATTTTATTTTTGTGTTTAAATTAGCCAATCAATGAGTAAGGATTTTTATATATTTTTTGAAAATAATTAATTTGAAAATTAATGCAAATTATATTTATATTTAATTATATTGAATAATTTTAATATTAAACTAAAACTATGTATCTAAATTATAAATTGATAAATTAAATATATTAATTCAATATAGAAAAGAAAGAATAAATATGGAATATTCCAATGTAGAGTGAAAAATAGAGGTGTGCATTGGAGATGAAACTTAATTCCTCTAAATTTTCCTCTAGAATAGTGTTAAAGTTACACAAAACTAGAGGCAATGGTTGGAGATGTTGGGAATCAAGGGTTGATTCCTGCTGTTCCGAAATCCAAATTTTCTATCGGACTAGATTGTTTATACTTTATATAGCTCAACTCGGTCATTGATTAGGACTTATTAAACTAGATCAACTCGATCCATTAAAATTTAAATTAATTAACATGAGAATCAGAAAGGAAAAAGAGAGAAAGAGATAGTATTTGATTGCTTGTGTTTTTATTTTCATAATTTTTATTTTGAGAGAAAATCTTGTGAGAGACGTGATTGCTCGTGGAAAAAAATATATTATTTTTGAAAAAAATATCTAATTTTTCTCTAAAATTGACTCATTTTTCTCTTTCTATATCACACTTCTCAATATTGAACCATACTATTTATTTCTCTCTCTTCACTCTATTCATATAAAGAATTTCAGTAATTTCTTTGATTTTATCATCATTTTTTTATTATTGTTCTCTTACTCTGGATAACAAAAAGTATAATAGGAGATCCATACTTGTGACGCCTGGCTAGAAGAGAGGCGGGAGTGATCACCGTGCAAGAAGGCACGGATAAGAGCGGCTCTGGTAGAGCTTCTGGGACGGAGGAACATGAATGAACCGATCCCCACCCGAATAAGAGGAGATTCGAGATTGTGTAGGTATGCGACTATACTGATTGAGAAGAGCTTAAAAAAGATTTGATAGGTACTACTCATATCAACAAGATTCATCTTCTTTTCTGGTGCTCATCTCATATACTCCGAAGTTAAGTGTGCTTGGCCCGGAGCAATTGTGGGATGGGTGACCCCCTGGGAAGCTGCTCTCAGGGTGCACGTGAGTGAGGACAAAGCACACTGAAAAGACTCGTGTTGGTTTATGGGATAGTCGTCAATCTGGAAGGCAGGCCGTTACAGATGGTATCAGAGTGGGGACCTCACCTAGTACGGTGTGGTTCATAGACGAACCAAACGGAAGCTGGTGGGCATGTGACGCCCGGGGCCGAAGAGGGCCGGGAGTGATCGCCGGTGCAAGAAGGCACGGACAAGGAGCGGCTCCTAGCAGGCTTCTAGGCGGAGGGGGACATGAATGAACTGATCCCACACCCGAATAAGAGGAGATTCTGAGATTGTGTAGGTATGGGACTATACAGTTGATGAGAGCTTAAAAAAGATTTGATGGGTACTACTCATATCAACGAGATGCATCTTATTTTCTGGTGTTCATCTCATAAAAACTCCGAAGTTAAGTGTGCTTGGCCCGGAGCAATTGCGGGATGGGTGACCCCCTGGGAAGCTGCTCTCAGGATGCGCGTGAGTGAAGACAAAGCGCGCTGAAAAGACTCGTGTTGGTTTATGGGGACAGTCGTCAATCTGGAAGGCGGGCCGTTACAATACTTAGGGCTGAAAAACGAACCAAGCTACTTGATACTCAATTCGAAATCGATCATTAAAAGCTTGTTTGAGATTGATTTGCGTTAATATAACAAACCAAGCTTGAACAAGCAAGGCTCATTTTGAGTTCGCTTACTCGACTTATTGCTAGAAAGCCAACCTTGTTTCTTTTTTCTATTGAAAGAGCCTTGCTAAGGCTTGACTGAACTCTGCGACTACTCTTCTAAATAAGCAAAGCAAAAAGAAATTACTCAACAGAAGGTACTCGGCTTCTGTGCTGCTTGATAAAACAAAGTACCCAACACATTTTTGCGTTTGATAAGTTGTAAAGCTCGGCTCGAATTCGACTCGATTAGTAAAAAATAATAAAATATATGTAAAAATATCAAACTACTCGAGCTCGATTCGTGTTCGGCTCGACCAAAGCTCGTTCGAGCTCGATCCGATTAATAATCAAACAAGCTCAAACACAATTTTTGAAGCTCGATTAAAATTCAAACAAGCTCGAGCAATAACATGTTCGGCTCGACTCAACTCATTTACACCCCTATCTATACTGACTATTTTAATTTAATTTTTCATTTATTTGTAAGTTTCTAACATTATATTTTGCATTATTATTTCCACAAAAAATTCAATAAATAATTAATATCTCTAAAAATTTTTTCTAACACATCAATATATTATTTTTTTTTATTTCTATATCCAACTTTCACTTTTTCTTACAAAAAAATCATTATTCAATTAGAAAATATAAATGGACGGAATAAAAGAACAACGTTGTTATTAATTACAATCTAATCAATACGAAATTGTCACATCTTAGGCGAATATCTAGCAAGGGTAAGAACCACGTCTTTATCACTGCACCATATTTCCACTACCAGCAATAATTCGGAAAAGATGTCGCTTTTCTGGACTTGAAATTTAAATATCCCGATTTTTATAATCCAATTATAAGCAGTCTTATCTTTGAAAAAAAACAAGAAAATTATAAACGGTCTTGTCTTAAGGGACATTGTTGGTAGCAATTTAGATTTGAGGAAGAAATTTTGAGTTAAGAATTTAAATATTTCTTTAATATTATGTGCATTCAAATTTATTTATTTAATAAATAAAATAGTTCAAATTAAAATATCTGAAACTTATTATAGTTTAAATTATCTAAAAAACTTAATCGAAAATTTTAAAAGTAACTTAAAATTATTAAGCAATCAAAAGATGAAAAATCCATGGAAGATAATTTAACGCTGGAATAGCCAAAATCAGGGATTTGAATTACACTATTACTCTATAATTGTACATCTAGCAAGTCATCATTGAACTTCTTACAAGTGAAAAAGTGAAACATCAAACGTGCATAAAAAATAGGGTAACACGCTTTACCTCCATCTACTCTCGTTAATTATTACTTTACTCCTGTATTTTCAATTGTCTAATGTTATCTTTTGTACTTTTATTTTCTTACCTTATCCCCTTACACGCTCATTGTTTAATACTTAATTGTAAAATAATTTAAAATATATTTTAATTCAATTGACAACTATTTTTTATTAACAAAGGTCTTATTAAAATTCATATTTTATGATTATATTATTAGATAATACATTTTTCTTAAAATTTCTACTTATTAAAGAAATTATCAAATTATCGTGTGTGTTTTTTAATTTAACATGGTTTCTTTGAACTTATATTAAATTATGTTGATGATAAAATAAATATTACTAGAACTCAAACAATACTCACTATAAATCAATCTATATTGAACAACTAATTATTATTTTATACATAAAAACATTAATTTATTTTACTTATATAATTCATAACACGTGATTTTTAGTAAATATTGACTACTTATAAAAGAACATCATTTACATTTTAGTAATTAGTCTTATGCGCATTTTAGTAATACACACAATATATTTTTAGTAATAATTTATTAACTACGTATAATAAATATTTTAATGTAAATATAATTATCTCGAGCTCATAGAAATTATGTTACGCTGAAATACTTTTTATAATATATTTTTAATTATTTAAAATAAATGATTAATATTTTATGTACTTAACAAAACATTAACTAGAAATATGTTTTTACTTATTAACCTCAACTGGAACCATCATTCTTTTTTCTTTTTACTGTTTCAGAATTATTACAAACTTATCTTGTTTTGTCCTTTGTTGACATTAATGAAAGAGAACAAAAATCAATCAGAAGATTCCATGACACATGGCAGAATCTCCTTCGTCACCTGTAAAATCTAGAATACACCCGACGCCACACTCGATGAATTCCCCACTTCCTCTCTCCTTTGCTTTCACCTCCAGTGCGTGACACGTCATCAGAAAATCCAAAACTCTGGTGGGACCCATGGAAAACCCCACCTTCTGAACACGGGAATTATCGCCCATAAATGGACCCCACTTCAGCAGATATTTTCAAAATACTCCATTTTTAAAAACTAATATCACTTTACCCCCTGATTTAATACTTTTTTCCCCCAGCTTCCCATCAACAATTTAGGGATGGCGGAAGGCGGGTTTAGGCGGGTTTGGCGCCAAAGGACCCGCCCCGCCAAGGAAAAATTAGACCCGGGACCCGCCCGCCCCGCCTCAAAACTGCCTCCAGATGGTCTAGACCCGCTAGACCCGCCAAGTTTTTTTTAAATTATAATAATTTATATTTTTCTATTTTTGACCAAATTTTCAAAAGTAATCTAATGCCAATAGGTTAAAAAATAAATAAATATAATTATTCAACTTATTATAACTATTTTTTAGAATTGGTTACTATTAAGATTTTTTTAAAAAAATACTATTAGTATACTACAATAATACTCAACTAATATTTAAAATAAATATTCAAAGTAGAATATTACAAGATATTATATTAGTAAATTAAACTTTAAAAGTAAATAATATTATATTAGTACTCAACTAATATTTTTAAACATATAACACTCAAATTTAAAAATACATAATGCAAAAATATTTCAATATATATTTCAAAATATAGTAAAAATTAATATGCGGGGCGGGTTCTATTGGACCCAGGGACCCGGCCCGACGGGCGGGTTTTGTAATCTTGCACCGAGATCGCCCGGACCCGTTTATCCAGACCCGCCGCCGTCGGGCGGGTTTGATGCGGGGCGGGTTTTGACCCGCCCCATTGCCATCCCTAATCAACATCAAGGAAAACTCCGCTTTCTATTGAAAGTCATGATATAAATTCAAGGGCGTAAAATGTAAGAAGGCAATATTGAAGGATGGTGAAAAGCAATTTTTTGCAACTTGTCCTAATTTTCAAAAAAAGAAATATAATTAGCACGTTCGCATGAATTACAGAATCACCCTCGTCTCTCTTTCTATAAATCCAAATCACCCCTCACCAGATTTCCTCTCCATTCCATTTCCAGTCCCTTCAAACTATACATACAACTTTTGTGCGTATATAGAGTTTACAGAAAACAGAGATAGAAGATGTTAGGAGTGTTTAGCAGCTCGATAGTGTCTCCGCCGGACGAGCTGGTGACAGCGGGGAGCAGAACGCCGTCGCCTAAAGTGACGGCGGCGAAGCTGTTGGCTCGGTTCGTGGAGGCGAATTCATCGGCGGTTTCCGTGCAGATCGGCGATCATGTCCAGCTAGCCTATACTCACCACAACCAGTCTGCTGTACAGCCGAGGTACGTACTGTACTGCGCATAAAAAAGTTGAAAATGGCGGAAATTGTAAGTACTGTACAATTTGACGATTCAATTTTCGAATTGAAATATGATCGTCGGATGACGATCTTAGTGATGGCTTTTTGATCATTTGATTGTCTGCTGTATATTGCATGGGATGGGAATTTTTTTAGAAAATGATATTTCTGCACTATTTTTAGTTTGATACGCCAATTTTTTTTAATGTTTTTTTAAGGTCCGAATTTGTATTTACGAATTTAAACAGCTTTATAATCAGGATAAATAGCTACACTTTATTAGAAAATTAAGTAATCCTTCCATTTCTCCTGATATATTTTTTGTGATTTTTGAACTCTGCCACTGTGACTATCATGACGCAAGATGGGAAATAATTTAATTTCACTCTTGATTGTGGATTTTTCTTTCAGTTTATGACTTAATGTTCTCATTTTTAATTGTTTTCGTTGTTTGGACGTTTTATTGACTTTATTGCCCTTATGATCTCACATATTTGATGATAATTGTCTGATTATATAAACTGAACTGAACGAAAAGTTTTTTTTTTTAATCTCTTGAAATTTATTGCTCCACAAATTTGAAAAGTTGGTGATTAATTGATTATTATGTTCATCGTGAATTACGATGTTGGGTATTAATCCCTGCCGCGCAAGATTTGGGTTTGCTGGTCCTGGTTTTCTTGCATGTTTGCAACGTGTTGAACACCGACCCAAAGATTCCTCTCTAGTTCTTGGATCTGTTCGATCCAGTGAAGTATAGAGACATCTTGATGTACACATAATTATATAAGAATCAGATCCACAGCCCACAGGCCTCATTTGTCACTAAATTAAAAGGAGTTTAGTTTTGCTGAATATATTTAAGGGATAATTACAAAACTACCCGCTTGAGTCGTATTACCAAACAAATACCCCTCCCCTCTTGAGGGTGTAATTTGGTGCAATTTGTAAAAAAGAAACAAATATGAAGGGGTATTTGTAAAATGAAAGCAAACTTTTTTTTTTTTAAATTAGGCTAAACCCCATGGGTGGTTTTTGGAATTAACTTTATATTTAATTCCGTTACAACTTTATTCCACTATGGTAGTATTTGTTGGCAGCTTAATTTACTGTGTAACTTCTTCTAGTTATTTCGAAGTTTGGTGATTATTTGAGCTATAACACTCCATAAGTTAGTGAGTAGGTTTAGAAACTTTTGTATTACCAAAGAAGGAATGCAATTTACAACATGGCACATAGTCTTTGGGTAGGTGAGACTCTCTCCGATAGTTAAATGCATAGTGATTTGAGTTGCTACACGCAAGACAATGATTCTAAACAATACCATTTGTAGTTTAACCTAACCCTTGTTGATATTCACATGGTTAAGCAACTTTTTTGGGGTAACTTAAAGTAAAATATAGAAAGATAAGGTAGTTGAGATATAAACTGCAACCTAAAAACACCAACATCCCTAATGGATACATTTATCATTTATATTAGGTAAGTCTACTGTGACCTTATCTGTACGTTTATTGAATGCAGAGTTTGAGACATGTGGTGAAAAACAAAATATATTTCTTGTCAATTAATAACCTTTTAGGCCCAACGTATTTTTAAATATATCCTTTTATGGTGCCTCTGGTTTTGGTTATTGATCATGATAAAATTGCAGATCATTTGCGGTTAAGGACGAGATATTCTGTTTGTTCGAAGGAGCACTTGACAACTTGGGGAGCTTGAAGCAACAATATGGGCTTGCAAAATCCGCAAACGAGGTGCTTTTGGTGATTGAAGCGTACAAGGCGCTTCGTGATCGAGCACCGTATCCTCCAAACCACGTCGTCGGCCATCTCGAAGGGAATTTTGCGTTCATAGTTTTCGACAAGTCGACTTCTACTTTATTTGTGGCTACCGTGAGTAATTAGATCTACAATTGTCTAATTGAGTCCTTTACTGGTTTTGGTGGCATTTACCAATCAATTTAAGTTGGTGGTGTTTTGACAGGATCAATATGCTAAGGTGCCTCTGTATTGGGGAATCACTGCTGATGGATATGTGGCGTTTGCCGATGACGCGGACTTGCTTAAGGGTGCTTGTGGAAAGTCCCTTGCTTCTTTCCCACAAGGTGAGCAATGCAAATCATTTGCTTTCTCATCATCTATATGAAGTTGTTGGTATTGAGTAAAATAACAGAGGACCTAGTTTTATACAGTAAGAGTACAACACTATTTTGATAAAAATGTGATATGACAATGATATGTATCAAGTGATGACAATTTTCATGTGTTCGCCACAATAATGATAAACTCAATACTAACAACAAACATTGAGTTTAAACTGTCTCTATCAACAATTAGTATAGTTATAATTCAATGACAATATAAAAATAATTTATAAGATGCAATTTTGATAATTTATGTTGTAACTTTATATGTTTTAGTAATTATCAATATCAACAACTTGTATGCATTTTAACAATTTATACCCAATTCTTATCACTATTACATTTTCGGAACTCAATATTATAACAAAAAGAAAATTCTTGTGACTAGATATATGTGGTAAACAACATTTGATTCTACTGCATGACATCTTGTCACTACCATACCCGAGAAACATAACAAATCAAGTAGTTCTCCTATTTAACCATGATTGTGCTGCTTTGTTTCTCAGGATGCTTCTTTTCCACAGCTGCTGGGGGACTTAGAAGCTATGAGCACCCCAATAATAAGATTACTGCTGTTCCTGCTAAAGAGGAAGAAATATGGGGTGCTAAGTTCATGGTAAGATGATTATCTTTTAATCATTTAGACATATATATTAGTATATACCAGAGAACTGAGAATCTATGTGCTAAAGTCCCAGTGGCATATTCAGGGGACCATTAGGCCCCTGTAAATTGTAATCTATTGTGCTTAGTTTCAACTGGTGGGGCTTTTTTCATGGCTGTGCATCCGATTGATGTGAATAATACTCCAGAATTAATTAATGGGTTAATTACAAAAACTACCCTCGAGGTTTGGCTTAATTACGAGGAAACCAAATTATCTTTCAATTTTACTAGTACCCCCTTGACATTTGTTTCTCCTTTACAAATTGCACCCTGAAGACAAGGGTGTTTGTAACACTCTAAGGGGGTTTTGTAAGTTTGGAGATAACTGTCCTTTTATTAATTCATGTTGTCATGAAACCATTTTTTTGTTCCATTATATTATTTCTTGTACCAAGTTAGAACTTTTCTTTAGAATCTAGCTAAAAACAACACTAAGCCATTTTACATCATCAGATAAAATATTTTTTTTTGAGGAAAAAATCATGGCCAAACTTGGACCCCAAGAAGAAAATCCACCACAATTAAGGGTTATATCTGAATCTCACTTGTGCCTATTTTTTGGTTGAAATTGAAATTGACAGATATCTAACTTTATAAAGTAATCTGTTGTGACCACATTTTTAGTTCTTCCAACTTTTTGATCATTTAGTGCGTGTGTGTGTGTGTGGATGATATTTCAGGTGGAAGGGTCCAGCATTGTTGCAGCCACAAAGTAGATCACACACCTCTAAATATCTAAAATGTAGCTCCATATAATCTCTTATCCTCTGTTCATTGAAAGTGAAGGAGCTGAGTCCGGGCATAAATGAGCCATGTAAATAAATGGAGGAGAGTCGTTTGTTTGTTGTCAATGTTTAAAATCAAGTTGTATTGCTTTAGGTCTTGTTTGCTTCCTTTTGCTCCTGCTTTTTTCTTTTTTTGGAAGTGTTTTTTCGAACCGATTTCGTCGCTGTATAGCACCTTTTAGTTGTGTAATAATAAGGTTTGGGTTACATGTTCAAACTAGTGAAATAGTGCCTTGCATTTCCTTTTGTGATCCACATTAGTTTCTTTCCTGAATTGTGATGGTGTCTGAATTCTGAAAATAGTAAAACGTGGGGGATACATTTGGTTAGGTAAAGAAGTATATCTTACCAAGGTTTGGGGGCAAATTGCAATATTAGTGTAACTATAGGAATGCGGCAAAATTGGTCTTTTTTGAATTTATGGCAAAATCAAACCTATATTTTTAAAACATTCTCGGATTAAGTCCATAATTAGCCGTAAGTTCGAAAGTTTCAAAATTGTACTAAAATTCTCAAGTGAATTGCATGTGAACCAACAAAATTCGGGAATTTTCGGATCTCCAAACAAATAATAGAGTTTTCAATGACGAGTAAGATGTTGATAAAATAAGGCAATAACTAGCCGGAGATTCCATTTTTTGGCCGGAAATACTAATTTAGGCTGAAAGTTCGAAAATTTTCAATGTTTGGTTTTTACGTGCAATTTATGTGGGAATTTTCAAGCAATTTTGAAATTTCCGGCGAATTATTCTAGAATTTTCTTTATAGATATAGGGTGAATATATCAAATTAAATTTAACAAGACCAATTACGTGGTACCCCTGCAATTATGGGCCTAAAGTTGCAATTCACCCCAAGGTTTGGGGACATTATGTGGCCCTGTGCCACATTATGTGCAAAGTTTACAGCAAAGTTTTTACAAGTTATTTTAACTGCAGTTTGATCATTTTAATCATTTTGGGCGACTTTTTTTAGTGATTTTGTTTTTGTTTTCATGTTCC
Organism: Rehmannia glutinosa; assembly: GCA_016081115.2. Taxonomy (NCBI): domain Eukaryota; kingdom Viridiplantae; phylum Streptophyta; class Magnoliopsida; order Lamiales; family Orobanchaceae; genus Rehmannia; species Rehmannia glutinosa. The sequence continues at coordinate 240,867 of JABTTQ020003468.1, forward strand.
AATAGTGATATGCGGATGAAATTCGACCAGTACATTTCGTCGAGTCCAAGTATGTTTTAACCTGAAACTAAATCTTTTCCTATGTGTATTCAGTATTGGCCATTTTAGATCGAAGTTTATAAAAAGTCATTTTTCAGTGTCTATAATTTTCAATTAAAATGTTGAGATATCATATCATACCTTTAAGTCATATATGTACAAGTTGTGTAAAATGACTTCAGTTTCTCGTTATTTTTGGCATAAAATTGCGTTGTTATTGTTATGGAACTAGATGAGACCTTCGTGCGATACACGGACTATCCTATTAATAAGTAGAGTTGTCAAATAAGTCAATACGAGCTGGCCCCGAAAGAGAAAATTTGGGTTGGGTTGGGTTAGGCCGAAACTCCATCTAATCTACTTTGAGATTGGTTCGATCCACTTCACCCATAAAGTGACCGACCAGATCGGCCGCCCAACCTTGTGAACCTAATTTAAATTTTTAGTACATTTTAAAATAAATAGTATTCATCATTTTATACTAATAATTTCACAATAAGAAAAATATGTATGTCATTAAAAATATTAATTAACATTATTATGTTTAAATAATTTAACAGTAGAACCAAGGAATCATTTTTTTATAATTTTTGAAATTACATTATACTCTATTTTAATAATATGTTACGAACACATATTTTTAGGATCTTTTATTTATTTTAAATTTCAATAACAATATTATATTACACTTCATACATTTAGCATTTATACATTGTTAAAATAAATTAAATTCAACTTTATTTATAAATGTAATAATACAATTAGAAGTTTTTTTACTTTAAATATTATATTACAATACATTTAAAATATATGATTTAATATATTTTAAAATTTAGCACACACCGTACATTTTCTTTCAATTTTAAAAAAACATTATATTTTTTTCATCATATATTATGAATTATATATATATATACATTAAGGAGTTGAGTTATATAAAAATTTTAAAATAATAAAAAAATTCAGAGTTTGTAATTTATCCGAATTGTTCTAAGATAATTTGTTAAAGTTAAAAATATGATATTACACTCCAAACATGTGTCTCCAGTATTGTTTATAAATTTTGAAAATTTAAAACATAAACTCAAATTAAATTTATATATAAATATAATAATACAATTAAAAAATTAAACTCTAATGATGGATATTGTAATACTAAATTACAATTCTAAAATACTATTTTCGAAAATATATAATCTCATTACAATTAAGGGTTTGGTTAAAATTATAAAATCATATGAAATTGATTGTAAAAAAAATAAATGAGATAATATTATAGCCAATGATGCCGATTTGTTTTATATTTTCGTTTAGATCTTTTTCATTTTGTAATATAATATTTAATATTGATTAGTCGTACATAAATTTGATAAATTACAACAATTTTGGATAACAAACTATCTTTTCTTTTTTTTTAAAAAAAATATATATATTTCCAAATTTATGTGTATCGTAATTAATTCTAATTAGACATACCTAAATGAAAATGCCAATGCATACCATAATTAAGAATAGCAAAATTAATGATATAATTACATAGATATTTGACATATATTGTAAGTCCAAGCGGCTACGATAATATAGAGGGGGGGTGAATAGATTATCTCCATCTTTTCGATTTATCCCTCTTTTTAGAACCGTATGCTCAAAGACAAATATAAAGGTGCGGAATGTAAACAACACGCGTCGATTTAAAGAGGTTCAACCCACCTAGGGCCTAATCCTCTACCACCCCAGTATATCCGGGATGGATTTCAAAAAGAAAAAGAATTTTATTAATTACCAAAATTAATACAAATTCAACTTACAACACCTGGAAGAGCACCACACTCTTCTTCAACACCACCTTTGGAGATTACCACAATCTCCCTTTGAAGATTACCACAATCTCCAACGGCACCTTGTGAAGATTACCACAATCTTCACCCTCAAGAGCACCACACTCTTCAACACCTCAACAAGAAGATTACCACAATCTTCTTACACCTAACACCTAGTTCACCCAAGTGTGTTCTTACCACAAGAACACTCACAAGGATATCTCGTGTTTGAATGACGACCACAAATTTAAGATTACAACTCGATAATGAATAATATAATTGAGTGCAAGTGTAATCAAGAATAGCCTAGACCTCAAGAATGTGAAAGTGAATAGCTAGGCAAATTACAACAAGAAATAAGACAATGTAAGAACAAGTGTATTCTTGAGTGTATCTTGTTGTGTTGTAGTTTTCTCTCTTCTTGTTGTGCTTCAAAACTTCCTTTATTTATAGGAGATGATTGATACTTGATAGGCTCCTCTTGGAATCTGATTTCTACAAAAAATTACAATTAAAAACAAGATTATAGTTTGTTAGAAATCAATTCCACAATTTAATGAAAAGTTGTGTCTTTGTATAATAACGGTTAGAATTTTGTCATCAAACTTAAGGCAACCGGTCGCAAGCACAAATAGATGTTTGAAAATGAGAAAACACATTTACACAGGCGGCCAGGTCGGCGACGGGGTCCGACCGTCGACCCTATGTCCGGCCGTCGGCGAGTAACCAAAAACGAGTCCGAAAGTTCTGTTTGAGAAAATGCTCCCCTGTGCACGGTCACCGCCGGCCGCCGGTCGACCGACCGGTCGACGCTTCTGGTCGATCGGCCGACCACACCGTCTACCACCCTATCGGTCAACTCAGCCTTTTTTCAAAGACGGCCAGGCCGAAGCTGCGATCAAAATTTTGTAGAAACGTCGGACACGGCCGTGTTGTCCGACACGGCCGTGTTCGGGCCTGTTTTGTACGGTTTTCCTCTTCTTTTGATCCCCTTCAACATGGCCGTGTTTGGTGACACGGTTTGGCCGTTTTGGACCCTTTTTCCAATTTTTATTCAATTTATTTCCTTCTTTTTGAACATGGTCATGTTACTTGACACCCCCAAGTCATGTTGAGTGATTTTCTTGCCTTTTTACACTTAATGTTGGCTTCAAATTGCTCCAAATTGCTCCACCTATAATGTTAAACACATCCTGCGATGAAATGCTACAAAAATACTTGAGAAACTATGATTTTTCTAACAAAACAATTAAAAACTATTGAATTAATAGCACAAAATATGTACAAAATGACACTTATCAAACCGCCTCCAACTTGGAAATTTTTCTTGTCCTCAAGCAATTTTTAAAACAAAGAGACGGGTTGAAAACAAAAAGAGACATCTATTTTCACAATTTCGACATGATTGGAGTGAACTGCTAACCTTTTCCTTCCCAATTAAGCCAATCCATCCGATTTTCAAATCAACCAATTTGTTAAAAAGAGAGTGACTTCAATAATTGGAATTGTTCAAAACATCACAGTTGTCATATCACAAAAAAAAATTGTTGTTCATATGCTTAGATCAAATACAAAAATATAATGATAAAAGGAGATGTCCAAAACTCGGGTCATTTTTTTATTTTTTTATAGCAAATATAATTATAAAACCAGGACATTTTTGAGGCAAACTTCCACTAGGTTTAAATTTTGAATGTCTTTTCAAAAACTCCTAGGGTGGTGTCCCATATTCATATTTGTGTCGCCGTTTTACGTAAGAGACAAACATGGGGCTCATGAATGCTCCTAGTTACTAAGCAACAACAAACAGAAGAATATAACCTCGATTTGTCCCTTTTTTTATAACAATATTAGCACATAATTTTTTTTTCGATTTTTCATTTTTCATCTTTTTTTTTAACCTGAATTATGGTTTCTCTAGTGATCATGACACAAAGTATCTAAATTTAAGCAAAGTCCAAACTAATTTCATGACATTAAACTCTTTTGGCAAAATTCATCCTTTTACTAGAGTCACACAGTTTAAAAATATTTTGGCAATTTGAGTTCTCAAAAAGATGACTTTTTCGGGATAAAAATGGTCATAACCAATCCACAACCAACTTATCTAATTGTAAAAAAAAATTACCTCATGTTTGTTTGCAAGAAATTGATAAGATGCATAAAAAGAAAACGAAATATCCACAAAGATAGCTAAAATACGCAAAGCTAGAGAAAATAGTTCAAAACCAAGCGTTCTAACAAATCTCACCACCCCCAACTTCAAGGGTCACATTGTCCCCAATGTGAAGAAGGGATGGGATACAAAATGGAGCAAAAGAAACGAGAACTAAGACAAAGACAAATACGACCTTATGACGGTGGCGGGAAGTGCCCTTGAGAGAGGTGCCATTGGTGGAGTTGAGAGAAAAGGGCATTTTGTTGTTGTTGCTCCTCTCGAATATCCCGAATGACGCCAAATTGCTGCTCCATCATTTGTTGTTGGCGGTCAAGCATATTCTACTGGCGTTCGAGCATCGTTTGTTGATATGATAGCATGTCTCTTTGGTGTTGTTGCTCCTGTAGAATAGCTTGAAGATCAACTTGTTCATGCGGTGGTGGTGGTGGGCGAGATGAAGAAGTACGGGGTGGTGAACTCCGTGGAGGAGATAGGGATTCGGGAGCATCATCCTCTATGGGAGGTAGAGTGAGGAAAATTCTGTCATCTCCCGGATTACGTCGCACACCCATCAACCAATTGTCACGATTATGAATTGTAGTTCGTGCTGGGTCGGGAAGTAGTAGGCGTTGGGATGTATGTTGAAAAAGCAAGCAAAATTGATCATTGACTCTTTCAATTAATTTTATAGCAGTACATACCTCGAGATCAATACGCGTGCTTCCTCGCGCTTGTTGTAAACCCGTTAAGTCATGCTCGAAGTGAAGAGCAATTGGGGTAATTAGGCCTCCAACAAGAATTTTACTACATTCGCCCTGCCCGACTTTCTGAAAATAGCGTGCTAAGTGAGACCCTGTGTCGAGGTGTTTACCGTAGACCATAGCCCATAAAAACAATAGTTCGTCCTTCCTCAAATTCCCGTCACTTTCCCCTCTACCGAACAGTGTGCTAGCCATCACACGATGCATATAACGAAAACAGAGATTTATTACGCGTGATACTTTAGCACGGGAAGCAACATAATCATATGAAGGGGCTATTTCATTCCAAAAACGTTGTGTATTAAAGTCGTTAGGAAAGCGTCTGTCACCACCAATTGGGAGACCATATATTTGGTTGAAGTCGGCAAGAGTCAATGTATATTCTTGATTGAACAAGCGGAAAGAGATGAGGCCATCCCTAGCATGAGTTCCCATGAGGATCTCGGCGTTAAATGAGCTAAGGACTTCGGTGTGTGACGCGCTCATAAGTTGGTGATTTCGCACCATGAATTGTTCCCACCCAACTTGCTCAAACATCCAATCAATATCTTCAGAGCCCAAGGGTCTCCAATGTCATGGCGTCCGGATACCTGGTGTTGTGCAATGGTTTACCCAACAATTGTTGATATCGGGTTGCTTGTTCGTCATCCCGGAATAGAATGCCGTGACGATTACTTGGTGGATTAGCCCGGGAGGGACGGCGGGAGCCAGAGGGTCCCCCAGATCCTGAAGGAGCGGTAGAACGGCTGCGTTTTGACATAGTAATCCTGAAAAAGAAACTTCGATAACAACCAAGGATAAACCCATGATAGCCATAACAAAGAAATGATTGCTACAGATATGTTTATGAAACTCGAGTAGCAAGGTTCGCGGGAATAACCAACAAATGCAACAACCAAGTATAGTACATGACTCAATGGTAATTATCACACTCTTATATCAACATGGCCAACATTCCATAAGGATGTGTATCCATATATGGGCATAATATGATTTCATCAAGTAAACAACAACAACTCTTATATGAATAAGATCATCAATTACGACCATCAATAGACAAGGCATGAATTTGATTACAACAACGAGGATGTCTACCGATTAAAATCATAACCACAAATTCCCCTAAAATTCTCATTTCATCTATTCAAGAGGGCATTAATTAATGAAATTCATATGAAAAATGTCCAATGAGCCAAATTTATCATAGAAATCCAATAAGCATCCTTAAGTACAACACATAAACAATTAGGCACAAAAAACCCTAAAAAACAAATTCCAAATTAAATTGAAATCACAAAACCCTAAATAAGAGAAATTACACACATGCATGAATAAGTTGACATCACAAGAACAAAATTAAGAAAAAGAATAAGAAATTATATACAAAACAAAATAAAATCCATACCTTAGATAAAGACCCACAAGAGAGAACACAAAATCCCCAATCAGTGAAGAATTCGATCGGTAGAAGTGTTGAATATGAAGAGAGGATGATGTTTTTGTGGACAATTTTAAGTTTAAATAGAAGGTCAGAGAGATTTAGGGGAAGTTTTGGGGAGGAAAAAGATGTTTTAGGTTTTAAAAAATGGGGATTTTTGAAAAATTTAGGGAAAAATTGCCCCCTCCCCCCGTTTTTGGACAACCCGAACACGGCCGTGTCGGGCGACACGGCCTGGCCGTGTTCGGCCAATTTTTTTTTTAAAATAAAAGGAAAAATGGGGAATTTTGACACGGCCATGTCGGGAGACACGGCTCGACCGTGTTCTAGGCTGTTGAAATTTTTTTTTAAATCATCCCGAGTAAAAAAAAATTGAATCCTAAGTAAAAATTGGAAACAAATTGACAAGGAACACAAGAAAAACACAAAAATCATCGGGTTGCCTCCCAGGTAGCGCTTCTTTAGTGTCGTATAGCTGGACTGTTTCACCTCTAATTTTGTGATGTATTTGGGGGATCCTCAAGCTTGAGGGAATCTCTAAAATTATCATTGATGGTGCCCCAAAATAGAGCTTCGAGACGGTGTCCGTTTACCTTAAAGGTGCCCATTTCTTGTGCGTAATTTTGATAGTCCCGTAAGGAAACACTGAGTAATGTGATGAATGGGTAGGACCACCTGGATTTTAACTTACACGGGAATAGTCAAAGTCGGGAATTGAATAGTAACACTTGATCACCCGGTTGGAATTCCCTCGTATGCTTAATATGCTTGTCATGCCATTGTTCCGTTCGTTCTTTGTAAATTTTCGAATTCTCGTATGCTAAATTTCGCCATTCTTCGAGTTCGTTAATCTGCAATAAACGGTTATTTCCTGCACTTGACAAATCATAATTAAGCATTTTAATAGCCCAAAAGGCTTTATGTTCAAGCTCAACCGATAAATGGCATGCCTTACCATAGACGAGTCGGTACGGGGTAGTCCCTATTGGCGTTTTGAAAGTCGTTCTATAAGCCGAAAGGGCATCATCGAGTTTGAGGGACCAATCCTTGCGAGAGTGTCCGACCGTTTTTTCCAAAATTTGTTTTAATTCGCGGTTGGACACTTCGACTTGACCACTAGTTTGGGGGTGATAGGCGGTGGTGACTCGGTGTGTGACACCATAACGCTTTAAAACTTTGTCAAATTGATTATTGCAGAAGTGAGTGCCTCTATCACTAATGATGGCTCTTGGTGTACCAAATCGGGTAAAAAGTTTTTTGAGAAAATGCACCACCACTCGAGCATCATTTTTAGGCAAGGCTTGAGCCTCTACCCATTTAGACACGTAGTCAACGGCTACCAAAATGTATTTATTGCCAAACGATGCAGGAAAAGGTCCCATAAAATCAATACCCCAAACATCAAAAATTTCACAAACAAGTATACCGTTTTGGGGCATTTCATTTTTTCGCGAAATATTCCCTGTTCGTTGACAACTATCACAAGTTTCAACATACCGTTTTGCATCTTTGAAAAGTGTAGGCCAATAAAAACCCGACTCAAGGACCTTGCGTGCCGTAGTATTTGCTTGGTAATGTCCACCAGTGGGTCCTTTGTGACAATGATTCAAAATGGAGATTGTTTCTGGAAGTGCAACACACCTTCGTATGATTTGATCCGCACAAACTCGGAAGAGGTGGGGATCGTCCCAAATATAATACTTGAGGTCCAAAAAGAATTTCTTCTTTTGTTGATGGGTCATCCCTTTTGTGAGAACTTTTCCTGCAAGATAATTAGCAAAATCTGCAAACCAAGGAATATCAATTAAAATTGAGTTAAGGGCAAAGAGTTGCTAATCCGGGAAAGAATCATTGATATGTCCATCGTGTTGCTCGTTGGTCTTGGGAGTGCTCAGCCGAGATAGGTGGTCGGCGGCAAGATTTTCGGCACCCCATTTATCTTTGATTTCCACATCGAATTCTTGGAGTAAAAGAACCCATCGAATTAGTCGTGGCTTTGCATCATTTTTGTCAAGCAAATAGCGTAAGGCAGAGTGATCCGTATAGACAATGACTTTGGATAAAATCAAGTATGAGCGAAATTTGTCAAAAGCAAAAACCACTGCAAGTAACTCCTTTTCGGTGGTTGTATAGTTGGACTAAGCAGGATTCAAAGTCTTACTTGCATAGTAAATTGGTCGGAAATGTTTATCTTTTCGTTGCCCAAGCACCGCACCTACCGCATAATCGCTGGCATCACACATGAGTTCGAATGGTTGAGACCAATCTGGAGCTACCATGATGGGAGAAGTAGTGAGTTTTTTCTTTCAAAGTATTGAATGCTTGAAGGCATTCTTCATTGATATCAAAAACCGCATCCTTCTCCAAGAGGCGAGTGAGTGGCCGGGCAATTTTTGAAAAATCTTTGATGAATAGCCTATAGAACCCGGCGTGCCCCAAAAAGCTTCGGATTGCCTTCACCGTGGTGGGTGGAGGCAATTTGGAAATTGTCTCAACCTTCGCCTTGTCAACTTCAATGCCCCTGCAAGAAATTTTATGTCCCAAAACAATACCTTCTTGTACCATCAAATGACATTTTTCCCAGTTAAGCACCAGGTTAGTCTCTTCGCAACGAATGAGGACTTTTTTAAGATTTGCAAGACAAAGATCAAAGGAGTCCCCAAAACCGAGAAGTCATCCATGAAGACTCTCATGATATCTTCTACAAGTTCATCGAAGATAGCAAGCAAGCATGCATTGAAAGGTGGTCGTGCATTGCACAACCCGAAGGCATGCGTCGATAGGCAAAAGTATCGTAGGGACAAGTGAAAGTGGTTTTCTCTTGGTCCTACGGTGCTATCGGGATCTAAAAATAACCCGACATGCCATCAATGAAGCAATAATACAAGTGACCAGATAATCTTTCAAGCATTTGATCAATAAAAGGTAAAGGAAAATGGTCTTTGCGAGTAAGCGTCATTGAGTCGTCGTAATCGATGCAAACTCGCCAACCTTTGTTACCGTTCGCATTGGAATAAGTTCATTCTTTTCATTTGGTACCACCGTCATCCCACCTTTCTTTGGAACCACTTGAATCGACTCACCCACCATCGGAGATGGATAGATGAGCCCAACATCAAGTAATTTGATTACCTCTGCCTTGACTACCTCTTTCATGTTTGGATTTAAGCGACGCTGAGGTAGAACAACCGGCTTGAAATTTTCCTCCATCAGAATCTTGTGAGTGCAAAAGAAAGGATTGATCCCTTGAATATCGGAGATTTTCCAAGCGATGGCCTTTTTATGTTCCCGTAATATTGCCAACAATCTATCCTTTTGATGAGAAGATAAATCGGAGGAAATAATTACAGGAAGTTTGGCGTTCTCGGCTAGAAATGCATATTCCAAGTGTTCGGGTAGCTCTTTCAGCTCCAACAGTGGTGGGTCCTCAAGGGACGGTTTGTTATGCCCCACCTGCAAATTTTCAATTTTTTCGAACTCTTTCTGTCGTTCTGTTGGTGTGTTTTCCTCTAATGCGAGTAAAGATTCCCTAAGAAAGGGATTTTCATCCGCTATACCTGCACTTTGAACAATACAGGTCTCCAAGAATTCGTTAGAAATCATGCTTGGTAAAGAATTGTTATCTCCATATTGATAAGATCAATAGAAAAATAGGAGTCATCTTTATCTATCGTATTTTTCATGGATGTAGCGATTTTAAAAATGACTTGTTCATCTTCGACTCTTAAAATTAGTTTGCCATCATGCATGTCAATGATTGCCTTAGCAGTAGCTAAAAATGGACGCCCTAGGATCAAGGGGACTTAAACATCTGTATGCATATCAAGAATTACAAAATCGACAGGAAATATAAACTTATCGACTTTGACCAAAATATCTTCAACAATGCATCTAGGATATTTAATGGACCTGTCAGCTAATTGCAAGCTCATCCTAGTTGGTTTTGGCTCCCCTAGACCCATTTGTTTGAATAAATCATAAGGCATCAAATTAATGCTAGCCCCTAGATCGGCCAATGCCCGATCAACAATCAAATTACCGACATGACAAGGAATAGTGAAACTCCCTGGGTCTTTGATTTTCTGAGGTAACTTATTTTGCAAAATTGCCGAGCATTCCTCATTTAATTGCACCATGGATATTTCTTCAAGTTTCTTCTTATTTGAAAGAAGATCTTTTAGGAACTTGGCATATTTTGGCATCTGTGAAAGGGCTTCAACAAACGGAATATTGATGTGCAATTGTTTAAATAAATCCAAAAACTTACCAAATTGGTTGTCATGTTTGTCCTTACGCAATCGACTTGATACGGAATAGGTGGTTGGAATTCGATACCATTTTCTTGTTTTGTTTCCTGGATACCTATTCGTCTTTTTGTTGTATGGGAGTGGGCTTGTCCTCCGGCATCCGATCCGTACTTGTCTAGCTTTGTTCCACTCCATAGAGTGATTGCTTTTACCTGTTCTCTTGGATTCGGCTCGGTGTTGCTAGGTAAGCTCCCTTGTGGCCTTTCGGAGATCATTTTGGCAATTTGACCAATTTAATTTTCCAAGTTGCGAATGGATGCTTCTTGGTTCCTTAAGGATGTCTCGGTGGCCGTGAAACGGGTTTCCGTTGTTTGGATGAATTTGGACAGTAAGTCCTCCAAACTTGGTTTTCGCGGTTGGAAAACCGGGAGGGTGCATTTAATTGGGGAGTGCGTTCGGATTAGCTTGTTGACCTTGATTTCCCCAACTAAAGTTCGGGTGCTGACGCCAACCTGGATTATAGGTGTTACTGAAAGGATTATTTTGAAAGAGTCGAGATTGATTACCTAGATAATCCACTTGTTCATGCGTTGGTATCGCGTGAGGGCAATCTTGGTGGTTGTGCGATCCTCCACAAGTCTCGCATGAGAAGGCTTGTTGTGGCGGTGGTTTTGGAGCTGCCAACCCGTCAATTTTCTGAGTCAGAGGTTCGACCTGTGCGGCTAGTGTAACCACCGCATCTGCATTGTATGCCCCTACTGTCCTGTTGGTCTTACCTCGTACAAATTGCCATTGATAGCCATTCATGGCCATCCCTTCTATGAGATCTTGGGCGGCTTCGGGTGTTTTATTGTTCAATGTTCCCCCCGCCGCCGAATCAATCATTTGCCTCGTCGATGAGAGTAGCCCGTTATAAAACGTTTGGACTTGCATCCAAATAGGGAGGCCATGATGTGGACATTTTCGCAGCATTTCTTTGAATCTCTCCCAAGTGTCGTACAAGGTCTCATCGTCCTCTTGAGTGAATGAAGAGATCTCGTTCCTCAATCGTGCGGTTTTAGCGGGTGGAAAATACTTCAGAATGAACTTTTCCGCCATAATGCTCCATGTTGTGATTGTTCCCTTTGGTAAAGTGTTTAACCATTGTTTAGCCCGTCCCCGAAGAGTAAATGGGAACAAGCGTAAACGGATGGCATCGTCGGAGACTCCATTTATTTTGAAGGTATCGCAAATTTCGAGGAAATTCGCGATATGATTATTGGATCTTCGTCCGGTAGGCCGTCAAATTGGACAAATTGTTGCACCATTTGAATGACATTTGGTTTGATTTCAAAATTATTGGCTGCAACAGCAGGCCTTACGATACTAGACGATGTACCGTCCATAGATGGCTTGGCGTAGTCGTACATGGTTCTTTGTTGTTCATCCGCCATATCGGGCTCCTTGCTTTCATTAATATCCTCCTCGTGGTTTGTACTAATACTTTCCTTTGTGTTGCTACCGGCGGTCTCGCGCTTCCAAATTCGGCGACGAGTAGGCATGCACTGCGGTAAATAAGGAGGATAAGTATAATCTAAGACTTACAAAGATAGATACCTAGAAAGATAAATAAATAAAAAAAATGATTAAATTAACAATATTAAGGTGTTCTTAATATTACAATCCCCGGCAACGGCGCCAAAAACTTGATGAGTCAAAAGCTACCTTTAAAACCGTAAGCAAGTGCACATATCGTTTTATAGTATAAATTATTGAGTACCGAGTGTCATTCCCACGAGGAATGTAAGTACTAATAATTACCGTCTTTTTGTTATTTAATCTAACAATTTTCAGAGTTTTTGTTTGATGAAAAAGGAAAACAAATTATAAATTGTAAAAATGAAGGAAGATGTGTAAAATAAGAAATCAAGAGATAGAAATGTGTTTGAATGTAAATCCCTCTAGAATGTTTTTTGTGATTTAACAAGATAAAAAATACAACCATAAACCCTTAAGCAAAAACCAACCTCTTTTAATAAAATCTCATGTTTTATGGACCGTAGAAATTCCGATTTAAGTTAAACCCTTTATCAAGGCGAAAAACTCCTAATCTCAAGTTGATTAACTGAAATTTCTTTCTGATTAAAACCCCCAAGATACATTATAACGATTTATGAATTCCCATATTATGTTTGACCCTAATCCAGAAGATTTATGTCGTCCTATATCTAGGATTGCATGCAACTCTTTTCACTTATACAATTTCTTTTTCACCATAAATCTCTCGATTACCCGATGAAGAATATATATCAAATTAATATACCGGAAATATTAACTCGAATGAGATAAGCATGATATAAGTGAATCACACAAGACATGAGAATTTTATTAAAAACATACAAACCTTAATCACAAATCCATTCTAGAGTTCATTACACTCAAACACTAAGAGTTTAGCTACTCATAATTTTGACAAAAGAGTAAATTACACAAGAAGATTTAAGTATTGTAGACATGGTGTACTTATATTTCTCAAAACCTCAATGGACTTCTTCCTTGATTGATGATGTTGCTCCAAGCCTTCTTCTCCAATATTGCCCCAAGCTTTCTTCTCCAAGACCCCTTGATCCCAATTCTACTTAATGAAATGAATACAATGAATATTTCCTGAGTATCTAATGAATGTCTCTCTCAACTTCAACCCTTGGCTTTTATAGGCAACATTTTTGTACACCAATACATTGATAGTGCTCTCTTTTGTTAAACAATCACCCCCACTTTCATTGGTGGTTGGTGAATTCTTGTATTCAAGTGATGAGGGAGGAAACATGGAGACATGTTTCAGCAAAATAGGGTGTACAAGGTGTGCAAAAGTGGCCAAAAGGGATTGGTTGGTGACTTTTCCCTAAATTCCGCATAGAAAAGTGTCTGAAAGTGGCCTTGACATGGCCATGTTGCGGCAAAGACGCCAGGCCGTCTTGCATTTAAAATTTTGTAGAAACGCTTTGACGGACCGCAGTGTTGTCCGACACGGCCGTGTTGTTCAACACGGCCAGGCCGTGTTTGGGCCTGTTTTGTACGGTTTTCCTCTTCCTTTGATCCCCTTCAACATGGCCGTGTTTGGTGACACGGTTTGGCCGTTTTGGACCCTTTTTCCAATTTTTATTCAATTTATTTCCTTCTTTTTGAACATGGTCATGTTACTTGACACCCCCAAGTCATGTTGAGTGATTTTCTTGCCTTTTTACACTTAATGTTGGCTTCAAATTGCTCCACCTATAATGTTAAACACATCCCGCGATGAAATGCTACAAAAATACTTGATAAACTATGATTTTTCTAACAAAACAATTAAAAACTATTGAATTAATAGCACAAAATATGTACAAAATGGCACCTATAATATGTACAATTTGATTGATAATAAATTTTGTGAATGGGAATTGTATCTATTTATTGAACATGTTTATCTATAGACTATAGTAAGTAAAAATTTGAAAAACAAAATACAATTTCCCAATGCTAAAATTTAATGTATTATATATATTCAATACAATCAACGAATAAAGTCATCTCAAATTCCAATAATGTTTTGGGTTTAAAAAGTTAAACAATTATTAGAATTTATTAAAGGAATTAAACAAAAGTCTTGTTTCATATTTAGCAACATAAGTTTAAGGAAAAATAAAATATTTTAATTATTCTATTTTTATATATGTACATATATCATAAAAATATCAAACAAGCAACTTCATATCTAACCGTCAATATGTACAACTTTAAAAGTGTTAGATAAATGTTTTTATCAAGATTTTGATGATTATGTTTAAATGAGTTTTTATACCAAAACAATGTTAATAAATATTGTCCAAATACTCCTAAATGATTTAAAATATTTTTGCTAATTTTTGGAGTATTTCTTAGAATTTATTTTTCGATAAAAATGGACAACACTTTTGATGATTTTATTTAAATTGGTTTTTGCACCAAAACAATATTTTTAATTGTTGTCAAAATACTCCCAAGTGATTTAAAACATTTTTACTAATTTTTTGGAGTATTTCTTCAAGTTTATTTTTGATAAAAATCGGACAACATTTAAAATGGAGGTCGACCGGTCGCCCAAAAGGTCGACCGGTACCTCCAAAAAGTGCACGCAATTGAAAAGAGAAAATTCTGAGACTTGAAAAATCAAGAGGGGACGGTCCAGTAGGCCGACCGGTCGCACCCCCCTGCAACCCCTACCTGGATCGCACTATTTTCATTCAAACGTTCGAAATCTTATACAGGGCAACCGGTCGCCCTATGTAATTTTTGACAGCAAAAATTCCAACCGTTGCAATCCTTATCAACAAGATTTACTTTTCATTTTTGTACAATATTTCTACATCTTGTGATCCCCTTTTTGTAGACAAAAGTGAAGAAGAATGAGCCTATGTTGGGAGCCTATGTTGGTGAAGACTCTCCTATAAATAGAGGATGAATTGAAGACACAAGACACAACACATACAAGCAAAATACACAACAAGAAATCTGCAAATTCTTCAAGCTTTCATTTTTACATTCTTGTTGTAATAGCCTAAGCACTTTCACTTGCACATCTTTGAGGTCTAGGCTTTTGATTCTTGATTACACTTGCACTCAATCTTTGTATTGGTTTTATAGAGTTGTAATCTTGAATTTTGTCCATCATTCAACACAAGACATCCTTGTGAGTATTTTTGTGGTAAGAATACACTTGGGTGATCTAGGTGATAGGTGTTTGAAGAGTGTGGTACTCTTCAAAGGTGGTGAAGGAAGATTGTGGTAATCTTTTTGAAGGTGTTGTAAGAGGATTGTGGTAATCCTCAAGGTGTTGTATTAATTTTGGAAATTAATGAAATCTTTTTTTCTTTTTGAAATCCATCCCGGAGATACTGGGGTGGTAGATGATTATGCCCTATGTGGGTTGAACCTCTATAAATCAACGAGTGTTATTTAATTTCCTCATTTACATTCTTGTCATTTACTTGTTCATTCGAAAAAGAGGGCGATTTGCGAAAAATCGGCATAATCTATTCATCCCCTCTAGATTATCGTAGCCACTTGGACTAACAAGTGGTATCAAAGCCAAACTCTTTGGCTAGGTCGTTCTGAGTAAAGAGGAAAGATTCATGGCTACTAATGAAGCTTATCTCACCACCGGTGCCTCCACCAACAAGCTACCACTATTCGACGCCAACAACTACGCATTTTGGAAAGACCGCATGGAGTGCTTTCTACAAGGGTGCAGATTTGATATTTGGAATGTGGTTATTGAAGGAGTTGCTCAACCAACAACAAAATTGGAGGATGGTATCACGACTCCCAAGCCGTTCAAGTAGTACGATGAAAATGACAAGAAGGCTTTCTCTCTAAACGGTAAGGCCTTAAACATTTTACATTGCTCTCTTACCGCCACCGAATATAATCGCATAAGAGGCATACGGTCGGCACATGAAGTTTGGGAAAAATTAGAAACCATCTATGAGGGCACAAAGAAAGTGAAGCAAGCAAGAAAAATAATGCTTGTGAAAAACTTTGAAAATTTCAATATGCATGATGGTGAAAGCATATCAAAAATGGTGGAAATGCTTGACAACATTGTCAATCCTCTTGTGGCTCTTGGAAAGGTCATCTCCGAAGAAGACAAGGTGACCAAGGTATTGAACGCCCTTCTCGGCTCATGGTCCGAAAAGGTGACGACAATCACAGAAGCTCAAAATCTTGAGATACTCAAGTTTGATGAGCTCATTGGGAACCTCCTCATTTATGAAGTATATCTCAAGGAGAGAAAAAATTCTCAACCATCCACCTCTAAACCGGGTACGCAAAATATTATTAAAGGCTTAGCATCTTATTCTAATAATGTTTATTATGTTAGTGATGAGGATGATGAAGAAACGGCGGCTCTTGTTAGAAAATTTGCAAAATTTGTAAACAAAAATAAAGCAAGAAAGCCTAGAGACAATTCTTGTTTCAAATGCGGAAAAATCCGGGCACTACATAGCCGATTGCCCAAAATTAGCAGAAGAGGAACAAAAGAAGAAAAGCCTTTTTCGAAAAAGAAGGCGTTAAATGCGGACGTCAAAACTTGGGATGAATTACTTGAAACAACCGACGAGGAAGGAGAATCCGAACATGGTCTTATGGCCATAGACGATGAAAATACCGAGGTACGCTCTAATGCCTCATCTTCTTCCCTAGTTGATGAATTACAATGTGATTTTGATGAATTGCAAAATGAGTTTCAAAATTTGATTGTTAAATACAAGAATTTGAAAAAGGAGCATAAAGAGCTTAAACTAGAAAAAGATAAATTATTTACTTCCTATGATTCTCTTGATAAGGCTCATGCTATTACTCTTACTATGGTCCGTACTCTTGAAACCGAAAAACAAACGCTCACAAATGATATTGAAAATTTGAAAAAGGATGTGCATCGATTCAATTTAAGTACGGATAAAGTCACAAAAATTTTAGATGCACAAAGAGGTGAGCATTCTAAATTAGGACTTGGTTACAAACCTTTTCAAAATGCTTTTAAGAAAAAAGACTAAGGTCCAACCTTTGTACGTGCTAGTAGTCCTCGTATTATTACTTGTTTTTATTGTGGTAAGAATGGACACTATGCTAGCAATTGTAAATTGAAGAATAATTTTAGCTATTATTGGAGACCTAAAGGTCTCAAGGCTAACCCCATGGACCCCAAAATTATAGGGTACCTAAAAATAATTCCTTTGTAGGTTATAGGGGCTATAACAACAATGGAAGATTCAAAATGGCTCGTGGAGCGGATGTTCATGCCATATGACCGGAAAGAGAGAACTTTTACCAACATCAAGCTCCAAGAAGAGGGTATGGTCATGTTCGGCAATAACAAAGGAAGAATTCTTGGAAATGGAGAAATTGGTAACTCTTCTTTCTCTCTTAGTAATGTTCTTTTAGTAGAAGGGCTTAAGTTCAATTTGATAAGTGTTAGCCAACTTTGTGATTCAAATTATAATGTTGTTTTTAATAAAGAAAAATGCCTTATTTCCAAAAATGATAAAATTATTTGTGAAACAATTAGAAAAGGCAATCTTTACAAAATTTGTACAAGTGATTTGGTTAGTCAAAATGTTTATTGTCTTGTCGCCAATAATGATTTAACTAGTTTATGGCATAGGCGACTTGGACATGTTGGATACAAAAATTTGCAAACTATTTACAAAAACCAACATGTAAAAGGACTACCCAAATTGAATTTTGAAAATCTTGGCTTATGTGACACGTGTCAAAAGAACAAATTAGTTAAGAGTAGTTTTAAGCCCAAAAATAAAATTTCCACTACCAAACCCCTACAAATGCTTCATCTTGATTTGTATAGGGATATTGGTACGACAAGTCTAAGTGGAAAATATTATACTTTTGTTATAGTTGATGATTTTTCTAGATATACTTGGGCTCTATTTCTTACAAATAAAAGCGATGCCGTTAATGAGTTTGTTAAGTTGTGTAGACTTATTGAAAATGAAAAGGAATATACTATTAAGTCTATTCGAAGTGATCGGGGTGGAGAATTTGACGGTGAATTTAGAGTCTTTTGTGAAACCAAGGGATATAGTCATAATTTTTCGGCTCCAAGGACACCTCAACAAAATGGAGTAGCCGAAAGGAAGAATCGGACACTTCAAGAAATGAGTCGGTCCATGCTAAATGAATTTTCACTTCCAAAATATTTTTGGGCTGAAGCCGTAAGTACCGATTGCTATGCCATTAATCGAGTTTATATTCGTCCTAAAATGAATAAAACTTCATATGAGCTTTGGAAAGGAAGAACTCCAAATATTAGTTATTTCAAAATTTTTGGATGTAAATGTTTTATTTTGAATACTAAGGATCAATTAGACGAACTTGATCCTAAGGCCGATGAAGGAATATTTATGGGGTATTCAACCAAGAGCAAAGCATATCGGGTTTACAATAAGACTAGTGGGGTTGTTGAAGAATCCATCCATGTCAAATTTAATGAAGCTTCGGGTGTTGAAAGGATACCCAATGATGAAAGTGATGAAGAGGATATTGTTGAACCCATTGTTCAAGATGATACTCAAAATGATCAACTTTCAAGCTCAAATGTTCCTCAAGAAGATAAAGGTGATACTTCGAATCTTCCCGTAGCATTGAAATTTAAGGAGATCACCCAAAAGATCTTATTATTGGTGATCCCCTTGATAAAGTAATGACTCGAGGAAAATTTGCCGAGAAAGCTCTTATATCTCAAAAAGAGCCTAAAAATGCTGAGGAAACCATTGAAGATGAGGATTGGTTTTTAGAAATGCAAGAGGAGTTGAATCAATTTGAAAGGAACGATGTATGGGAATTAGTACCTTGTCCTCCATCTCAAACCATTATTGGTACAAAATGGGTGTTTGAACAAGCTCGATGACCAAGGCAATATTGTTCAAACAAAGCAAGGTTAGTAGCTCAAGGTTATTGTCAAGAAGAAGGTATTGATTATGATGAAACATTTGCACCGAAGACGTTTAGAAGCTATTCGTATTCTACTTGCCTATTCTTGTTTTAAAAATTTCAAGCTTTACCAAATGGATGTAAAATCCGCATGTTTAAATGGTATTATTCAAGAAGAAGTCTATGTAAAACAACCTCCGGGGTGTGAAAATTTTTCTAAGCCTAATGATGTTTATAAACTTAAAAAGGCCTTGTATGGTTTGAAACAAGCACCCCGTGCATGGTATGATAGACTTAGCTCTTTTCTTTTGCAAAATGGTTTTACAAGAGGTAAAGTTGATACTACTCTCTTTGTTTTTGAAAAAGGGCAAGATTGCTTATTAGTGCAAATTTATGTTGATGATATTATTTTTGGTGCTACTAATGAATCCTTGTGCAAGAAATTTTCTAAGTTAATGCAAGGTGAATTTGAAATGAGCATGATGGGGGAGCTCAACTTCTTCCTTGGACTTCAAATTAAGCAATGCCAAGAAGGAATATACATTTCACAATCTAAGTATACAAAAGAACTTTTGAAGAAGTTCGGAATTGTAGAAGGAAGAACCGTTTCTACCCCAATGGCAACAAACGTCAAGATTGACAAAGATGAAAAAGGCAAGCTGGTTGATGAATCCAAATATCGAGGTATGATTGGTAGTTTACTTTATTTAACTGCAAGTAGACTGGATATTCTTCATGTCGTATGCCTATGTGCTCGTTTTCAAAGCAATCCCAAAGAATCTCATATGAGTGTCGTTAAAAGAATTTTTCGATATTTGAAAGGCACTATTCAATATGGTTTATTCTATCCAAAGAATGAAATTTTTTCTCTTAAAGGTTATAGTGATTCAGATTATGCAGAAAATATTGATGATCGGAAAAGTACTTACGGATCATGTCAATTTTTAGGCGATTGCCTAGTTTCTTGGTTTTCAAAGAAGCAAAATTGTGTTTCACTTTCAACAGCCGAAGTCGAATACATTTCTGCAGTCTTTTGTTGTACTCAATTGCTTTGGATGAAACAAACTTTAGTGGATTATAAATGTTCTTTTGAAAATGTTCCTATCTTTTGTGATAACATATCCGCTATAAATATTGCTCAAAACCCGGTTCATCATAACCGTACTAAACATATTGAGATTCGACATCATTTTCTAAGGGATTGTGTTTCAAAACGAAAAATTGAGATATCTTTTGTACCATCTCAAGATCAATTAGCGGACATTTTTACAAAACCGCTTCTTCCAAGACTTTTGCGTCAATACGAGCTCGGTTAGGCATAATGCATATTGAATGAGGTCTATGATTGCATTTTGCATGTTTTTAAAACTTAGGGGCGAAAAATCAGATTTTTGGTTCAAACCTCGGATTTTGGAAAAACAGAAAGAACCATTGGGCTGATTGGGGGAAGGCTGACCCGTCGCCCATGACGTCGACCGGTCGCCCACTCCCCCAACCGGTCGCCCTTAACCAAAAATTGGATAAAAACGTTTATGTTCTCAGTTTCATCATTTTTGGTCTTTTGTGTTCATTTTTTGTCTCCTACGCATTTTTCACACAAATTTCACTTCAAATTTATTTTATTGCATACATTTTATATTTTGGACTTCATGAGGCTCGATTATCATCATCATTGCTCATCTTTACTGTTAAATGGTAAGAATTTCTACTTTTAATCTCAATTGGGTTGAACCCTTGAGAATGTGCTTGTATCTTGCTATTTTGATGAAATTCTTGTATTAATATGTTGTTTATGATGATTGTTGTTGGATGAATATTGTTGTATTGCAAATGATGATGAAATTTTTTGGCTTAAACGAATTACAAAGGCGTTATATTTCTCTTGTTTTATTCGACGCACGCCAAATGTTCGACAAAATGTTTCAATAAAAAATTCATCACCTACATGATTCTCTCGATTTGAAAAGTATTCTAAGTTTATAGAAATCATGTTTTATCAATCAAATGAGCTTTTGTAAGACAAATGATCAATTTTTCCCTTTTATTTTGAATTTAAGCTTCATTTTTCAAAACGTTCGATAAATCGATTAAATTGCGCACTTTGATATAATTGTATGATGTTTTTATCGTGCTAACATTCTTTTTGATGATTCCAAAGGGGGAGAAACAAAAAAAAACGCTCATATGCTTAAAGAAGCGAAAATAAGCTCGCAAGAAAAGCTATAAGCTAGGGCTCTTAAAAGCCAAAAGCTGTGAACAATACTTAGTCCATGTGATGTATTATGGACTTTTATGCTTGACTAATGATGTTTTGTGACAAGGGGAGCTTATAAGCTCATGATATTCAAGCTCAAGTTGTAAAAGCTAAGCTTTAAGCTTTTAGTTGTTGCTTCTATATTTACTCTTGCTATGCTTGTTGATAGGGGGAGCTTGTGCAAAAATGATTTTGAAAAATCTTTGCTCCTATCCTTATGAGTTTGTACTTATGATGAATCTTGCTTAAAATGGATTGATGTTTTAGATCGGAAAATTTGTTTCGTTTTAAAATCAACTTCCTAAAATTGTTTTGGTTTGTAATCATCAAAAAGGGAGAGTTTGTTAGATAAATGTTTTTATCAAGATTTTGATGATTATGTTTAAATGAGTTTTTATACCAAAACAATGTTAATAAATGTTGTCCAAATACTCCTAAATAATTTAAAATGTTTTTGCTAATTTTTGGAGTATTTTTTAGAATTTATTTTTCGATAAAAATGGACAACACTTTTGATGGTACTGTTTAAATTGGTTTTTGCACCAAAACAATGTTTTTAAATGTTGTCAAAATACTCCCAAGTGATTTAAAATATTTTTACTAATTTTTGGAGTATTTCTTGAAGTTTATTTTTGATAAAAATTGGACAATATTTAAAATTGGAGGTCGGCCGGTTGCCCAAAAGGTCGATCGGAACCTGAAGAGTGCACGAATTGAAACAGAAAGTTACAGACTTGAAAAACTGAAGAGGGGGACCGGTCCAGGGCAGGGCCGACCGGTCGCACCCTTCCTTGACCGATTACACCCCCCTGCAACCCCTACCTGGATCGCACTATTTTCATTCAAACGTTCGAAATCTTATACAGGGCAACCGATCGCCCTATGTAATTTTTGACAGCAAAAAAATTCCAACCGTTGCAATCCTTATCAGCAAGATTTACTTTTTATTTTTGTACAATATTTCTACATCTTGTGATCCTCTTTTTGTAGACAAAAGTGAAGAAGAAGGAGCCTATGTTGGTGAAGACTCTCCTATAAATAGAGGATGAATTGAAGACAAAAGACACAACACATACAAGCAAAATACACAACAAGAAATCTGCAAATTCTTCAAGCTTTCATTTTTACATTCTTGTTGTAATAGCCTAAGCACTTTCACTTGCACATCTTTGGGGTCTAGGCTTTTGATTCTTGATTACACTTGCACTCAATCTTTGTATTGGTTTTATAGAGTTGTAATCTTGAATTTTGTCCATCATTCAACACAAGACATCCTTGTGAGTATTTTTGTGGTAAGAATACACTTGGGTGATCTAGCTGATAGGTGTTTGAAAAGTGTGGTACTCTTCAAAGGTAGTGAAGGAAGATTGTGGTAATCTTCTTGAAGGTGTTGTAAGAGGATTGTGGTAATCCTCAAGGTATTGTATTAATTTTGGAAATTAATAAAATCTTTTTTTTTCTGAAATCCATCCCGGAGATACCGTGGTGGTAGAGGATTAGACCCTAGGTGGGTTGAACCTCTATAAATCAACGAGTGTTGTTTAATTTCCGCATTTACATTCTTGTCATTTACTTGTTCATTCGAAAAAGAGGGCGATTTGCGAAAAATCGGCATAATCTAT
This sequence comes from Rehmannia glutinosa, assembly GCA_016081115.2. Classification (NCBI taxonomy): domain Eukaryota; kingdom Viridiplantae; phylum Streptophyta; class Magnoliopsida; order Lamiales; family Orobanchaceae; genus Rehmannia; species Rehmannia glutinosa. The sequence continues at coordinate 263,657 of JABTTQ020003468.1, forward strand.
TCACCCCCCCTCTAGATTATCGTAGCCACTTGGACTAACAAAAAGTTGAATATCAAAATACACTGGAAAAAAATTAGAAAAATCTATTAACATGAAAAGTATGTTAATAAATATAAGAAGTAGTTTTCTATATACATTGTTATGAATATAATTTCATATTAAATAAAAATTTTGTTTCTTCTTACATGAATATATATAATTATATATATATAGAATTATAATGTTATGTATGGATAAATATAATATATAAATAATATTTGGATACATATTGATATTTTCTTCAATTAAATAATTTTTTTGATTGAATTTTATCAACTTAAATACAATTCTATATAATTATGAAGAAATGAGATAAGCTCAAATATAAACTATACATATTTATAGATAGTCAAAATACATGAATATACAATATATGTCCAATAGCTCAAATGCATAATTTTTAAAAGTCATTATAAAATAATGAGTAAATTTCTTATATATTTTCTTTTATTTATTATGTTTATTTTTTATTATATATATGCAAAATAGGTGTCAAACTGAAGACTATAAAAAGATGATTAATTTGATATATTATACGTCAAAATGGATATAAAATGGAAAACATTATTAAAGTTTAAAATAAAAAGAAAAACACAAATTTAATAATTAATGCAGTACACACACAGATTTGGAAAGCTTATATATAACTCTATCTATTATATAACTTTAAAAAATAATTTATTTAAAGAAAGTTGACCACCATATATAATAAAATCTCATGTTATTAGTTAAATCTGAAAAACAAAAAAAAATATTGTTTTTAGAAAGTGAAAAAAGGGCGGGAAAAGTAAGAGTTACTATTCTAAGAATAGTCTCTTATTATATATATATAGGAAAATTTGAGAAATTGCCTCTTCGTCCAAATACTCAGAAAGGATTAAAACTTGATTTATGCCCCTACACCCCTACTGCTAACCTAATTGCACACTTCACTACCCACCTAATTCTGTTTTAAGAAAAAAATCGAATCCAGCATTTTTTTCGCATTTCAAGAACAATTACAACTACGTACTCATTTTCTATATTATATCTAACAATGTCAAATTATATTTGTTCTAAAAATCCGAGTTTAGTTAGTTTTGATAGTGTTCATTATATTTAATTGAATTTGAGTTTAAATTTTATTTGAGAATGGTAAATTGACCAAATTTTTAGGATATTAGAACGGGTATAAACTGACAATGTTAGATATTGTATATAAGATGAACATGTAATTGTAATTGTTCTTGAAATGTGCAAAAAATTGCGAATTCGATTTTTTATTAAAAAATTAGTGGACATTTAGGTGGCAATTAGGTGGGCAATAAGGATGTAGGGGTATAAATCAAATTTTAATACTTTGCGGGTATTTTTCAAATTCCCTATAAAATAACCATATATAAAGAGTACATAATAGATTTAGAAGGAAACTGAATTTTCATTGATTTTTGTATGAATTATAAAATATTAGAAAGCCCATATTTATTGTTTTCAAAAGCTTTTGTTGCACAAGTGTTAGTAAGTGGAAATTAATTTAACTGATGAAGCAAGCTACTGCATATCCACTACAAAAGTTGTTGAAGCAGGCTACTGAAAACCTACTATAACAAGTCATAAGCTACTGGAGCAGGTTGGTGAAAATCTACAATTGAGATATACCGTATCACCCCTGGATATTCACTATAGAATATGTTTCATTAATACATTTAAGTTGGAAAAAGCCAGTGGCAGAAAAACCAATCAAAAAGGGGAAATGGTGAACAACTCAAATCCAGAACAAGTGTGTAGGACGTTTCCTTAAAAATCTTAAGTTAGAAAAACTTAATGGGACAAGAACCAGATATAAGGGGAAAAAAGTAGAACGTGCATATATGAATTCGCTCCCCTGACAAGTATTTATTTTCTGGCCTTTAACTTGTTTCACGACTTTATTGGAGTTGACATGTGCTTCTGGCATGTGTGGAACCTAAAAGGTACCAAAAAATATTTTTTGAACATCAACTCATCGGTCTTGTTTAATTACAATGAGAAGAATTTCGAATGAGTTATAAATAATATGAAACCTCTATATAGAGTTTTTAAAAACTTCACCGCACAAGTCCGTCATCAGAGAAGTAGCACAAAGAGTGACGAGGCCACACTAGGGCCAAGAAAGTCATTGGGCTCCCCGAAAATTATGGAAAAAATTAGGGGTATTTTAATAATTTCACTTTATAACCGTAAAAAATGCTTAAATAGGAAATTTTGGTACTTTTTCCTTCCCATTTGCAAATCTTGAAAAATCCGAGTCTTGATTATTTTTTCTCCTTTCTTAAAATTTCACATTTAATTTTGTTTTGATCCACCATAAACTTGAGCCTTAATTTTGGCATTATTTTTATATGTCTCTATTTGTCTCTTTTGGGATGATTAGGGTTCATTATCAAATTCTCATAAAAGAATTCAACATTGTTAATGGGTTATTGAATGATTGTTTGGTATACATTGAAAAAAATTGTATTTCGAAATATTAACAATAAAGCTATTATGCAACAGTTTGAAAATATGAAAAATAGAAGAGAAATGTAATGATATATTGATGTAATTTTATTTTGTTATTTATTTTTTAATATTAAGATGTAATTAAACTAATACATTGACTTTATTAAAATTTGTGCTTATTTATAGTTTTATTCTTAGAGTTGATGTATTGTATTTTATTTTTATATTAATGTTAGTTGGGTCTCCTCACACAAAATTTCCGGCTTTGTCATTGAGCACAAATCAATTTAAGTGATAAAGCAGGTTGTGACACAACTATATACTACAAAAACTATTGCAAGTCAAAAGTTGTTGAACATCAGCTGCAAAAATTAATGCAAGTCATAAGGTGATGAAGCATACCCGTGAATATACACAATTAATATATATAACATTTTTTTTTGATCGGTAATTAATATATATAACATTATTATCTTTTTACGAGGTTTTTCAAGTGATCCACTCAGTTCCACTTCATAATTAGGATAAGTGACATATGACGTAAACATGTTTTAGACTTCATGTTATATTAAAAAAATATATGAGCTCAAAACTTAGGAAAAACAAATAAAGTTGACCCCTTCAGATAATGGACTTGATTTAATAAAGATAATAATACTTTTCACCCAATCTTCCTAGACTTGGCCTCTCAAGGTTGAAATACATTCAAATCTCTTTATTAATAACTTTTTCTCATCCACAATTGAGGTGCCATCAGTTATAATCAACAGTTTGGCTATTATTGCAAACGGCATCTTTTAGTGGGAAAGAAGGAAAAATGTTAAGGAAGAACAAAGTTCACCTGTTCATGTAATAGTGGGATTATCAGGATGAGCCTGTTGGAAAACTAAAATAAAATCATATAAATTCTAACTTAATTTTTTTTTGAATTTTTTAATGATATTATCTAAATAAAATCATAAAGGGTCGGCGTAGACCCTTCTCTCTGCCAATTGTTTGAGTAGCCATTTGGCCTTACTCAAGGTTACAAAGGGGTAAATATGTTAGGTAGTTTACTTTGGCAGCAATGATGAAGGACCAGGATTATTGTTATCGAATATAGTTAGACGTAAACTTGAAAGCTGAGTTATAAAGAAAATGTATTACGTAGTGTCTGTAAACTCAATTTTAAGTGATTGTGAGTGTTTGCAAAATCATCTTTTGTGAATAGGTCTCCAAAACTCAAAGTGGCCAGAAGCTAGAATCTAGAAGCAGGTGTAAGGAGTGTTGTTGACAATAGTAAAATCTTTCTAGAGCAGACAAATACAATCAACTTTTGAAAAAATATCATTTTTTGCTTTTATTTCTAATTTTTAATTAAAATCTAAGAGCATGGAGCGGGGTGTTTCTTATTTTCTGAAAGTGCTTCTATAATTTTGTTACTAAATAGTTATTCATTTTAATATTTTTGCCTCAATTTTTTTGAAAATAGAGTACTCCATTTTGAAAAACAAGGATACTTTTGTCTATTTATTAAAAAAAACTCATTTGATAATAGAGCTCTTAAAATATTAGCAATGAGAATTTAATAATTAAAATTATCAAATTTAATGGATATTGTTAAAATGAAAATTCATTTGAAAAAAATAAATTGAGATCTATTTACTTTTGTAAAATACAGGTTATTAAATAACTTATAAAATATTTTAAAGAACTTACATACCAACACACTTCATAATAAAACTAAATATAAATATAAGAATAAGCAATGAAATAACTAATAAAAGTTGAGTAGGGTCAGTTTCGGTAGTGCAGAATTATGGAGTTTGGCGAACCAAACTTCGAGAATTCTCAGTGGTACACCTATACACCTATACATACAAAATTTTGTATGCATAGATGTAAGTATAATGTATATATATACACAGTCATACTTCAACAATGAACATAATAAATAGGTGACGAAATGTGTTTGGATTGAATAAGCTATTTATTTCAGAAAACCTAGCTTCATTGTTATTTTCTTCTACTCGAATTCGTTCACCAGTTTCAACTGCAACTGCAACTCACAGGTATAAACACTGCTTTTTTCTTCTTAATTTTACCTTATTTATTTTTGCTCAAGTTTTTTTGGCTAAAAAAAATTCGCGCTTCACTTTTTCTTGCAAGTTTTTTCGATCGGTGAAAGCGATAAAGAATTTGGATTATAATTTCATATCGAGGTATTGATTTGCTCTATACATGTGTATGTGTGTCTGCTTCGTTTATTTTGTATACGCTTTTGACGAAATAATATTTATGCTATCTTTGTCTAATTTGTTTTCGGAAATCTTTTTTGTTTATTTTTTTTTCAACCTACTGTGCGCAAGTTGATATTTGGTTGGAGCTGAACTTTAGTGTGAATGTGTGAACGCCTCTATTGATGTATAGTTTTAATAATTGAAGGAAACAAAAACATAGGGACAAAATTATATATGATAAAAAAAAAAAAGCGTAAGTTGAAGCCTGAAGGTACAAGAGGAAAAGGTGAAAGTTGGTTTTAGTGATTATAGCAAGGCAGTTTCTCTATTAAGGTTTCTGTATGAATATGGTATGATTAATCTAAATGATCTAGAATTTAAGCCAATTTAATTGGTTCTTTTAATTAAAAGTATTAAAGAAACTTACGTTTTCGTTGTTGCGATTTAATGAATTACACTAATTTAACATGTGATAAAATGGCAATCCTAGATATTTGGATTATGAATGTATCAAGTTGCATGTTGGATTTGTTTCCATTCCAATTTCCGAGTTTTTATCAATCCCTCCCCCTTCTCCTAAACCAACCGGTTTTCCGCCCTTTCTATACTAGTCGCAGCTTTATTGATAAAGTTATGATGACAATGGATTGGATAACAGTTATGGGTATATTCGGTTTGTACTTTCCATTCTTCATGTGTTTGTTGTTTACGTCACTTGTATTTATCTTATCGAATGAGGCAAGTTCATAAAACTTGTGAAACTCTGTACCTAATCGAACTATTTATTGATCCTGATTTAACTCAATTCCTCATCTTGTCATTTAAAATTTTCATCTAAGCTCTTTGATGATGTCCTTGTCATGTTGTAAACTTCCTTAGAGAGCTAGTCACTTGTAATGGAGCAGCAAGGAAACGGACAGACTCCAGGTATGGGCATTATGGGTAGCTCTGGTCAGATACCGTATAGTATCAACCCATATCAAGCTAACCATATCACAGGCCCCTCTTCCCCTGCTTCAACTCAATCTCCCCAAACCGCCGGTCTCTCCGCCTCTCCCGCTCAGATGGCACAACACCAACTCGCTTACCAGCACATACATCAGCAGCAACAGCAGCAATTACAACAACAGCTCCAGCACTTTTGGGCCAACCAATACGAAGAAATCGGTCAGGTGACAGATTTTAAGAACCACAGCCTTCCACTGGCGAGGATTAAAAAAATAATGAAAGCAGACGAGGATGTTCGAATGATATCAGCGGAAGCGCCTGTTATCTTCGCCCGAGCATGCGAAATGTTCATTCTCGAGTTGACTTTACGAGCGTGGAATCACACTGAGGAGAACAAAAGGAGGACCCTCCAGAAAAACGACATTGCGGCTGCGATTACGAGGACTGACATATTCGATTTCTTGGTGGATATTGTGCCTCGGGAGGATTTGAAAGACGAGGTGCTTGCATCGATGCCGAGAGGAGCTCTTCCTGTTGGAGCTCCGAGTGAAGGGCTTCCTTATTATTATATGCCAGCTCAGCCGGCCCCACCGGTTGGAGCTCCAGGGATGTTTGTGGGCAAGCCTGTGGATCCAATGCTTTATGGTCAGCAGGCTCGCCCTTATATGGCTCAGCAGATGTGGCCACAGCAACCACCACCGCCTACTGATTCTTAAACAGGTTCGACAATCATGGAATTTACATTAGAGGTGATTACAGCTTTTGCAATAATATTTCACTGCTTTTTTAGTTGTTTACCTTGTTTTGGGTGTTTAATGGGGTTTACTCGTTTTGGTTATTCTTATGTTAGCATGTTTTTTGGTACTTATAATATATTTCTAATAATTTTTCAACCTTTATGGGAGGTGATAGTAGAAAGTTTGCAATTTAGATAAGATTAGGGAACACAAAATCAGTAAACTGAATCTACAGTGCTAGTTGATGTTTTTCGGTTTTTATCGTGTATATGGCTACAATTTTTGGTACTTATAATATATTTCTAATAATTGTTCAACCTTTATGGGATGTGATCATAGATGGAACCACATTACCCCTTATGGGGGCATGTGCCCCCATAAGTTTTTCTTTTTTTTTTACATTTTTTTACTATGTATTTTTTTTTATTAAAACAAACTATATTTTAATTAGCTAAAAAATCAAAATATACCCCATTTATTATTTTCTATGTACTTACTATTTATTATTTATTATTTATTTTTAAAAGCAATGTATTAATTAGGTTAAATTGTGCCTCACTAATTTTCTTTGATGTACTTTGTAATTCTATTTTGGGATAATTACAAAAAGACTCTTGAGGTTTGAGCTAATTACAAAAAAAAAATCCAAAGATGTTTCAAAATTACAAAAAGTCACATCATGTTTGATTATGTATTAAATTTAAGAGGTAACTGTAATATTCTATAAATATCAGTGTTGTAAAAATCGGCCTAGGCGCCCCTAGGCCGATCCGATTTTCCCAAAATCGGCAAAAAAAATCGGTCCGGGCAAAAATTGGCCTAGGCGCCCGCCTAGGCGGGCTAGGCGGCCAAAAAATCGGAAATAAATCGGTCTAGGCGGTCTAGCCGGAATAAATCGGCCAAAAATCGGCAAAAATCCGCCAAAATACCAAAAAAATGAAAAAAAAAAAGATAAAAACTTGGTGTTTCTAGGCGCCCGGCTGCCGCCCAACTAGCGTCTAGCGATTTCTGCAACCTTGATAAATATCGGGTTGAAATATTTTTTCCTTATGAAAGAGGAAAATGTGAGACATAATCAAACCATAAGTTTTTTTTGTAAGTTACAAAAACCTCTGGAGTTTTTTGTAATTAGCCCAAACCTCATGGAGGTTTTGTAATTATTCCTTATACTTATATTGTGCCCCTCTTGTAAAAATTTTCTGGATCCGTCATGTGATAATAGAAAGTTTGCAATTTAGATAAGATAGGAAACGCAAAATCAGTAAATTGTATCTACAGTGCTACTTGATGATGTTTTCTGGTTTTTATCATGTATATGACGACAGTTTATGGTTTGACTTATGGCCAGCACATGTCGATACTTATATGTAAATTGCATTTGCAGAAGTTGTTGATGGACCCGGTTTCTGGATATCAATGGAGCTAGAGGAGCGGAGGATCGCGAGCAACTGAAAAAAGTTATGGAATATCTATCTTAGCATAATGCTAGTTTATTTGTAGGTTGGGCTGGATTTTATTATTTTGGGTCATAGATTTTGTAATATATACCTTCGATCTTGTCGAAACTTTCAAATGATGAATTTAGTTAACTTTTGTAACAAGTATGACTTTGTGGCAAAGGTGCGGGATATGGAATACCGTATTGACTTATTGTGTCTGCTTTGAGTGAACGAATTGCTTAAACACTTTCGTTTCACAGCCTTTACTGTTTAGGGGATGAACTTCCTAAGCCACTTTTTGCATCCTTGTCTGATTAGGGATTTCAAGAGTTTTGTACCCTCAAGGCCTCATCATTGTTATAGTGATTCAACATCCTATGGCTGTCTGATATAGCTCTGCTGTGGTTCATTTTAGGAGAGTGTTTGCCAAAGTTTATTTATAAAATCTTATTATAAGTTCCTACATCTTAGTAGAGATATGTTTTAGAGCTTATAAGATATTAGATCTTACTTTAAAAACAAATTGTTGAAGTGCTTGGAGAAAATAAGATGGCGAAGCTTTTAATAAGTTAGTAACAACAGTTTTGTTGTTAAAATGGTCAAAATCAAAAGATCTTATTAAAATAAGATATTATTTTGAAAATGAGTTGGGATTCCTTCCTTTATTAAAAGCAGCTTGTAACATTTTATTTTAGGAGCTTATAAGATTATTTTTAATAAAAATTACGAAACGCTTAGAGCTTATAAGCTTTTAAAAGCATCTTTGACAACATGAAAAAACCAAAGCTCTGCCCTCTGTCTTTATCTATCGAAGGTTGTTGAAGTGATTAATTCCTGGAAATTAGGAGACTCTTGGATACAAATTATGAGAATGCATTTTTTTTCTCGAATTTCTCATTGAGAGGCAAAGGATTGTGAGAGACGACAGTTTACCCTGCGAAAGCAAAAGCAAAGCTAGCATAAGTTCTTGAATTACCAGTCCAATGGAACTTCTTCTGTCTTCCCTACGGGAAGATTTGTTGACATATGGAACAGAAAGCCTTCTCCTTCGGACACACGTTGATCAATTAAATAGAGATTAAACCACTAAAAGAAAGATAAATTCTTCTGATCTCTTCGTTTAAGATGTTTTTCGTTTAAGACAATTTGAAGAGCTTATTAGCTCAGCTAAGCGTCCTCTAAACTCCGGCATTACGAATGAAATATAACACTGCCAATTTTGGATCCGGAACAGCCATTTTTCCAGAGAACAAAATGATGGAACCTTGGCCGAAAATTTGATATATAAATGTGGAAAAGCCCATTTGGTTCACGTGAACCAATTATTCTGTGGAGAAGAGCATATACATGTGATTCCTCATAATTAGACCAATCTCCATTATTCTAGTTCCAGTTTAAAAGTGTGAAAGGTTAGGAGATTTTTCTACAATACTTTTTGAATTACAAGAGCCTCAGCTTAATCATTCAACATCTCTTTCTAGTCCCAACGACGACGAAAGAAATGCCCGAGTAAAGCCTCCGTGAACTCCAGCCCTAAAGCTATTTGTCCCTTCGAGTGACTGGACAGAATTCTTCCAAACTGCAGGGGGAAATAAAGGTACAAAGGAAAATTAGAACGTTTCATATACAGCAATGAAAAGATATCCAGTAAATTTCATGCAAAACCACCTTCTTCCCAAGTAATCGATTATATCCGTGGTAAGAGTCGATCTTCCTTTACTCTCAAATGCATGCGAAGCAGCTTTTCTCAACAAAACAGACCCTGCGATGCACCCCATGACCGTAGGACTCAGGCTCAGCTCCCGTTTAGCAGAACACTGGCGGGCCCATGAAATGAATACAGCAACGCTGGCAGCAAAAAAATGAGACAATTTTTAGAAGGGATAAATACAAAAACTACCCTTGAGATTTGGGTTAATTACCAGAAACCCAAATGTTTTTGAAAATTACAAAAAAAAAACCTGAGGTATGATATTGTATTACACTTTACCCACTTCATAAGCAAAAACATTTCAAACACTGCCTTTACATTTGTAAAAATATTACAATTACCCCATTAAATTTAACACATAATCAAACCCTAAGATGCTTTTTGTAATTATCATACATCTCTGGGTTTTTTCCATAATTAACCCAAACCTCAGGGGTAGTGTTGTAATTATCCCTTTTTAGAAATATGATGAATATCTCTTTTTGTTATCAAGAAAGAGAGAATGCTATAATCCTTCAATGGGAGATAGCAGATGCAACCCTAATTTTATCATCACAAGCAACATCAATAGGCCGGAGCTAATTTACCCAAGAAAACAAAAAAATAAAAGAAAAAAGCATCAGAAAGCTTCTGAAACTTAATAAGTAAAACCTACGCCATTACCATACTTCACTGTGGGTATATTGAAGCTGACGACTTCTTACCTTCCAGAAAGTATATCACCCTGGCCACCACAGCGTCGAGGAGAACCAAAAGCACTCACTGCACCAACTGTACAGTTCACAAAACAAATTAGAATTCCTCGAAGTGTATGATTCAATCACCTACATAGCACTACCCTTAATAGAGGATCGATCTCTTAATTTTGACAGCAATTGATCGTGCAATATAATAGCACTGATACTTAAGGCAAACCCAAAAAAAAATTCTTTTCGGTATCATAACTGAAAGAACTGGAGAAATCAATGCCACCACCACAATTGTATTTGCACCAACTTCTTCTAAATGATTGCACATTAAGGACAATTGCCAAAAAGAAAAAAAAAGAAGAAGAAAAAGAATTAGTCAACCGTGAAAGTAATCAGTCAACTCCAATAAAAGCTAACTGCCACCTGGCAGATCTGATAAGTTACCAACACATGGCATAATATACATATAGTAAGTAGTGAAATCTGAAGATGAATCAGAAGAAAAAGAGGATGTGAATGAATGAGACAAATTCCAAAGTAACAATATTTGTCATTTATGATCAGTTAAGAGGTCAATACTGTAATAGCATCTGTATGAAGATGTCATGCTTATCCTCAATGCCTATATCACAGTATTGATCAAAATGATATAACTTCTGCAGCCGTTAAAGATATCAAATCTGTCAACAAATATGCATTGCTTGTTTTCATATAACTGAATATTTAAAGTATCCAAATTAGGAAAAGGTACCTGCGTCACCATTGCTGATAAAGTCCGATCCTCCTTTCCTTAAAATGGTCACGCCTCCTATTCTGATCAATGGAAGATATAATTCAAATTTCAAAAGTGAGTAAACTTTATATTTCATTTCAGAAAGCTACAAGACATATGCATGCACACATTCTTCCAATTCAGTTAAGTGACTGATGCTGAAATATTTGTCTAAGAATAGAATATTGCATAGACAATTTTAACTCTCAAGCAAAAAATATAAAAGCTTTATTTGCAAATATGCATGAAAAGAGATTAAATGAAGAATTTACCCTTTCGCGAGAGACACTAACTGCTGAGTTCCGTTTTGATCATTTACTTCACTTTGTAAAACTTTTTGAACAAGGCGCTTATACTCATTAACATTGGGAGTCAGGACAGCCAAGGGATAACCACTGACCAATTCGAGACAATTTGTAACAAGAAAAAGCCCATCCTGAGAAAACATAAGGAAATAAGAGTTTACGAGTTTAAACTCTATCAGTCTGCAAATGGGATAAGGTAAATATATTTCGAAGAGAAGTAATTTGTTGGTCTTATAGCTTACCCCATCTATAACCACTGGGACATTGGATTGCCTTGCATGCTTCATTATATCGCTCACACAGTCCTGGAGACAATCCATGTTTAGACATGATTCACTACTGTTTGATTGGTCAGAGGAGTATACTTTATGTGATTAGCAGCAAACAAGGACAATGATGACAAAGGGAATATTAATTTAGGGATAATCACAAAAACACCTCTGAGGTTTGGGCTAATTACGAAAAAATCCAGAGATGTTTCAGAGTTACAAAGGAACCCCTCAGGTTTGATGTTGTCTTAAATTTAAGGGGGTTTGTAATATTTTTATAAATGTCATGGGGGTATTTGAAATGCTTTTTTCATATGAAGGGCAAAATGTAAGACGGAATCAAACCTCAAGGAGATTTTTGCAATTTTCAAAAAACTCTGGAGGGTTTGTAATTAGCCCGAACCTCTTTTTTTTTTTTTAAATTATCCCTATTATTTATCAGGAAAACCTAATAAAGAGAGCCATTTTTCAAAAGATGTCCAGGTAGAGTTGAAATAAACCATAAGACACAACGTGAATACCTCAAAAAGAAATCTTTATTGGTTCTACTTCCTAGTTTTTATGATGAAAATGAATTTTATCGAAGGATCAGATAAAATGGGCTCAGTGGTAACTGGTAAGGAGCATTTGCCTATTTATAAAACAGATGGTATGTTGTCTAATGAAAGGCTAATACGCGATAGACGGCTGTTTCGACTTGCGAGACATTTATCAATCAATAACTTCTATTTCTATTGACCGAGGCAGATCACAAAAGATAGCCTTACGAAAATAGATAAATGGTGCAAACAGTATACAGTCTGTGGTTGAGATATGAAAAGAGTAACTAAATTTTTTTTGGTCATAGACATCTTTAGAGTTGAAATATAAGTGAGCTTGCACTGTAATATCCACAGATAATGATGAACCAATGACTAAATATATTGCTTGCTAATTATGTAGGCTTTTAGACATTTTTATGGACAAGGTTATTGAATTACTCTCACCAAATGATACAAGGTTCTATGGTGGTTTTATCAGCCAGAATTTCATGTATGCCACATATCAAATATTCCACAAGAAAACTATAGATCGGTTATAACAGAAAACTATATGTGTAAATCGGTAAATCAAAATATGGACAAACTTGTGCACAAAAGTCTTTCTGTTGCTAACCAGGAGAAAGGGGTCCCTCCCAAGGCCTGGACCAATAACTAGACAATCAAATCTCTCCATCCATTTATCAACCTCTTCAATAACTTTGGCTGATATTGACTTCTTATCTTCATCCCTGAAATGCATAATGTTAGAAATTGAGGACTCCAAATAGAATCCAAATTAACAAAAATGAAAAGATAGCACATGGTAATATTTTATGAAAGAAGAAAAAGTTGATTAACAATCAAATATTCACCTAACACTATATGATTCTTCCAGGATAGGGTGCACAATTAACTCAGGACTGTAGCTTTTAATAACCGCAGCAGCATCTTTTGTACAGAACACATGTGACAAATCAGCACCCTGAGAAATATAGAGATTCTCAATCTATAATACAGAATAAGGGATCTTTGATTTAAAACGAAAACAACTATCTGAAACTCTGTATTAACGGATTGTTTATTCAACAGCATAGGGGAATGAGGACGAGAGGAAAGAAAAAATTGAAAAGAGAAGGGAGGAGGAAAACTAACAATTTTTAATGCGGAAATAGCAGAGAAGTATGGTGCACCAGTGTATTCACGGCAACCGCCTACAACTGCGATCTTCCCTGGTAGAGGATCAGGCGTTCAATATATATATTAGACACGAGATAGCTAATTCTAGTCAAGTTCAGTGGAATTTAGAGTAGTACCATTTACGGGAATTCAACCTACTCACTATTGAAAGCGTCTTTTTCTGATATGTACAATACCGGTGAAGTTAACAATGCAGAGTATCATCAGATATGACATCAAGGGAGTGTTTGCAAAAACTTTTGCTTAATTAAGTAATTTATTATATTAGAAGTTGGTAGTGTTTGCAAATAGAATCAAAAAATTGAGTGTCTGGTGAAAAAGTTGTAAAAGTACTTATATGTTTGTAATTGAAACCAAAAGCAGAATCAGAAATCTAAAACACTCATCTCTATGCTTTTAGATTCTGAGTAAATGAAGCAGAATTAGAAATATAAGTTGGCATTTGCAACCACTAAAAAGTGATTGTTCTCAGCCAAAAGCAGAGAAACACTTTTTTTAGTAATTGCAAACATTCCTTAGCACTTCTTCAATCAATTATTGACAAATAAAACTGAGGGTGTATTACCAATTTCATGGAACACAATTTTTTTTTTAAATGACAAAAATGAGTAGCTGTTGAAGAAGTGAATCCACAAAGGATTGGCTCTGAAAATCCTACTATATATTTGATAAAAGTGACTAAGTGAGTGTATGTGTGACTCGTCAACTTCGTGGCATATTGCTGATGCAGACGACCAAGATTTACATATTGGCTCAAATGACAATTGATCAACAGATCAACCACTAAACCTATTACAATGCGTTTATGTTATGCCCATTGAAAAGCCAGATAATATATATTAATTATTCTAACTTACTATCAGCCCTTAATTGAATCATAAGCAAACAACAATAGCTCTCTCCCCACCACAATGCTCAATGGTCATTAATTCACATATTTCTTTCTCAACCTTTTCTTGTTGTCATCCAGTGTAAATAAATCTTACGTATGTCTGTTTTAGTTTAAAAAAACAAATACCGAAACACAAATTCATCTAATGATGCACACAGATAAAAATAGGTGAGTTCTCTGTCTTCCAGTACATAAATAACTAAGAAATTTGAGCTTTATAAGACTAAACAACTCGATCAGAAAATGAGGGTCATAAAATTCAAGTGTTACAGAAAGATTACAACGAACTATACATATGATTAAACTAAAATACGAACAAGAGCAAGTATGCGTAGCTGCAAGATTATAACGAACAATTCACTAAATTAAATTAAAAATGACAAAAAAAAAAAAATGAGTGAGCGATCATCACCAGCTTGGCCTTTATGCCTGGAACTATCAAGAGACGGAGTGATTGATCTCAAAATGCTGATAGCAAAATCAGGGCTGCCACCACTCACTAGAGATTGCATTTTAATGGTGGTATAGCTAAGATTCTTGCTGCTAATATTGTAACCTACTAAGCACCTTAATAAGAACTGTTGCCTCCTGATTACAGCAGCCGAGAAACCCACCATAAAATTCTCTCAAAACTGTCAAAGATAAGTTCAAAATTCACAATTGTTTAATTTATACACTCGACATAATTAGGTATAAGCATAAATATGGACATAACAAATTCGGAAACTTCGTCAAAAAGCAGAATATAGAAAAAATAATGGGTTTTGCTGCAGAGGAAAAATATTGTGTGGATTATAAGTAAAAGAGCTCACTAATTTACATAATACTGATGGGATCGAACGGAGAAGAAGATCATCAAACAGGGAGGGCTGGTTGCGGACATGGTATTTTGTTGCGGTGGAAAGTAAGTACAGCATGAAGCGTAGAGCAAAAAACGTGTTTTTACACTGTCGCTCATCTCGCTTTAAACCCAATCCTAGAATTTGCAGATTTTTCACTTGAGACCCCATTCTTTTAGGATTTTTACTTAAGGATAAAAGTGGTGGAAAGATTTTGAGGCAAATGTGTAAATCTATTAAATTTGTAGCATTTGTCCAATTGTCCATGAGGTTTTGCCTAATTATTAAAAAAACAAAAAATGTAAAATTACAAATATCTAAAAAGCAATATATTTTTATTTTACAAGTTACACACCGTATTGAGGAGGCAGGGCCGATCCTATCAATTGTTTTGGCCGGAGCCGAACTTTAAAATTGGACCCTTTTTTAAATACAAAATTAAAGACAACATAAAACAATAAAAAAAATAATGTATAGTATATGTAAAACAATTCTATTATAGTTAAAACAATATGACATCTCCCTAAAAGAAATGACATTCATGTTAAAAAAATCCAAACAATTATTTAAATATAATTCGTCTATTTTTACGGCAAAAATACTAATAAAGTAAGTATAATTAAGTTGTGTAATATATAATTTTTTGATTTTTTTTCTTTTTAAATTGAGAAATTTTAATAGGGCCTTGGAAAAATTAAAGGGAAAAGGACACAAATATCCCATTTTCCATACTCAATCCCTGCACAATATCCATTTTCTGCTGATTTTGGACAAAAATACCATTTTTCCGCTGAATTTGGACAAAAATATCAATTTTCCACTGATTTTTGACAAAAATACCCATTTTCCGCTGATTTTTTTGCGTTGGTTTCTTTTTTGTTTCTTTGTTGTTTCAAACATGTTTGTTGTTTCTTTGTTTCATACCTGTTTTATTTATGTTTCTTATATGTTTCACTTAGCCAAACTTTTCATTGAATTCCACAATTGCATAGAGAAAATCTCAGTTGTGGTATGCCACAATGGACAATGGGAAGAACATAGAGAGTATACCACAACTTTGAAATAACAAGAATATTGATTCCAATGGATCGCACATTCAAGACCCTAAACGAAATCTTGGAACAACAAATTGATTGAGGAAAAATCGAGCTTACTTGTCCATCATCGGCTACGAGAAATGGACACGACTCTACTGTCAGACCAAAAAATACTTTGTATTGACTTCCAACATCGTAGAATTATTGAATGCATCAACTGTAGCAGGGAAAGACTTACTAGTAACAACTTTGCTAGAGTGCGTGAGATCTTTAGTTCAAGATTAGACATGGATACATCGAAATGAAGCAAAGATCAAGTTGAACACGGATGGTTCGTTTGATCGAGACACATTGATAGCTGGTGGCGGGGGATTGATACGAGATCATTCGGGCAGACTCATGTTGGCGTTTCATAGTTCATTCCAGGCGGTGTCTAGCTTTCATGCCGAGCTACTAGCACTGGAGATGGGACTGCAGCATGCCCGACAATTTTCATTGCATATTTGGATCGAGTTGGACGCAGCGGCGGTGGTCACCACGATCACATCTGGTTGCCCAGCTCTTGGCGGAGTTCAAAGATACATCGATTCGCATTCGGAACATCTTTGAGGACCTTGATTCGATTTCCCACATACACAGAGAGAGAATCGACCAGCAGATCATCTAGTGGAGTTCGGAGCTGCTGCCCTTGGCAGTCATATTGTTTGTGAGGGCACGGCTTCTCACCACCTTCTAGCGCTCATTCGGATGGACCAACTGGGATATCCGAGCTTTAGATTTTGATTGTGCATTAGTTCTCCATGTATTTTTAGATATCTCATTATGATAGTATGTATAGATGTCGTAGTGATAGGTTTTTTGCTTTTTGATTTTCTCCCCCCATGACGGGACATGACATTGTATGATACTTTGATTATTTGATCTACAGGTAGGGGATCACGCCCCAATCCCCCACCCCCGGGGTGTTATTTTGCAAAAAAAAAATGAAGCAAAGATCAACATTTACAAGGATGACAAAAAAAAAGCTGAAGAGTATATGGGGAAAAACTACACTATTTCTCTAAATTTAAAAGCAATTTACTACAAACTTTTATCACATGATCACCTATTTCACAATTGTTTCTTACATGTTTCATTTATGTTTCTTACATGTTTCAACTGATTATATCATCATCAAAATTTTAAATAACAACAATTCTCTAAAATCATTAGAAAGTGGAGATAGAAACTCAATGTCGTTGTCATCGTCATCACCATTTTGCAGCTTCAACTTACCAGGATTGTGAAGCAGATGACTGAGCCTTGCTTGTTCATTCTCTATCTCAAATGCTTCGACGTCCATAACCTTCCCACCAATAAAGTGCTCGACATAACAAGCAACAAAAAATCCCACATTCACTACAAAATAAATAAAAAAAGATGCACAGTCAAATAGATAACACAACAAATCAAAAACAATAAAAAAGAATAAATAAATGGAAAATACATAAAAGAACAAAAGAAACATAAAAGAAACAACTTCGAAACAACATCGAAACAAACGAAAAACTTCAAATCACAAAATAATAAAAGAGCACAGAAAAATCATGCAGAAATCCGTCTCGTTCAATCTCCCCCGCTTGTTTCGATTCGCTTGTAATCGACCCGAATTTGAAAAGCAAAATTCGATTGGAATTGGAAACTTTTCTCAGTTCCAAGCACTATTATCAGAAGCTAGGTCGCGTTTGGAAACACTGCTATCTCCTGTACGACCCTCCCGGCACCGGGAAATCCAGTTTCACCGGTGTTTTCTCAATTACGATGTTTACAACATCAATTTGTTGCAAGTGGCCGAGGATGTAGATCTCAATTCGCTCCTGTTGCAACGTTAAAAGAAATATATTATATATATTTCGAACTTCAATTTCTATACATGAAAAGCAAAACATAAAAAGATATTGAAGCATAATTTCTGAGCAACCAATTTTCTATCTTCGATTGCGAAATTCGCCGATTTTGGTCGAAATATTGAAGAAATCGTTTGAATCTTGCCTCAAAGCATAGATCGGGATCGTATAATCTCGTAGTCATTTTGTTGTTGTTAATTTCACTTTCGATTAATGATTTTTGTTTTCCTGCTTCCCTGTGAATTCAGACTGGTTATACCTCATATGTGCTACTATTTTCCTTTCTTATCGTGTCGAAATCGTAGAATTTCAGAGGTAGACTTTCGGATTTTTTAATTTTATTTAATTTTGTATAGGATAACTTCAAAAGAGTTTAAAACCAGATTACTGATTTTCGATGCTTCCAATGTGATGTTTAGTATGGTGATTTGAATCTAAGGTTGTGCCCATGAGTGTCCGATGCTGTAAAATTGCAGGTGTTGATGCGTGATTTTTCTTTTCCAGAGCTTAAGATTTGAAGTTGACGGAATATAATGGCGAAGATCAAACCTCAAGCTCTCTTACAACAGAGTAAAAAGAAGAAAGGACCGAATCGAATTAGTATTGCTACATTTGCAATTTACGGCTTGATTATTGTTGTTATGGTGGGTATATTTGGGTATATTTGGGAAGTTTAGGAGCGGATGAGGTCGATTAGTGATAGGGTAGTATTTTTGTATTTTTTTCAAAAATTAGGGTATTTTATGGTATTTCCTCAAAATTAAATGTGATAGTTTTGTTAGTAACTTGAAATGCTACAAAACTCAAAGAATATGGGCCCTTCATTCTTAGTAGGAGAGGTTTTAATTTTTTTAAATCACAAAATATATATATATAAAAAATGATATACGGCAACCCGTAGGATTTGATCATGGGTTGCTTGAACTTCCAAAATTTTTAGGTGGCGAAACAACCACTAGGCTAGACTTTTTTTTGATTAAAATCATATTTATGTTCTATATAATTATAAATAAAAGTACACAAAAAATGGGAAAATTTCATAATAGGGTCAAAATTTAAGAAAATCTATCACTATAAGACCTAAAATTTCAACCTTATCAAATCAAGATCCAATTTTTATTTTTTTCTCAAATTGGGCCCTCTTTCAAATTTTGGGTTCTCACTTCAAGATCCAAAATTTCAACATTCTCAAATCAAAACCCAATTTTTATTTTTTTGTTAAATCGGGCCTTCCCCTAAATTACCCGTTCTCACTCAAAGTTTTAGAATTTAACAAAAAGATAAATATTATAGTAATCTATCACATCAGTCACAAAATATTTTTCTTCCTCTTTTGATTTTTTTGCTCATTCTTTTTTTCCTACTTCATACTTATTGTCAATTTTGTTTAACGTGCAGATACCGAGATCTATACATCTAAATGTATGAAGCTAACAAGATGGAAAAAAAGAGTAATTAAAATATTTGTCGGTTACTAAAAAAATAAGATATCCAAATTATGAATGAAAAAGTAGTAAAATATTTTTCGGTTACTAAAAACATAAGATAGACAAGTTATGATTGAATTTTAAAGTTAAAACAAGTATCGATTAGGAAAAAAGGGATGAACGAAAAAATGAAAGAGAATGTTTTTTTTCTTTTTGTGGCTGGCGTGATAGATTACATTAATATTTCTCTTTTTATTAAATTTTAAAACCTGAAGTGAGAACATAAAATTCTGGGGGAGGGTCAGATTTGAGAAAAAAATAAAAATTGGGTCTTGATTTGAGAAGATTAAAATTTTGGGTCTTGAAGTGAGAACCCAAAATTTGAGAAATGACCTAATTTGAGAGAAAAATAAAAATTGGGTCTTGATTTGAGAAGATTAAAATTTTGGGTCTTAAAGTAATAAATTTTCTTAAATTTAGACCCTATTATGAAATTCTCCCAAAATATGGTACCTAAATGTTTAATTTTTTTTCCGGCCGAGTCGACCGACTCCTCCACTTTATATGAGGAGAGGTCCTGTGAGGAGGTAATATGTAAAACAAATATAAACCTCAATATTTGGCATTAAGAAAGGATGTAAAACTCTTCGAATCCTCCGAAACAAAATCATTCATCATTACAAAATAGAAACAAAACTGGGGGAAAATGCAATTAAACGAATATAAAAAAATTAACAAGACGCGCTTTCAAAGTCGTGCTCAAAGCTATCCCAACTTAAACGGCGGCTTCACAGAAAGACCGGAAAGCTGAAGAAAGAACTAAGACGAAGAAAAATGGGAGGGACGGCGAAAATGAACGCAATGAGATCAGGGTTGGTGGTGGTCGGAGCTTTGGCATTCGGGTACTTGACTTTGCAACTGGGCTTCAAACCTTTTCTCGAGAAAGCCCAATTGGAGCAACAGCGACACGAAGCCCTCCTCCAAGCGCAATCCGCCGCCTCTCAAGCCCAAAATAGTTTTGACGACAGCTTTCACACCGCCGGCACTAGTCTCTCCGATGGGCTCCCAGAGTCGGATCATA
Source organism: Rehmannia glutinosa (assembly GCA_016081115.2). Taxonomy (NCBI): domain Eukaryota; kingdom Viridiplantae; phylum Streptophyta; class Magnoliopsida; order Lamiales; family Orobanchaceae; genus Rehmannia; species Rehmannia glutinosa. The sequence goes on from JABTTQ020003468.1 coordinate 284,125, forward strand.
AGCTATGAAAAGTGATTTTTTCTTTCTTGCATTATCTTTCTTTTAGGGTTTAACTTTAGAGGGTTATTGTGAATTGTTTCTTACATACTATTTTAGTTTTCTACTGATTTTTGTTAAATTGCTTAAAGATGAAAACTTTGTGACTAGATGTGGAGAGGATTAGTGTATTTATCATGTAAATGGGGACTGCCGTTGAAGCTCATATTGATTTAAAAAAAAATTTGGGCCGAGCCTAAAGGAGCTTTTTGTCAACCAGTACATTAGCACCTTTATCACTTGGCTTATTTAACTGAGTTTGAAACAGCTGACAATGATTACAAGAGAAGACATTTAGAGCTCTATGCAGTTAAGTTTTCAATACGAGCATGAACGAACTTTATGTGAGTCGATTCCAATTTAGTCTTGATTGATCAATCCAATTGACAGCCTTTATAACTGTTTGGATGGTAAATTTAGTGTTTGTCGATTTTTGTTTATTATTCCATTGCTAAATAAATTTAGCAGGCATTAATTGTAAAATTCGGGCTTAATATCATATTGATTTTGGTTTTTCGGATTCGTTAACAATGTTGTTGATGCTAAGTAATATACAGTAGAACTGTGGAATCAAAAATTTGAAGGTGATAGAAAGAGATGTTGCAGAAGTTGTTGATTAGAAGGTAATAAATAGGGGGTGTCCTGATGATTTGGTTTGATTCAAATATACTGGTAGCTAGTGATAAAAGGATATGCAGAACTGTATTGTTATATATTTGGCCCATTATACTAGGTGGTTTCATAGTTTTTATGGTGAGTAAGTTTTAGCTGGAACATGGGGACACATCACAGCTACTTTCTTGTGATTTGGCTACTGAGTACTAATCCTAAGGCTGTGATGAGGAGTTGAGATGATAGCTTTGAGGCACGCTTACAAATTGAACTGGTGGGGGCATTTTCATTAGGTCTCCATTGCTTTGAGGTTTCAATCAATTTTCAGATTGCCTTGGCTAGGTCGAATTGTTTGAATTGCGTCTTGTTTGATCAAATTTTGTCTATTCGAATAAATGGTCGACCATGTTCTACTCCGTGAGTAGATGATTGTAGTATATATTTGGTCTCACAAAACTATTTGCGGGGAAATGAGAAATTATTGTCTAAATGTGACAATTGTAGATAAAAAATTGGATATAAGAGTGAAGTGGATTTTGGCTTCCCACAGAGAAAAATGAATCTAGACGAATTTTTTATCTCTAGAAAAAAGTACTAGGGCGAATTTTATATCGAATGTATTTGGACTGTTTCTTTTCTTCATTTTGAAATCAAAAGGTTGTGACTATTCCTTGAAACTCTTGGGCCGAAATGGTGTGTCCAATAGTTGTGTTGTTTCAATTGTAACCTTTGGCAATCTATAAATTAACTTCCCCTATTTTGCAAAAAAATTAATTAACATTAGCATACATTTCCAGCCAAAAGTTTCGTGCCCAACTGCCCATTCGTACAAAAAGAAAGAGTACATTGAAGGTTCGTCGTTTCTTGTTGTTTACAAGAGAACATTGTATCTTGCAGATGTTTGCTGATTAACTGAGCACCATAGCAGAGCAATTCATCTTAAAGAAATAGAGTCGAACTCTAGCCTCGGTCTACTGTTTATTATTTGCATTTTCTGCATTTCGATTTTTTGAATATCCAAGTAAATTTTCTGACTTTATTCTAAAATATAATATGTCACGGTAAATCGGTAACATATCACCAACACAAATATCATTAATGCTTTTATGTTAAGTGTTGAGATATTATATAATATATGTTTAGTGGCAGCAGAAATAGTATAATATATGTTTAGTGGCAGCTAGTGCCTTATTTTTTGGGTTGTAATGTTTCTTCTTTTGTTTCTTCCTTTCCTTATTTTCTCGGTGATGGTTAGTATAGGTCTTTTTATATAATGTAACATTTTTGTAATGATTTAAACACAATAAAAACATTGATTTTCTCATGGTATCCTAGAGCGAGTTCTCGAAATCCAGTCTCTCTAATTCTTCCTCCCATTTTTTTTTCCCCGACCAAACCCTAGTCTTTCCTAAGTACACATTTTTTTTTTCGTTTCGGTTTTCTTTATCGTCTGACCCACCACCGCCGAGATCTCTTCCGGCGACACGCGCCGGCTAACGTCACTCGCCACACGTCGTTCGACCGGACTTGCCGCGCCGTTGCTCGATCTCACCAACGCGCCACACGCGCTCCACCGTCATCTGCGCGTGATGCCCACGCGCCGTCTCCGATCCCCGTCGCACTTGTCCTCTCTGCGGCCTTGACCTTCCTCTTTCGATTTTATCACTCTCATTTCGTGGGTCCCTGGTTTGGAGTCTTTTTCACCTATTTTCTTTTTCTCCAACTTGCTTTGGTTGTCCCCTATTCTTGTTCATCGGCCAAGACAGTGTTTTTGGGCTGTCCAAACTATTTGTTTACGTTGCAATGACCGACTCATCCTCAGAAAAAAGGTTTGGTCTCGTTTGCTTTTCAAGGGTCTCCTACCATTACCACCGAAAAATTGAATGGTAAGAACTATTTGAATTGGTCTTCCTCGGTTGAGTTGTGGTTTTTAGGTCAATGTCTTTCATACCATCTTACTAAACAATCTTGGTGATTGATGCTAAATTGAAAACCGATTGGGAACAAGTCGATTATCAATTAGTTTCTTTGTTATGGAACTCCATTGAGCCTAAATTAATGCCACATTTTCGTCCAGTATAGACTTGTTATGATGTCTGGTCAAAGGCCAAAACCCTTTATGCTAATATGTTTATGGTTTTTATTCTTCATGGTCTTCCCAAGGAGTATGGATCTGTGCGTGACCAGGCTCTCACCACTGCCACTGTACCCACAGTGGAAGAGCTTATTAGTCGCCTGATTAGAGTTTCTTTTTCTGGACATGGCACACAACTTACCCCTGAGCCTTCCGCTCTTGTCTCTCGCATTTAATGATCGTGGTAGTGGCGCCGGCGGGGTCGTGGCCGAGGTCGTGGTCGTGGGTCGCGGGGGTCGAGGAAATCAGATTGTACTTGTGTGGTCGAGATAATCATACTCAGGATCGGTGTTCGATTTACATGGTTTCCCCCACCAAAATCGCTAATATTGCTCAATCCTTACCTCATTCTCGATTAAATTACTCTTTCTCCTCGTGACTATAAAGAGTATTTACAAAAGGCAGCCCAACAAGCCACCTCTTCCGCTACTATTGCACATTCTGGTAATTCTACGGTTTGTCTTTCTCAATCTACACCTCTTGGACGGGTTTTAGATTCGGTGCTTCCGATCATGCGATTTAGTAATTCCTCAATTTTCTCTCGAAATTTCACGGACCACATCTCCACATTATATTACGGTTGCGGATGGTCTAAAATCCGGCCCTTTGGAGTTGAACGAATCTCACCCACTCCTCTATATCTTTAAGTTACATTTTTTTATTAGTTCCCAATTGTCCCTTTAATTTAATCTCCATAAGTAAATTAACTCGCTCTTTAAACTGTGCTATAACCTTCACTTCCGATTCTTTTTTAATCCAGGACCAGAGTACGGGGAAGACGATTGGAACAGGATCTGAATCTCGTGGACTCTACTACCTTCAATCAAGTAACTCTACAATATGTGCCGCTACTGAATCTCCCGATCTTCTTCATCGTCGTCTGGGCCACCCAAGTCTACCAAAATTGAAAACCATGGTATCTGGTCTTTCACGATTAGAGTCTTTAAATTGTGAGTCTTGTCAATTAGGAAAACATGTCCGAGTCTCTTTCTCTACTCGTATTAATAATAGAGCTGCCTCTTTATTTGATATTGTTCACTCTGATGTTTGGGGTCCAAGTCGTGTTCCGTCTGTCTTAGGTTATCGGTATTATGTCACTTTTATTGATGATTTCTCCAGATGTACTTGGATATTTCTAATGAAAGATCGTTCTGCGTTGTTTGCCATTTTTAAAAAATTTTGTTCAGAAATTATGACTCAATTTGGAAAAACAATTCGTGTCTTCTTGTGATGATAATGCAAAAGAGTATTTCTCGACCAATTTAATTCCTTTATCCGTTCTAAAGGTATTATACATCAATCCGATTGTCCTCATACACCTCAACAAAATGGTGTAGGTGAACGAAAAACATAGACACATTGTTGATACGGACCGAACTCTATTAATAAATGCTAACGCGCTTTAAAGTTTTCGGGCGATCTTTGTCTAACTACGCTTATTTGATAAACCGAATGCCATCTTCGTGTTAAATGGTCGGGTTCCTACTCTATTTTACATCCTATGGCTCCTCTATATGATGTTTCTCCTCGCGTCTTTGGTTGTACTTGCTTTGTTCATGACCTTTCTTTAGTCGCGATAAACTATCCGCTTCGGTCCATCAAGTGTATATTTCTAGGTTATTCCGTGTTCAAAAGGGTTATCATTTGCTACTCTCGCTACACACCGCTTCTATGTCTCGGCGGATGTTACCTTCTTTGAGGACGTATCATATTTTGCTACAACGAATATTCCTTCAAATGATTTGGATCGGGTTTTACCTATACCGTATATTCCAATCGCTCTCCCGCACCTTCAAGTCCCCCTTAAATGTCAATTGCTCCATCTTCTCCACAATCTTCTCCACCTCTCGATCAGATGCGGCATCACTTATGAACGGAGGAGTCACGTGCTTGACTCCTGTTCCAGATATCTCCTCCCCGCTCCGGATTCACCCGATTTGCACTGCCGCCCTCCGCAAAGGTATTCGTTCTACTCGTAACCCTTATCCTATCTATAATTTTCTTTCATACCACCGTTTGTCGCCTACATATTGTACTCAGATCCGCACTTTCTTCTATTTCTATTCCTCGATAGTTTCGAAGCACTATCTCATCCCGGGATGGAAACAGGCAATGATTGATGAAATGACGACTTTAGATTCCAACCGCACTTGAAACTTGTTCCTCTTCCATCCGGAAAAACTCTTGTTGGGTGTCGATGGGTGTTTAATGTTAAGGTCGGCCCCGACGGTCACGTTGATCGCTTAAAAGCTCCTTTGGTTGCAAAGGGATATACACAAGTCTATGGTCAAGATTATAGTGATACTTTTTCTCCCGTCGCAAAGATGTCCTCTGTTCGTTTATTTTTAGCCATGGCTGCCATGAAACGTTGGCCGCTCTTTCAGTTAGATATCAAAAATGCATTTTTGCATGGTGACTTAGAGGAGGAAATTTACATGGAGCAACCTCCCGGTTTTGTTGCTCAGGGGGAGTGTGGATTAGTATGCAAATTACAGAAATCTTTATATGGCCTGAAGCAATCACCTTGGGCATGGTTTTTCGGTTCAAAGAAAGTTCTTCAACAATTTGGGATGATCCGTTGCGAAGGAGATCATTCTGTTTTCTTTAGATGCTCTTCATCAAATACCTATATCTATCTTGTGGTTTATGTTGATGACATTGTAATCATTGGCGACGATTGTGAAGGTATCAAGGCACTAAAACATCATCTATTTCAGAATTTTCAGACTAAAGACTTAGGCCCTCTTCGTTACTTTCTTGGGATTGAAGTAGCCCAATCAAAGTCAGGTGTTGCTATCTCTCAAAGAAAATATGCTCTTGATATTTTAGAAGAAACGGGTCTTACAGATCTGTAAACCAGTTTCTACTCCTATGGATCCTAATATAAAGCTCATTCCTAATCGGGAGCCTTATCCTAATCCAGGAAGATACCGAAGACTTGTTGGGAAATTGAATTATCTCACCATGACCAGGCCTGACATATCTTTCCCAGTAAGTATAGTAAGTCAGTTTTTGAATTCTCCTTGTGATAGTCATTGGAATGCAGTTATTCGTATTGTAAAGTACATTAAAGGGTCACTGAAAAGGACTTGTTTTCACCGACAAAGGCAACACTGATATCATTGGGTATTCAGATGCCGATTGGGCAGGAGACGAGAATGATCGAAGATCTACTTCTGGTTATTGTATATTCATAGGAGGAAACCTGATTTCATGGAAGAGCAAGAAACAAACCGTTGTTGCTCGGTCAAGTACAGAAGCCGAGTATCGAGCTATGGCACATGCAACATGTGAGCTCTTATGGCTAAAACACTTACTGCAGGAATTACACTTTTGTGACACTGGTCCTATGGAGCTCGTATGTGATAATCAGTCAGCTCTATACCTTTCTTCCAATCCAGTTTTCCATGAGAGGACGAAGCATATAGAAGTCGATTGCCATTTTCTTAGAGAAAAAATTCTCTCTGGAATCATCAGGACTTCCTTTGTCAATTCTAGAGATCAACTCGCTGATATCTTCACTAAATCTCTACGAGGCCCTCGGATAACTTATATATGTGACAAGATGGATGCATATGAATGAGGTAAGTAGTAGTGTTTAAGAGCTTGTTTTTCATTTTCCTTGACAGTAAGGGTTCTCAAGTATAGTTACATGTCCTAGTTTGACTTGCATCAAACCAGTTAACAGGTGTAAGAAAATAAGTTAAGTGATTATAGGTTTTTGTACAGAGCTTTGAAGCAGTTGGTTCTACAAAGTGATGCACTAGGTCCCAACTTTTGCAGGGACAATTCTATCAAGTTAGGCTTTAAAGCTACAGTTGGATTGTTCTGCAGTTACTAATCTGGGCTGATGTGAAGACAACATCGAAGTTACTGATCACATCTTCACGGGGAGAACATGGACCACATTAATTTAAATGTTTTTGTCTTGAGGTTTGAGTTGTCAATTTTTTCGTTAATTATGATTGCAGGCCAAAAGGAGCAACTGAATGTTCTATCACAGATAAAGATGGCAACATTGGCCTGGACTAATGGGCTGGCCCAACCAGCTCGCATATAGGACTGGACTGAGTTTCATTTTTAGATATCCGAAGAGGACTGGCCTACTTTGGCCCGGTCCAACTGGTCCGAAGCCTGAACGACTAGACCAATAATACACTTGTTGGGTTAGGTTGGGCTACAAAAAGTGCGCCCGATGAAATTTCTTTTGGGCCATCCCAACCCGATTTTATGGCTTGATCCTCTGGACTCGGGACGGGTAGCCCGGCCCAACAACTCTAATCACAGACCTATCTTCACAAGTTCGACTATTGGCAGTCGAACGTGAATGTAAGTAAACCTCATTCACCCTTATCAATGATTTCCAAGTTATCTATAATGGTTTTTTCGGGTAGAATTTACGACATTTTTGCTCGCCTTTGGTGAAGCATTTATGTATATCCGGTAATTATTGCCATGGTGTTAGTGATAAACCAGATTGCAGCCATTCCAGTTTTGTAGTAGTACAATTTCAGCTGCTTAACTGCATAGACACGGGGGCTCAAGGGTCTTGATCCCCCAAAATTAATACATTTTATATTTATGATTTATCAGTTTAGATCTTTTATTTTCTATGATGTCGTATGTCTCAATACATTGAGTAAATGTCATGTGTACAATAGTGACATTATCTTATATGACATTCACTTGGTGTTTTGAAACACTATGACATGATTGGTATGTGGGAATGAGACGGGAATGGAATGGACATTCCTATGTTCATTCACATTCACATGAATGGTATATTAGTATTTAGTAATGGTAATATCTATTCTCATGAGAATCCCTATGACCAAAAGTAAGGATTAGTCCTTCCTCTCCTGCCCATGGGTTTAGCTATTCTCAATCAATCAAGAATGACATTACTTTTATTTTTTATGAAAATATGTTAGATATCATCATGACTTTTGTACAAATAATGTTATACATAAAAAAATTGATTGTTTATAATATAACTATTCATAAATTAAATATATATTGTGTTCATTATTTTAAAAATCATGTTAGATTCCATTAAAAATTAAAAGTTATAATCAGAAACTTGGTCTAAGACTCTTTTATCCATTTTTTTATAATAAAAATAGCATATTGTATAAAATGTTTTCTATATCATAAATATATTGTTTAAAATGCACAAAATCATTAGGATCTATTTGTGAATAATATATTTAACATTATTTTATCCAAAAAATTCTATTAAAGGTAATTTGATATTTAAAATTATATTGCTCCATTACGATTATTAATTTCTAAGTAGCAATTATGAGATTGAAATTAAGTAGAAAATGGTAATTTCATTCCTTTCCCATTCCTAATACAAACCATGCACAAGAATTCTTTTTGTTATTCATTCTTAAATTCATTACATTCCTAGTAATTTTGATTGCCCCACAATTTGAGATTCTTGTGCATCTAACTTCGAGAAGAAAAAAAAAAGAAGGAAGAGCAACCAAAAACAAGAGAAAGAAAGAGCTCTTGCTTTTCCATTCTTGCATACCAATCGCTAAATTATTTGCAACCTCAACTTTCTCAACATTGAATGCAATCATTAAACTTTTACTTGTTGTCGGGCATAGCTTAATTGGTAAAAGACTTGAGTAACGTGTTGTCTGCTTGTTGGCACCCATGGCATGAAGGTTCGAATCCCCCTGATAACAGGGTAGATGAAGATTTCTTGTGTGGTGACTTAGTCTATAGCAACTCAATACTCTGACTTGTTGAGGCACATCCCGCAATTCACCTCCTCCACAAAGCTCTAGGGCAAGGATAGTTGGGGCCCTTAGGAATGGGGTTTATCCTTTTTAATAAACGTTTACTTGCTAGAGCTGATAATTCTAATAGCATACTTTTTTTTAATTATTATTCTTGAATTTCTATTTTTTCATAAGCTAGATTTCCCCTTTTGATGCTTTTTGTTAACAGCAATTTGCAAAATCTGTGCGTTAGGGTATCTAAGTTTTGATTAAACCAAAAACAGAAAATGAATTAAGGTAATAGCGTGGAGTGTCTCAGGTTGCTTGTTTTTGTTAGGGATTGTGCCCTTAAAGCAATTATGAATTGTTTTTGATTATTAATAAAAGCGACATTTATTTTCGAACTCTTTTGCATATTGTATGTATTTTCTTGAACATCATGAAAATCCCTAGTTTATTTATTGTAACCATAATCTTAGTATATAAGAGTTATATACAAGAGGATTAAGATTATGGATAATAAACTAAAAAATAAGTCCGTGATGAAATTAATTAAAGTATGAGATCTTTAATTAAAACATCATTAATGCGCCCCAGAACATTTTGAATGTGACTGTCTTATCCAGGGACCGTCGATGTGGAGACATCTTAGTGGGGGCATTTATATATGATTTGATCATATAGGACTTGGCCGATTTAATTTGAATTTTCCATACAAATTCCGTTGTAGAAATGGAAAATCAAATTAAATCACTAGATGATCATATATGGATAAATCTTAATCCCGAGTGATTATAGACTGTTTATTTCGGTGTGATTCTTAATTTGCTCGTTTAAGTTTGTCCTACGACATTCCCAACACTTGCATTTTAGATTCACATTTGAATTAAATAGTCGGGAATATAAATTCATGAGATATGGAATCCATTCCTTTCGGGAAGTAGAAAGAAGATTCCCTAATTTGTTAATTCTCGAACTGAATGGTTTGAGATCTCTAATTTATAATCTGATTATAAATTAACCATTCACTAGTGAATTAATGGTAAATGAGGATAAGAGGTAATTGAAGAGGTTTAACGGATACTACCTAGCTTCAATTACGAATTGTCTATGGAGGATTAATCTATATGTAATGATTATATCAGTGGACTGCTCAATTCGTAGAGTAAGATATTCTATGATTATAAGAGTGCAATTCTGAATTTATAGTGGAGTAATATCGGAATTAATAAGTCGAATAAATTAATTAAAGAGTTAATTATTTATTCAATTTATTGGAGCTTATAATTATAGGTCCATGGTCCCCGGTTCGCCTTCCTAGAGTAAACGGGTTAGAGATAATATTTCCAGTTCCTAAGGGTTTATGGAAAATAGTTTTCCAAAATATTTGGGCTAATATATTAATATTAGTTAATTCCGGGAATATCTGATATTCTACAGTTTTGACTGTTTTGGGAATTAAATAAATATAAGATATTTATGATATTAATATAATTATTAATTTGATAATTATATTGGATAATTATCAATTAGAGTTTGAATCTATCTAGAATTATTAATTCTATAATAGATAGGAAACCAATTTGGAGTGGGAAACTGATTGAACTAGGCCTATAAAAAGGGGACTACATCTCACAATTGAAAGACACAATCATTACTGCCCATCTCATTCAATTAAGAATCTTTTTCGGCCGTACATAGAGTCGCCGCCCCTCATACAATTGATAAGGAATCTTTGATCAATTGTTGTTTTTGTTTTTAAAGGTTTGGTCAAGTTGCTTTGATCAATTGGTTTTAAAAGATTGATTAATAAAATTGGACTTCTCCAGCATACGTCCAAAGGTGGTAAATTGGTTTTGGTTTTTAAATTGTGATTTTATGGTTTAACTTTTATCTAGTTCAATTCCCCTCCTATCCAGTTAGCCTAATCCTACTATCTAATGAGTTGAGTACATAGTAGGAAAATAAAAGTTAGGAACTTAGAATTATTATTGGGGTGCCCACACACTGCCGTTGATAGGGAGGATCGAATTGGAAGATCGCGGTGTCTACGAGCTTCGGGGATTTGAAGGATTGACGGAGAAAAAGCGAAGAACAAGAAAATCGTCGAAAGAGGTAAATTTTCTTTTCTTCCTTTAGTTTGAATAAATTTAATAAGCATGATCTTATGTTCTTATATCTAAAACACGATTTTCGAAATCCCACGCTTCCGCTTCCGTTCGATTAGATCGAAAAGCCGGATCTTATTTGGCCCGGATTAGATCCGAGACCCGAATAATTTCCAACAAATGGTATCAGAGCCATTTGGTTATTGATATAAGAACTAGATCTACCTTATTAAATTTATTTTGGAGTGGGTTTAGGATTTGATCTTGCATGTTTTGATATATGGATGCATGTGCGTCTTTTAATTTTAAGGCATCAAATCGTCATATTTATTATTTCGCGGATTAATATTTATGTGATGTATATGTGATATATATGCCGTGCATATTGATATGTCATTCATGGAACCCACTCCCAAGCATGTCATGCATCATGATGATTGAATTGTTTAATTGTTATGAAAGATCTATGAGATGGATTGAAATTGATATAAAAGTGTTTTATATGGTTTTTAAAATTGATATAAAAGTGTTTTATATAATTTTTAATTTTTTTTTGTATAAAAATGTTTTATATAATTTTTTAAATTTTGTATAAAAGTGTTTATATGATTTTAAAAATTGGGATAATTGTTTGGAATTAATTTTGTGAAAATTGGATCCGGTTTTTATGAAAAATCTCCGAATTACATGTTTTAGAAACAAATATTATTCGGATTCGCGTTCGGGCAGCCCGGACAGGTGCCGGGCAGCCCTGGGCAGTCCGGGCAGGCCCTGGGCAGGTCCTGGGCAGCCCCGGGCAGTTCGGGCAGGTCCCGGGCAGGGCTCGGGCAGGTCCCGTTTTCAGTTGACGCGTTGTTTCCTTTGTTCTTTCATGAAATTTTACCGTCTTATCCCTATCCCCTTAATTATTTTGATAATTTAGGGGTTTTTAAAGTTGATTAAAATTATGATTTAATTTCTAAAAGTTAGATTTTTAAATTAGAGGATTTTAATCAATAAGACCAATAGATTGGACTTAACTTATTAAAACATAAGATGTTTTATAACTTAAATGTTTAGGAAACATTTATTATAAAATAGTGAGTGGGAGAAGGATTCATGACAATAAATCCTATGGCCTCTATTATTGATCAAAGCACCGTGAGATTTAAGTGACGCCTCGCGACGCTCGATTCGTCCCCTACGGATGGTTTTCACTTAAATCAATAATCAAGGCTTAATCTCCGAGAAAGGATAGGAATTTAAAATTTAACTCTTAATTTTCCTACCCTACGGCGGCGATTTTGAGTTAATTTTTAAAATCCAAAATAATGGGTAACACTCATAAGGATACAATCAAATAGTTTGGATGTATCTAAAGCTAAACTAAAAGGTGATTAATTAATAAATGAAGATATGAGATGTCTTGATTATTTATTTATTAATGCGAGATGGTCTCGATTTAATTGTCATTTGATTTGACCTACCCTACGCGGCTTTTCAAATGTGAGATTAAATTACCTTGGAATTGGTAGGATAAACTTTATTGCTTTCATGCATCATGTTTATGATTCCTAAATTGAATGCTCTATGATGTTCGTTCGCTTATTTATGTCGCTTTATTTAATTTTCAAAGAATGATGTCTTGTCCTATGCTTGAATGTTGAATGATTCATTAATCGGAGAAAATTGTAACAAGTGGAATAGTAACATGAATATTGCACTCGTATGTGAAAATCTCAAAGGCAAGAAGCAAGGTTCCTCTAAAGCAAAGGAAATTGTTTTCATTTGCGGTGAAGAGGACATTGGAAGGAGTCGCCCCAAGTTTCTCTCCAAAGTAAAGGAAAACAAGAAACGTAAATATGATTTACTTGTTCTTGAAAGTTGTTTGGTAGCTAAAGATTCTTCTACTTGGGTAGTTGACTGCGGAGCTACTAATCATGTTTGTTCTTCCTTACAAATGCTTAGTTCTTATGAAGAGCTTGCCGATGGGTCTTTCACAATGCGAGTTGGCAATGGTGCAGTGGTTTCGGCAAAAGCAGTTGGAGTAATTAAGCTTAATATTAGAGATAAAATATTGATTTTAAACGATTTTTATTATATTCCTGGTTTCCGTAGAAATTTGATTTTTGTTTCAAAATTGCATGAACATTTATTTTCACTATCTTTTAATGATAATTCGATTATTATTTCTAAAAATGGGCGTGATATTTGTCTTCGCAATATTGGAAAATGGACTCTATTTCATTAAGCTTCTAATGAACAACCCACGCTAAATGCCGAAATGTTTAAAGTAGAACATCCTAAACCAAAAAGGCAAAAGGTTTCTCAAGATGATGAAACATATCTTTGGCATCTAAGGTTAGGGCATATTTCACTAGAAAGGATAAATAGGCTTGCAAAGGATGGTCCTTTGAGAGAGCTAAAAGTTGGCACTCTTCCTGTTTGTGAATCCCGTCTAGAAGGAAAAATGACTAAGAGACTTTTTCTCAAAGGGCAATAGAGCAAAGAACCACTAGAGCTTGTGCATAGTGATGTTTGTGGTCCCATGACCACACAAGCTAGAGGTGGCTTTGAGTACTTCGTCACTTTTATTGATGATTACTCGAGGTTTGGATATGTTTATCTAATGCATAGAAAATCCGAGACTTTTGAAAAGTTCAAGGAATTTCATGCGGAATTTGAAAGCGACTAGGAAAATCTTTGAAGTGCCTTCGATCCGATCGAGGGGGCGAGTATGTCGATATTGAGTTCAAAGATTATTTGCTAGAGCATGGTATTTTGTACCGACTCACAGCACCTGGCACCCCTTAGCAAAATGGTGTTGCTGAAAGGAAAAACCGAACGTTGCTTGATATGGTTAGGTCGATGATGAGCTACGCGACACTGCCTGATTCGTTTTGGGGGTATGCATTGCAAACGGCGGTTTACATTTTGAATGTAGTTCCGTCTAAGTTAATCCAAAAGACACCACTAGAGTTGTGGAATGGGAGTAAAGTTAGTTTACGCCACTTTCGCATATGGGTGCCAAAGCACATGTATCTTGAAAGGAAAGATGGAAAGTTGCATCCACGTTCGAAGTATATGCATTCGTTGGATATCCCAAAGGAACGAGAGGAGGTTTGTTTTATGATCCGCAAGAAAAGAAAGTAATAGTTTCGACTAATGATGTCTTTCTTGAGAACGATTATATAGAAAACTTCCAACCTCGAAGTAAAGTTGTACTCGAGGAGTTACTTTCTGATGAGATCAGACCACAACCAACAAGAGTTGTTGGGGAAATCGCTAAAAATTACCACTATACCTAATCAGAATGTCAAGATACCTCTACGCAGTGGGAGGGTGATAAGACCACCAATCCGCTATCGTCAAATTGAAGAGGCAAATGTTGCAGTCTTTGATAGGGTAGACGATGATCCATTGTCTTTTCAACAAGTGATGGAGGATTCTAATATAGCGAGGTGGCTTGAAGCTATGAACCAAGAAATGGATTCGAACCATAGGGTTTTGTAGCCGAAGGTCAAGAGCAGAAAGTCTACAAATTGCTTAGATCCATTTATGGGTTAAAGCAAGCCTCAAGGTCATGGAACCATAGATTTGATGAGATGATCAAGTCTTGGTTTTGACCAAAGTGTTGATGAGCCTTGTGTATACAAGAAGATCAATGATGTAAAGTGGCAATTTTAGTGATTTACGTAGATAACATTCTACTAATTGAGAGACATGTCCCATATGCTTTAGGGCAAGTGGGAGATTGTTAGGGATTGTGCCCTTAAAGCAATTATGAATTGTTTTTGATTATTAATAAAAGCGACATTTATTTTCGAACTATTTTGCATATTGTATGTATTTTCTTGAACATCATGAAAATCCCTAGTTTATTTATTGTAACCATAATCTTAGTATATAAGAGTTATATACAAGAGGATTAAGATTATGGATAATAAACTAAAAAAAATAAACGTGATGAAATTAATTAAAGTATGGGATCTTTAATTAAAACATCATTAATGCGCCCGAGAACATTTTGAATGTATTTGTCTTATCAGGGACCGTCGATGTGGAGACTTCTTAGTGGGGGCATTTATATATGATTTGATCATAGGACTTGGACGATTTAATTTGAATTTTCCATACAAATTCCGTTGTAGAAATGGAAAATCAAATTAAATCACTAGATGATCATATATGGATAAATCTTAATCCCGAGTGATTATAGACTCTGTTTATTTCGGTGTGATTCTTAATTTGCTCGTTTAAGTTTGTCCTACGACATTCCCAACACTTGCATTTTAGATTCACATTTGAATTAAATAGTCGGGAATATAAATTCACGAGATATGGAATCCATTCTTCGGGAAGTAGAAAGACGATTCCCTAATTTGTTAATTCTGAACCGAATGGTTTGAGATCTCTAATTTATAATCGATTATAAATTAATCATTCACTAGTGAATTAATGGTAAATGAGGATAAGAGGTAATTGAAGAGGTTTAACGGATACTACTAGCTTCAATTACGAATTGTCTATGGAGGATTAATCTATATGTAATGATTATATCGGTGATTTCGCTCAATTCGTAGAGTAAGATATTCTATGATTATAAGAGTGCAATTCCGAATTTATAGTGGAGTAATATCGGAATTAATAAGTCGAATAAATTAATTAAAGAGTTAATTATTTATTCAATTTATTGGAGCTTATAATTATAGGTCCATGGTCCCCGGTTCGCCTTCCTAGAGTAAACGGGTTAGAGATAATATTTCAGTTCCTAAGGGTTTATGGAAAATAGTTTTCCAAAATATTTGGGCTAATATATTAATATTAGTTAATTCCGGGAATATCTGATATTCTACAGTTTTGACTGTTTTGGGAATTAAATAAATATAAGATATTTATGATATTAATATAATTATTAATTTGATAATTATATTGGATAATTATCAATTAGAGTTTGAATCTATCTAGAATTATTAATTCTATAATAGATAGGAAACCAATTTGGAGTAAAGCGATTCAACCAGCCATAAAAAGGGGACCACATCTCACAATTGAAAGACACAATCATTCCGCCCATCTCATTCAATTAAGAATCTTTTGGCCGTACATAGAGTCGCTAGCCCCTCATACAATTGATAAGGAATCTTTGATCAATTGTTGTTTTTGTTTTTAAAGGTTTGGTCAAGTTGCTTTGATCAATTGGTTTTAAAAGATTGATTAATAAAATTGGACTTCTCCAGCATACGTCCAAAGGTGGTAAATTGGTTTTGGTTTTTAAATTGTGATTTTATGGTTTAACTTTTACCTAGTTCAATTCTCCTCCTATCCAAGTTACTAATCCTACTATCTCATGAGTTGAGTACATAGTAGGAAAATAAAAGTTAGGAACTTAGAATTATTATTGGGGTGCCCACACAGCTGCTAGTTGATAGGGAGGATCGAATTGGAAGATCGCGGTGTCTACGAGCCGGGGATTTGAAGGATTGACGGAGAAAAGCGAAGAACAAGAAAATCGTCGAAAGAGGTAAATTTTCTTTTCTTCCTTTAGTTTGAATAAATTTAATAAGCATGATCTTATGTTCTTATATCTAAAACACGATTTTCGAAATCCCACACTTCCGCTTCCGTTCGATTAGATCGAAAAGCCGGATCTTATTTGGCCTGGATTAGATCCAGGACCCGAATAATTTCCAACAGTTTTAACTTCAGAAATTAATGTTGGCATGCTTCTATTGCCCGTTTAATCAATGTAGATCTTCCTTGTAATACATAGTTTTATTTTGGACTTTATACTATATATGTATGTCGGATGTCCATTTTTTTTAAATATACAACTCTTGTTTTTATATACATATGATATGACATAATAAATTTAGATAAACATGAAATTAGAATAGAAAATTTGGAATAATATTTTACCTAGTATTTTGTAACAATTAAGCAAACTTTTTCGTGCAAGTATAATCAAAGACTAAACAAATTCGTGCATCTTTGATAGATGACTAGGATTACCTCTTACTTTCCCATAAACCATTCATTATAATATATGGAACATTGTGGCCATAATCTGCCAACAAAAGAAAAAAGAAAAAAGAAAAAGAAATTGTGGCCATAAGAGAATACTGCAAATATTAGATAGTTAAAATGACACCTTTCGTGTAGATTTGAAATTAGCCTTGTCATAGTTCATTAGTAATAGTAATAAAATAATTTGAAGTGCAGATAAGCTTTAATACTCAATGCTAAATGTGGCCAAGTCATATATATATATATATATATATATATATATATATATAATATATTCAATGGTGGAGCCGAGACACAATAATGGAGTGGATCGATACACGGAAATGGGGTGGACCGGATAGAAAATCAAAGAAAAATCATACAAAGTACAACTAAAAATATCTTTTAAAAAAAATTCTCACTAATTTTTTTTCAAAAAAAGAGGGTTGTCGGGGCCCAGTTTGGCTTCTCGGATCCGCCAGTATATATAAGCATAAAAAAAAGAAGATAATTAGTACACCAACTTGGTATTTGGTCTCACTTATTAGAGGTGTGGTCAATGATTCAAATCATATCACTTCCCTACAATCCATCTGTGGGGAGGGGGAAAGTCGATGCTACCAGTGGTGGATCCAGGATTTTGAAGACGGGGGTACGATAGATATTGAAAAAAAATGAGCATATAAATATTATTTAATATTTAAAGTTCTACAACAAAATACTGTTTAAATTTTGTAAAAGCTGATCATGTAACGGTACATGAAAAATTAATATACATGTATAAAAGATATTATTTGAGTAATTCAGAAAACAAGAGACAACAAAACATAGTTTTGGTAGCATTATTGATATTATTAGATTTTTTTTATATTTTTATTTTTATAAGTTCTGACTTTGCCATGAATTATTTATTCATGTTGTTAAGTCAATCTTTTAATTTTTGAAATTTTATTGTGAGGATTTGTGTTGTGTTATTTGGATTTTCTAATTCTTTTTATAAAAGTGGGATACAAATTTATTATTATTATCATTATTATTATTTTGTTTACTAAAAATTATTGTTGATTTTTTAATTTGGGGGGTACAACTGTACCCCCATGACTCCACATAGATCCGCTACTGGATGCTACCTATTTGGGTAGCTACCCAAGTGGGTTCTATACTGTTGGATCAACACACACCCATGTGGATGTGTGTGAGTATGTGTTGAGCTACCCAAGTGGGTTCTATATCGTTAGATCAACACACACCCATGTGGATGTGTGTGAGTATGTGTTGTTCCAACGGTATAGAAACCACTTGGGTACCTACCCATATAGGTTCTATACCGTTGGATCAACATACCCAAGTGGATAGCATCGACTTACCGGGGGAGGATTCCATCCATGCTCCAAGTGGCAAGTCGTGTGTAGTTTTATACTTTTATTCCATTATCTGTGAAAGGATCATTTTCTAATTATGTCATTAATTGGGTCAGTATCACAATTTTCACCGATTTCATTATTAACAACACAAAATTGAGTAAGCTTTTAGGAATAGTTTACATTTTCTCTCTCTCTTAATTTATTTTTTAGACTTCCTTGAATTTATGATATATTTTGGGAAGTGAACTAATTTGCCATTTGATTCTTTGCATAATTTTTAATAACGTGTGTTTTTATTAAACCATTAAATTAAAAGGGATTAAAAAGAAAATATAATAATAATTAAAATGAAAAATGAAAAAAGTACATGTATGATATAAAAAAAAGACACAACAAACTACGGATACGCTATGTTGCTCAGGCCAATAGTCAACATGTCCAAGAGTTTCCTCAAACATAAAAAAAAAACATGTCCAAGAGTTTATTGATCAAATAAAAAAAATAGTTTATTTTTTGGTTTTACTATATTATCATTCTTGTCCTTTGTCAAGTAAATTTTACATAAACATTATTTGATTATTTTAAGGAAAGTTTTTCTTTTTTAAAAAACGAAAGAATAATTGATGTAGACACGTGAAATATTTTGATCATGTGGTCATATACATAAATCATTAAGTCATGTTTCATGCTATTAGAGCAACTCCAGCAGGGTTGCAAATTAGCGCTCAGCGCCAAATTTCCATCTCCAGCTGTGCGCCAATTGTAGGCGATCTGCATTGTAGCAGCACTATTCTTTTTTTTTTTCATTTTTTTGTTATTTTTTTTATGTTTATCATAATTTTAAATATTGTTATTAATCTTATATTTCAATTATCTAATAAATATTATTCAATTTTATGTGATTTTT
The DNA here is from genome assembly GCA_016081115.2 of Rehmannia glutinosa. NCBI lineage: Eukaryota > Viridiplantae > Streptophyta > Magnoliopsida > Lamiales > Orobanchaceae > Rehmannia > Rehmannia glutinosa. The sequence continues at coordinate 303,003 of JABTTQ020003468.1, forward strand.
TTTAAATCGTATGTGATAATTTTTTTGTATTATGAATTGTTATCTTAATTTTGTATTAATTTCATTCAATAATATATTATTTTGAATTTGATTAATTTTTGAAAATAAAAAAACTAATAAATACTAAATTAACTAAAATTACATATGTGATATATTTATCAATTATAAAGTACTAAAAATAAATATCAAAAGAATAAAATAAGGAATCTTATGGAATGTTCTTTTTTAGTGCAAAAAATAGTGCAAACTGTTGGAGATGTGATATATTTAGACAGATACAATAGATCTCAGTAGGTTGTGATTTTTGGTTGGATGAGTGATTGTTTACACTTCAAATCAGGGTTTGGGTGAGCCACACCAGACTCCTTCCTGATCTGCATATCTACTAGAAAGCAGAAACCGATATTGGAAGTAATAAGATGATAATCCACAAACGTAATCATGACTATTATCCATAATCAACACGTCATCTACATAAAATCATCTTTTAGAAGGCACACAATGACGTAATAAGATGATAATCCACAAACGTAAGCTCTTTTTCAGAAGTCATCTTCAGTACAAGCTTTTCAAACCCCATGATGTTGGAAGTCGAAGAGTTCCCCATGAATAGTGTCCTCCATTTATCGGAGTGTAAGAGGAAAACATCTCCTTGTCGGCACAAATGTGACGAGTACCTTCGATATCTATCTACCATTTCCTTGGATTATCCACCATATTGGCTTCAAATCCAACGACAGTGAGATCGAGCTCTGACATGTCTATCAGAACAGACTTATCCTCGGTCACATTGGCTTGTTGGTGGTTGCCATTTTTATTGCCTTTCTTAGGATATCAACAATCATTGGCCATGTGATTCTGCTTGCCACAGTTGTGGCAATTGCCTTTAAATTTTGACTTCAGATTTTTGGTTGTCTTCCTCAATCTGAAGCTAATCTATCAAATTCTCAAGCCCCATTTCCTTGTGCTTGTGCTTGAGGTAGTTCTTAAAGTCTTTCCATAATGGCGGTAATTTTTTGATAATTACAGTCACTTGGAATGACTCATTTAGAATCATCCCTTCAGACACTAAGTTATGAAGTATGATCTGAATTTCCTAAACTTGGTTGATTACCATTTTGTTATCAACAATCTTAAAATTCAGAAATTTGCCGACAATAAATTTATTTGTGTCGGCACCTTCTGTTTTGTACTTCTTCTCCAAATAGTCCCATAATTCTTTGGGCGTTTGTCTTCTAGCCCATTCAAAACATAGTACAGAAAGTCATTTTTGTGTCATGCTTCACAATAATCCGCCTTTGGTTTTCCGTCTTTTCTTCAACAACAGTCAAAGGGTCTTCCTTCAAGAACTGGGATAAACCCAAAGTGGTTAATTAGAACATCATCTTCTATTTCCAGCTCTTGAAATCAACATCGGGAAAAATTAATCGATTTTTCACCATGCGCGGAAGTAGCAGCCATCAGAGTGAAACTGATGTTTGCCATTTTTCAAGAAAACAGAATTTCGTCTTGCGATTGTTGATTGCAGTGTTTGGTTTTCTCGAAAATTGGACTGAATAATGGGACATAAATTTAAAGTCGAGGCTAGTATTGAACTATCTCCGCAAGAAGAAAATGCATGTACAAAAAGTGCTAATGGTTCAGGCAATCGTCTCTAAGATACAACGACTTTCAAGTTTAACTTAACAACACTTGAAAAAGTCGAACTTACAACAAACAAAATTGTGTTTCAGAACTTTCGAAATACAGAAAAAGAAGAGAATGTAACAATATGCTGAATGCATATTTTCTAGGATGAAAATGAACATCATGGGGTCTATTTATATAGAAATTCATATATCCTTTTTTCAAAATAGGTGCATCCTTTGGTCCAGATCGATCCAGACTGTTAGATCGTGCGTTCTGATCAATAGGCACAATCTGATGGTCCAGATCACATCTCTTTCGAAGGTCCACAACCTTCTGCATGCACCCCTGCATGTTAAACAGACGCGTCTGTTTGTTACATGTTTTTATCTTAATTTTGATGATTTTATTTTATCACCAAAACAATGTTTTTAAAGGTTGTCCAAATACTCCTAAATGATTTAAAATGATTTTAATATTTTCAGGAGTATTTTCTCAAAGTTTATTTTTGTCTAAATTGGACAACGCTTTTAATGATTTTACGTTATTGGGTTTTCACTCTCAAACGATGTTTCTAAATGTTGTCCTAATACTTCCGATCGGTTTAAAATGTTTTTACTAAATTTTCGGAGTATTTCTTGAGTTTTATTTTCGACAAAAATTGGACAATATTTTGTCTCGTGGTCGACCAGGCCGCTCTATAGGGCAACCGTACTGAAGATGTTTTTAGAAAGCAGAAAATGAGACGGAAGAAAAAAAAAGTCGGTCGGCCGTCATCAAGGCGTCGCCGTCGGTCGGCCGGTCGGCCGCCAATGATCGGCCGACTGCACTGCAAAGTGTGTTCAAAGCAGAACTTTTAATCCTTGCAAAATCCATGGGGACCGGTTGGGAGATGGTCGACGGTCGAGGTAGACGCGTCGGCCGGCCGCGCCTGTGTTATTTTTTGTGTATTTTTTCCAACGTCTATTTCGTGCGACCGGTCGCCTCTATGTATTGATGAGCAAAAATATGACCGTTTGATGCAGACACATTTCCTTAAAATGTGGGATTGATTTCTAATGACTATATTCTTGATCTTAATTATATTTTTTGTAGATTTTCAATCCCCAAAAGGAGCCTATGCTTGATCAATCATCTCCTATAAATAGAGGAAGTTTTGGAGCAATCAAAACAATAATTTGAGATACAACACAACAAGATACACTTCAAGCAAACACTTGGTCTTTCATAGTCATTATTCTTGTTGTAAAATTGCCTAGCTTATCACTTTCACATCTTTGAGGTCTAGGCTATTCTTGATTACACTTTGCACTCAAATTGTATTATTCATTATTGAGTTGTAATCTTGATTTTTGGTTATCATTCAAACACAAGATATCCTTGTGAGTGTTCTTGTGGTAAGAGCACACTTGGATGATTTAGGTGATAGGTACAAGAAGATTGTGGTAATCTTCTTATTTGAGGTGTTGAAGAATTCGGTATTCTTTTCAAGGTTGAAGATTGTGGTAATCTTCACAAGGTGCCGTTGAAGGAAGATTGTGGTAATCTTCAAAGGGAGATTGTGGTAATCTCCAAAGGTGGTGTTGAAGAAGAGTGTGGTGCTCTTCAAGGTGTTGTAAGTTGAATTTGTATTAATTTTGGTAATTAATAAAATTCTTTTTCTTTTCGAAATCCATCCGGATATCTTGGGGTGGTAGAGGATTAGGCCCTAGGTGGGTTGAACCTCTTTAAATCAACGTGTGTTGTTTACATTCCGCACCTTCATTATTTTGTTTGAGCATTCGATTGTTAAAAGAGGACGAAATCGAAAAGATGGAGATAATCTATTCACCCCCCCTCTAGATTATCGTAGCCGCTTGAACTTACAAGTGGTATCAGAGCCAAACTCTTTGGCAAGCTCGTTTCACATCGCGAGTGAAGAGAAACGATCGGCTCTGACGAAGCTCATCTATCCGGCATCTCCACCACCAAGCCACCACTATTTGATTCCAAGAATTTTAATTTTTGGAAAGAAAGAATGGAATGCTATTTACAAAGTTGCGGGTTCGATATTTGGAACACCGTCATCAATGGAGAATCCATTAAAACGAAGAATACATCACACACCTCTAAAGGCTTCAAAGAGCTCAATGATGAAGAGAAGAGAATCATCTCCTTAAATGGTAAAGCTCTTAATATTTTACATTGTTCACTTACCACTTTGGAATTTGATCATGTTGTAGGTATTCGATCGGCACATGAAGTATGGCAAAAACTAGAAACCATCTATGAAGTATATGCAAATAAAAGGAGCAACTCAAAAGCATCTACTTCTCAAATGGATACAACATCAAATCCAACAATATGGGATGAGCCTCTTACAAATTCCGATGATGAAGTCGAAAAATGTCTTATGGGCATCGAAGAAGAAAACGAGGTAAGTTCTAAACCCTCTACTTCTTATGACAATGAATTGCAAAATGAATATAGTGATTTGCAAAATGATTATGATGAACTTCAAAATGAATTCCAAAGCCTACTTGTTAAATACAAAAATTTGAAAAAGGAATTCAATGTTTTGAAAAAAGATAAGGATAGTTTATTTACTTCCTATGAATCACTATCTTGTGCTCACACCACCACTCTTGACAAGGTTAGAAACCTTGAGAAAGAAAATAGTACTCTTGTTGAGGATATAAATTGCTTGAAAAATGATTTATCTAAATCCAACTTGAGTACCAGATAGAATAACCAATATTGTTGATTGTTGTGATAATTCGAAACTAGAACTTGATCATAAGCCTAAGGGTGTCAATCACATGAAAAAGAATCAAGTCTCTAAGCACGTTGATCATTATGCTCCTAGAATTATTACATGCTTTTATTGCGGTAAAAAGGGTCATACGGTAAATACTTGTCGGGCTAGAAATAGCTCTAATTATTGTTGGAGACCTAAAAGTCTCAAGACTAATCCCAAAGGACCCAAACACATGAGGGTACCACAAAACAATGTCATATTAGGTACCCGACGAAATAATGATCGAAGAAAATTTATACCGCCAAGAAGACATCAAATGACCGTTTCATTTGATCAAAGAAGGAGAAACTATTCTCAACAAAGCCAATTTCGAAGAAGAGACTTTCAAAAATGGGAAGGCAACAAACCTCGGAAATGGAGTAATCAAAGAAGTCATCATCAACAAAGTGATTTCTCAAGGGGAAGATATCATCAACAATGGGAACGACACAACCCATGGAAATGGCGTAATTGGTAACCCGTATCTCCCTATTTAAATATGCATTTTGTTTTGTTATTATATGCTTTTATTTGTGTCTTAATTGCAAAATGAGTTTTCAAATATTTATTTTTAATTAAGGTCTTCAATATATACTTGTGCTTTAAAATATTTTTGAAAGAGAAGACCTTATATGATGTTTTTAAAACTCTTGTGCATTTTTGTAGACTAAAGTGTGTTATCATCCTTTATGGATTTTTATGGCATGAGCTTACTTGTGATATCTCTTTGCCTACACTTGAATTTTCTATGAAAATGTTGTCTAAGAATTGTGTAGGATACATATTGGCTATTACGCCATCAAGTTTCTTAAACCATCAAGGTATGTCTACTTGTATTTTTTTATAAACTCGATATTATGCTTATGCACATATCTTTCAAGATATTTCATTTTGACCACTTAAGTGCCCCTAATTGATCTTGCAAATGTTTTCTTTTAAAAGGCACTACGTGTTTTAGTCTCGATTTTATCATTTATATGTTTTCCCAAAACCCATATTTGTTGGATATAGTCCAAACTTATATTTTTGCAAAGTTTTAAAACTTTTGGGGTGAAAAATCGAATTTTGGAAAACTCGGGAGAAAGAAAAATCACACGGGGACGGTCACGGCGAGGGCGGCCGTGCCGCCCGCACCTCGCCGGTCGCACCCCACCTCGGCCAGGTCGCCCAGGGTTATTTTTGACTTATAACGTTCTATTCTTCATTTCGCAAATGAAGAAGAAAATTCCCAAACCTTGTTGTTAGCATTTTTTCCCTTTTTTCATAATCTTCAATTCTTCGTCATTTTTCACGATTCTTGTTGCTAATCTTCTCTTTCTCACAAGAATCTTACATATATGGCTCCTCCAAAGAATTCCACGGCCGAAATCCCATCTCCAAGCGTAGAAGGGGCGGAGAGGGTTCGTCAAGAAATCGGCAAGAGGAAGCCGAACAAAGGGATATTCGAGCCGCTCAAAGAAACGTGGCTCGAAGGTGATGATGTTCAAAATCCCATTCTCTCTCGGGCCCAAATTACCGAGCTACGCGAACGATTTCGCTCCAAAATTGCCGTTGGGCGAAAGGTAAAAATCCTTTGTTACTCAAGCCCCTAATTCCCACAATGTTCTTAATTTCATTCATAAATATGCGGAATGGTATTATGAGGACTCGGGAATGGGAGGAAAGTCGATTGCTCGGACTAAAATGTGTCGTTTTAGTTCATTTACGAATGAGTATCCTACGATTAGAGGATTTTTGAGGAGCAAGGTTGGATGTATTTATGGGAACATGCTTATGTGTTGTATGATGATGATATTATCCAACTCTTTTATGCCAATATGTGGGTTGAATATGATAATGATAGAAAGCCGATTGCCGTTAATTCGCTTTATAAAGGGTCGTCATTTTAGATGGACTCCCAATGATATTTTGCCGGCTTTTACATGTTAGAGAAGGTGGTTGGGATTATTTCTCTTGTGGGACTTGGAATGATGAAATGTTGGGGGTGTCGATGAAAGAAGTCAAGACGTATTTGGGAGTATGGCCTAAGTATTCTTTGTTGGCAATGACACTTGAGCATCGCATTTTATCGGTCATTGTCGCATATTGCATTTGTGGTAAGTCGGGAAAGATGCCTAGCAATATGGATTACTTTTTGACTTATAAGATTGCTAGGAGGGAACCACTTAACTTTGGTGCCATACTTATTCAATGTCTTATCGAGTCCATTACTCAAGGTAATAAGAAGTTGGTCATGGGAAATTGGATTTGTAAACTTCTTATTCAATCGGGACTTCCTTCGTCGGAGTTTAACTCGGAAGTTTTTCAAAATGACTTCGACATTGATAATATCACCCAAATAGTCACGATGCGCAAGAATATGGACATCCGACCTACCAAAATGGCTAGAGGCAGAGGTCAAGAGTCCCCCGATCCTAATGACATCTTTGATGACGCGGGGCCGCAAGATTGGTGGAAGAAGGCGAACCGAGCAATCCGGAGGGTAATCCGGTGCTCAACCGCCAGAGGTATACTCAAGCCGAATTTGATGAGATGAGGGCTTTTCATGAGACGAGGTATGAGGCTTTAGAGCAAAAGACCTCTAAAATGCAAAAGTCTATCGGCAAATTGAAGAAATTCATCAAGGACTTTATTCCCGGATCTTGCTTCTCCTCGGATGAGGAATGATACCCCCATCCCCCTTACTTTCTAGCATTTTCATTAATGATGTTTTGTATTTTGATGAATTTTTGTAAAACTCATTTGTACTAATGATATTTGCTTGTTTTTCTTAAAAGGGTTAATATTGCAAGTTGATAATGACTTGTGGATGATCATGATTTTGATGGAGTATTTGATGGTAAAAATACTCTAAAGCATTGTTTGTTAATTGGTATGAAGTACTTGATGGTAAAAGTGCTTCTTTTATTGCTTTGTTCATTATGCTTAGTTGGATATGTTGGGACATTTGATACATGTATTGTTAAAAGCATGACTTATTACTTGATGGTTGCTCTAATTTTTGGCATTTGTAATGCCTTGATCACTCTTAGCTTATCTCAATTGGGTTGAACCATTGAGAATTTACTTTGAGCTTCTTAATTGATGAACATATTATTACATATGGTGCATGTGATTTTTTGAGCTTTGAAATGAGGTTGATTGATGATATGCAAATTTTTGGCTTGAACCATTTACAAAGGTTATATACAACCTCTTCTATTTTTCACGCACACAAGGTGTTTGTTAAAATGTCGCAATGATACTTTCAACTTCTACATGATTTTCTTGCTTCAAAATGTCTTAAAATTTTTGAAATCATGTTTTTAGCATACTAATGAGCTTATGGATCTTTTATGTTTCAATTCTCTCACTTTCCTTGGATGATTATGCTTTAAATTGCTCAAGCGGTTTTTCCGTCCATTTTGGCATGCTTTGATATTATTGTATGGTGCTTTCACCATCCTAACATTCTTTTTGATGATTCCAAAGGGGGAGAAAAACAGGATATTGGCTCATTAGCTCAAAGAAGCTAATAAAAGCTTGTCATAAAAGCTATAAGCTATGGCTCATAAAAGCCATAAGTTGTGATTTACTTTTAGTCCAATTGTTGCTTGATGGACTTATATTATTGTTTAATGTTGTTTTGTGATGGGGAGCTTATAAGCTCTTGAACAAATTGTAAAAGCTAAAGCTTTTAGCTTATGGATTATTGCTCTTACATTATTCTTGTGTCTTTATGGATAGGGGAGCTTGTGCTTATTATTGAAAATATTTACTCCCTACTTGGTTGCTTTAATATTTTTGGAAATTTTGGTTCTTCCAAACGGTCAAATGTTTTTTAGGAAAATCATTTCTAAAATTGCTCTCTTAGTTTGTGTAAAAATTGTTTTGGTTTGTAATCATCAAGGGGGAGATTGTTTGTTACATGTTTTTATCTTAATTTTGATGATTTTATTTTATCACCAAAACAATGTTTTTAAAGGTTGTCCAAATACTCCTAAATGATTTAAAATGATTTTAATATTTTAGGAGTATTTTCTCAAAGTTTATTTTCGTCTAAATTGGACAACGCTTTTAATGATTTTACGTTATTGGGTTTTCACTCTCAAACGATGTTTCTAAATGTTGTCCTAATACTTCCGATCGGTTTAAAATGTTTTTACTAAATTTTCGGAGTATTTCTTGAGTTTTATTTTCGACAAAAATTGGACAATATTTGTCTCGTGGTCGACCTACGTCTCTATAGGGCAACCCGTACTGAAGATGTTTTTAGAAGCAGAAAATGAGACGGAAGAAAAAAAAAAACTAGCAGTCGACCGGCCGTCGGCAGGCGTCGACCGGTCGGTCGGCCGGTCGCCCGCCGATCGGCCGTGTACACTGCAAGTGTGTTTGAAAGCAGAACTTTTAATCCTTGCAAAATCCATGAGGGGGACGGTTGGGGAGATGGTCGCCGGTCGAGGATGTCGGCCGGCCGCCTGTGTTATTTTCTTTGTGTATTTTTTCCAACGTCTATTTCGTGCGACCGGTCGCTCTATGTATTGACAAAAAAATATGACCGTTTGACAGCAGACACATTTCCTTAAAATGTGGGATTGATTTCTAACAGCTATATTCTTGATCTTAATTATATTTTTCTGTAGATTTTCAATCCCCAAGAGGAGCCTATGCTTGATCAATCATCTCCTATAAATAGAGGAAGTTTTGGAGCAATCAAAACAATAATTTGAGATACAACACAACAAGATACACTTCAAGCAAACACTTGGTCTTTCATAGTCATTATTCTTGTTGTAAAATTGCCTAGCTTATCACTTTCACATCTTTGAGGTCTAGGCTATTCTTGATTACACTTTGCACTCAAATTGTATTATTCATTATTGAGTTGTAATCTTGATTTTTGGTTATCATTCAAACACAAGATATCCTTGTGAGTGTTCTTGTGGTAAGAGCACACTTGGATGATTTAGGTGATAGGTACAAGAAGATTGTGGTAATCTTCTTATTTGAGGTGTTGAAGAATTCGGTATTCTTCAAGGTTGAAGATTGTGGTAATCTTCACAAGGTGCCGTTGAAGGAAGATTGTGGTAATCTTCAAAGGGAGATTGTGGTAATCTCCAAAGGTGGTGTTGAAGAAGAGTGTGGTGCTCTTCAAGGTGTTGTAAGTTGAATTTGTATTAATTTTGGTAATTAATAAAATTCTTTTTCTTTCGAAATCCATCCCGGATATCTTTGGGGTGGTAGAGGATTAGGCCCTAGGTGGGTTGAACCTCTTTAAATCAACGTGTGTTGTTTACATTCCGCACCTTCATTATTTTGTTTGAGCATTCGATTGTTAAAAGAGGACGAAATCGAAAAGATGGAGATAATCTATTCACCCCCCCTCTAGATTATCGTAGCCGCTTGAACTTACAGCGTCCAGTCAGCGCCCCTATCCTGCCACATGGGGCCTTTTGGATGATTCTGTCAAGTCACTGCCACGCGAGTTGCCTGCCATGTCACCGAGCCACTGGACTAAACTCTGCTTCAATTTTTCAAAACTTTAAGGATCCTCAAAGCTCCTCGCGATGATGCGTACGTGCAAAGTGCTAAGAATACCTCTAAAGCGACTAAGTGTGACGTGCGGGGGCCCGACTCAGGCTCAGGCTCAGGCTCAGAAAGTGCTCCGCACTGTCTTTGGTGCTCTTTAAGCTAGCCAAAGATTAGTCAAAATTGACTTGGTCCACTAAGGTGTACCATAAGGAGCTCCACATGATTACTCCTTATTAGTGATGGAGTTCTATATAAACAAGTCAAACATTTAATATGTTTTCCATGTGTGATATGCATTTACACATTTCCACCCTTCTATATTCTATATAAAAAAGGTATTTAAGTGGCTAACCTTATGTATTAATTTATCATTCACCCTAAATTGATTTTGAAAAATTCAAGATGATAAATCCATCTACCTGCGACGTATATTTCATTTATATCATTTATTTTTCCTAATTAACAAATGATCCCAATTAAATAATTGATCAAAATTGGGTCAAAACCCATTTGTTTTAAAACCACCAACAATTTTATTTGAAGAAAATCTTATTTTCAACTGAACAGACCAAACACAACCATATATATCTGGAAAAATTGCAAAATTGGTCCTGCATCTATGTGGGTGTTGCAATATTAGTCGATAACTTTTTAAGTTGCAATTTTATTCCTGTGATAATTTTTCCCCTCAGTAAATATAATATTATTAATTTTGTAATTTTTATGGTATGATAATTTTAGTCTTATACTTATATTTGTGACTATCAATCCTATTAGTAAAAAAGACTATTTGTTTTTCAAATTTGCGTTGTTTGTGTATTTCTATAATTATGAAATAATATATGTAGAACTCATATCTCGGGTTTTAATCTGGATTCATAACTCTAAAATTATTCTCTCATTTAGGGAATCTATAGTATACATAATAAGTAATTTCAATTATTAAGTAAAAAAAAAAACATACTTTGGTATCGTTTTTTCACTTGATTTTAGGTATACTAAATATTTTGGCTAGCAATGGCATTTTGGGAATAAGTGAAATATTGAAATGTCATCCTGACCAAATTCGTACCAACATAAACTAAGATGACCAAATTGCACAAGCCCAAAACTTAAGGGACTAAAATTGCAAAAAAAAAAGAAGCAAATTATACAAAACTAAAATCGAAATGTTAAATGTTCTAGGACTAATATTGCAACACATATGGATGGAGGATTAATTTTGCATTTTTCCTTGTATATCTGTTGCCGAAGTGCAAATGCAAGAGGAACGTGTGTCACTGTTTTTTAACCGTTATTGCCGCAGTATTCGTTAAACATTTGCCCCCACAATGTTACTTTTTTCACGCAAGTTTTAAGTGTGAAAACTGAAAACTCTCAAACAGATTCTCCATAATAAATTATAAAGTTACCTTTCATCATTCAATGTCAAGTGTTTTTTTCGTTTTAAAGTTTTGTGCAAGATCCTAGCTTAGGTAATTGCCCTATTTTTTTTCTTTGTTGTCTTTATGCTTGGAATAAAAAAATTAAAGTTGATATTGGTAATTTAATTTTTTTATTAGCATTTAAATAGAAAACTAATAAATAGTGGATTGCCCCTAGTTCTTGGGTTTTAACTGATCGCGGCAAATGCCACAAAAAAGTGAAAAAACTACACAATTATTCTCTTATCTATAAAATTTTAAAACCCCCAACATCTACCATAAATGTGTAATTTTGTTAGCATTTTCCACAAACAATTAAATAACTCCTAGTTCTTGGTGCGAGTATCAATTGAATTCCCCACAAAAAATTATGATTATTGTGAGTTATGACAAGTAAATGCTATTTTCAGTTCTTTTTTTTGCGTATCCATGGTTTAATGTTCAATCCATATTCTTCAATGTGGGAAGTTAAACAAAATTAAGGTTATTTTTACGAGTGAGGTGGGTGAAACAAAAGCATTTTGCGATAAGTTACAAGTATAGTTACATCACATGGCGTTAGAAATGTCCTAATGCTTTTCTGGAGTTTTTACTTTCTATTTTGTGCCTTTCCTTCATCAAATTAAAAAAAAAAGAATAAATTTTGACTTCATTACTTATGTATTAAAAACTCCCTTAATTTTAATTCACACTATGAGGTCATCACACATATTTGTGAAAATTTTACAACTACTGATCATATGAAATTTTAAATTACCTAAAGTTATCGCATTATTTTTCTATAAGATGCTAATTAGGTCACATGAAACATTTCGGCCAAACATTCAAATTCCGGTGAGAATTGTCCTTAAATCATGACCTTTTAATAGTTATAGCGTTATATTTACGAAAGTCAAATTGAAGAGGACTATTTTTGCAAATCCCCATAGTTACTGAACAATTTTCTCCTTTTTTATTTAAATGAAAAGTTTTTTTTTTTAAAAAAATTAGCGGCAGAGTGAGGGCACGATTGGATGTGAGGGAGATTCTCTTTTCGTTCCGCTAGAGAATTTTTTTTGACCAAACATGCGATTGTTTATGAAAATTTTCATAAAATATATTATTCTCTCACTTTCACTTTTTCTCATTTTTTTCTCTACCAATCACATCTACATATTTTTTACAAAAAACTAATCATTATTACACATTCTCCCACAAATTTTACTATTTACTCACTCACACATTTCTAACTACCAATCATATCAAATCATTATTTTACTATTTTTAAATCAAATCAATTTTCATCATTATTTTTTCATCTCACGTCCAATCATACTATCAAAATACATCTTTTTTTCTTCCAAATTTTTTTCACCATTATTCTCTAGCAAAATGAAAATTTTTAAAATGAAGCATACCCAATCGCGCCCGGAACATTTGATTGAAAAATATTTTGAATTTCCGATTATAAAAAAATTGTTTTAACTTTTAACGCTCTCTTTAATATTTTTTGCCTTTTTTTTTCCTTTTGTATATATATAGGTTAAATTTTTGTATAATAAAATTATGGTTATTTACCAACTGTAATAAATTCCAGATATCCCATCTGGATTTGAATTTAATCCTTCTTGCCTATAACACCACTACCCCCCACTATGTCTATGCCATTATTACTTTTATCTCTCTCTCTCTCTCTCTCTCTCTCTCTCTCTCTCTCTCCCCAATTCTGCCATACTTGGTACCTTGCTTTCGAGACACCCCTTTCTTTCTCTCCCACTCTCCCTTTTGTAACTACTCACACTACAGCAGAAAAAACAATCCTATTGTCAATGGCCACCCATTACTCCTCCAACAAGTAAAGAAGCCAAACCAAAAATACACACACACACACACACACACACACACACACTTTTTAAAACTCTCAAACCAAACTGGCTGTAATGATTCAGTTTTTGTTTTTGCTTGTACACTAAACCTCTTCAGTTTTTTTTTTCTCTCCCTATTAATATATGTGTAAATATTCTTCCCAAAACGCAATAAAAATTGAATCTTGATCCAAAAATTTCCAAATGTCCAATAGCCCATCTGCAGAGAGTTCTGGGACTATGAATTTTGTAGATTTTTACAAGAAAGTGAAGCGTTTTAGGCTTTTTGAACCGTCTGTTGGGATTCTTGGATTGACAGTTTGTGTTATTTTTTGCTTCTTTCTTTTGGATTACAGAAGTGTGACAAAAGGGCTTAGGTTCCCATCACAGAATGAGAGGCTTCTGTGGTTGAGAATTGATGGTGGTAATGAGAGTAGGAAAAAGATTGATTTTTTGAGTGAAATTAATGGTGGGTGTGATGTGTTTGATGGTGATTGGATGTGGGATGAGAGTTATCCTTTGTACCAATCAAAAGATTGCAGGTTCTTGGATGAAGGTTTCAGGTGTTCAGAAAATGGAAGGCCTGATTTTTTCTATACTAAGTGGAGGTGGCAGCCCAGGAATTGCAATCTGCCCAGGTTCAATTTTTTTTTCCTTTTTTTTTTGGGGTATCATTTATTTCTCATTTTTCTCAATTTGGAAATTGGTTTTGTGTTGCTGTTATGTGAGCTATAATGTTGATTTTTGATGTTCTATAATTAGATTGGAAGTTGGAAAACATTTAAAATTTGTGCAACAACCTGATGATGTTGCTCTGAAGTTTGAACTCAATTACCAAACTGATAAAATTTCTCAGATTATTTAATTTTGGAGTAGTATTTAACTATTTATATATAGTAAAGCCAATTTTGTATATTGTATGTTTTTAATTGGCTTTTTCTTCTGTCTATTGCTCTAGTTCCCCATGTTATATTATTGGACAGTTCTGAATGATAATTAAAAAATTATATATAGATATAGAAATTTTATTGTGGTATATGATAACAGTCAAATAGCTAGGGATTTTTGTGTCAGCACTACATTTATCAACTCTTTTTCTACTGGTAACTTCTGGGTTGTCTTGTGTGGACAACAGAATCCCATTTTGTTATGACATGTTGCTATCTTTTCTTTTTCGAATTGCTTGTCCTTTCCAACAATAATTGCCAATTATTTTAGCTTTCTTTTTGGTGTTTTTTCTTACTAAATCTAGAGTTTTATTATGTAATTACAATTTCTTGAGAAATTCTTTCTCATCAAGTCTATACTCTGATGTTCTTTTTCATCTTAGTATTCAATTATTATTTTCCTTTGTGTCTTTTAGTAAAGGTTACTCTATCATGGATTAATCTTCGTTGTAATCTGTGGGTAGTTATGTAATTATGTACTTGTTTTTATGCATTTTTTTTATTTTCATTCACCTTAGGAAAAATGTATATACAATTCAAGGAAAGGTGCGTTTATTTCGACTCGATTTGAGATATAATAGACAATTTTACCATTTAGAACATTATTTTAGATTCTTTTCCAAAGAGAATATTTCTTAAACAATATAGTTCTCATTTTTTTTTGAAATGGTTATATTTCTTAATGGTATGTGGGGAGAAAATTTCAGACTAATCCTTATTTGTCATAAAATATCTAGTGTTTCACAAAATATTATTAATTACGAAAAGGATAATTGACTAAAAATGTTTCCTCATCGCTTGTAAAACAGATTCGATGCAAAGATCATGCTAGAGAAATTGCGAAATAAACGTGTCGTGTTTGCTGGAGATTCAATTGGACGAAACCAATGGGAGTCTCTGCTCTGCATGCTTTCTTCTGCAATTTCCAACAAGGACTCAATATATGAAGTAAATGGCAACCCCATTACAAAACACAAAGGATTTTTGGTTTTTAAGTTCATGGATTATAATTGCACAGTGGAGTACTATAGGGCTCCATTTCTTGTATTGCAAAGCCGACCTCCTCCCAAAGTTTCCCCGGAGATTAAAACTACACTAAAACTAGATCAAATGGATTGGACGTCGTCTAAATGGAAAGATGCTGATATACTCATTTTCAACACGGGACATTGGTGGAACTATGAGAAGACTATAAGAGGGTAATCTCACATCACTTTGTTCTGTCATATGTTATTGAATGTGTACATTTACTGGTCCGGATGACTAACACTAAGGGAGTGTTTGCAAATACATAAAATAATTGATTGCCGGCTTTCCGTTAAAAAATAAAATAGTTTTTAGTGTTTTCAAATGCCAACTTTTGCTTCTGATTATTCATAATTTAATGAGAATCTAAATGCTTGGGGAGCCATGATATTTGAGTTTCTGATCTTGCTTATGGTTTTATTTTTACACAAATAAAGCACTTAGAACAACTTATTCACCAAACGCTCTCTTTAGCTTATTCAACTTTTAGCTTTTATCTGCAAACACTATGAAGTTCTGATTGTCAACTACTTTTTGTTTCTGCTATGGTAAATCACTTCCTCTAAAAGCAGAAGTTTCTGCAAACACTCCCTAAACCTAGAATGTTTTGTCCTGTTGGGCAGTATTACCATTAGTAGATGTGCTTTGTTTGTTTGCCATTTTATTCGGCTGATAAAAATCACACGGATTATCAGAGGTTGTTATTTCCAAGAAGGTTCAAATGTGAATATGGACATGGAAGTTGACAGTGCGTACCAAAAGTCCCTGGAAACAGTTCTAAAATGGATACATCGTGCAGTAAATACGACCAAGACGCAAGTCTTCTTTCGTACATATGCTCCCGTACACTTCAGGTTTGCACCAAACGCACCTTACGATCTGTATTATCTGTGATTATGGTTTCAGTTTTATGAAAATAGTATATTTATGAAAAGAGAGCATTTAGTGATGTTATTTTTGGCTGTTGGACCGTATATGTTGGAGTTTCACAGACATATTACAGAAATGAGATTATTAAGCTGGCCCTGGGATTAGCAGAGCCCCTTTTTCGACCTAATTCACCACCTTTTCCCTAGCATAGAATAAGGATAAATTGCAATCTTGGTCCTATAACTATATAGGGTTGGAGATTAATCACAAGTTTTGCCAAAATAATCTTGCAATATCATAAACTTGTGAATTGGGTCTTTTTATTCACCGGAAATTGAATTTTTTTGCCGCAAAATGTCACGTGACCGGCACCATGAGCTGATTTTGCAATTTCTAGTGGAAAAAGGGCGCAATTCGCGAGTTTTTTTTTTTCAAACAAAGTGTTTTTCGTTTGGGGAAAATGTGATTTTTACGGGACTGATTGTACCACTCCCTATAGTTACTTGACAAAAATTACAAACTTGCGTTAATAACGTTGTAGGCTATGTGTGTATCACTTACTTTCTCGATTCCACACCATGTTTTCTAGGCACATTTTATTTGTAATGAAGTTTATGATTCATTTTCAGTAAATCACCTAAATACGAACTTTCCAGGGGCGGTGATTGGAGATCTGGGGGAACCTGTCACTTAGAAACCCTTCCCGAGCTTGGTTCTTCTATGGTCCCATCTCACACATGGACTAAATATAGCATTTTTGCCCAAGTAATAGCATCTCACTCGGATTTAAGAGTGTTGAATATACTAAATATAACTCATATGACATCAAGAAGAAAAGACGGGCACTCATCTTTGTATTACTTGGGTCCAAAAGTAGGCCTTGCTCCCCTTCATAGGCAGGATTGCAGCCATTGGTGTTTGCCAGGGGTACCTGATGCATGGAATGAGCTACTCTATGCGTTCGTTTTGAAGCGTGAGGCGATTAAAAAATCAAATTCATCGAGTTTTCATGCACAGGTATGATTGGTTGTCGCGAGTGTATATAGTATATATATGTTGCAAGAAGATATCAATTTTTGATTGAAAGATGAAGTGAGCAAACCCAAAATCAAGATCAGCTGGTGGAAAATTTTGACTTAGGAATAGCAGAATTCTCTGTACATTTTTGTTTAATTTTTCAGAAAAGAGAATCTCAGATTTATTGATAAGTTAGCAACAGATTGATCTATGGAGACACACTGAGAAATAAATGTTCAAATTTATTTATTTATTTTTCTTTGTTTCCTTGTTCTGTATTTACAAAGTGGTTGTAGATAGTAAATTTTGAGCTCATTGGATTAATGATCAATTATGAAATGCATATTTAAATTTATTGGAGTGGCATATTTTGTTTTGTGACTTAGTGACTGTTGTTGTACTCTTTGATACTGTACAAGCTTATTCCCATTTCCCCCCCTTATCATGTTTGGACTGAAAGTGTGATTTATTATGAGAAAACTATGGTAACTAATAGGGCCAAAATGATTGGAGAGTCAGTTTTTATTATTATAGGTCATGCATTGTCAGAGTAGAAGAATTCTAAGACATTTCATTGGCAACACTAAATTTAAATTGACAATAAAATTTAGAAATAATTGAATTTTGACATAAAAGATAACTGAACATATCATAAGATGATAATGACCAAATAAATATAAAGGGCTTTGATTTGGAAACCATCTAATTTAGTAAATTCCAGAGAAAAGTTTATAGTTTCTTGTGTGCATCAACTACAACTTACCAATTCCGCACAAAATTATAATTGTAGTACAAGGGATGAAACATCGTTTTGGAATAGGAGATGAAACATCATTCTATTTTAGAATATCCAATCGGTAATGGAACTTAACTGTCACCTTTAAACTTGTAGTGAACATATAAAGCTATACAAAGACCTCTTTTTTTTAATTTTTTTTTTTATCTCTTTTCATTGTTCCAAATTATAAACCTTTTATTTTAGTTAATTAATAAAACTTTAGAATCACATGTTATTTTGGTAAATCAATTGCTAATGGGCAAATTTATGAAGAAATGCTAAAGTTTTAATTATCTTTTAAAATGTTAATATTTTCTCTTGTTTTTCCCAAACTAATTATCATTGAGTAGTTTTTCAAAAAAATTATTATTGAGTAATAACAAAGAGTGATACTAATAACAGATATTCCAATGAGGTTAATAATAACAAGGGATAAAAATAATTTGCCCCTCGAACTATACCATTTTTTACACTTTGCCTTATGAACTTTAAAAGTGATACTTTTACCCCTTGAACTTTGAAAAAATTTGCACTTTGCGAAAGGTCCAAAAATTCCAAAATTATCCCTATGGATACCATAGTTTATTTTGTAGTTTGCCCTCTTAACTTTTAAGTTGTTGCACTTTACCTCCAATTTATCAAAATCATTACATCTTTTATATTTACTCCTACTGGGTTTTTCGATCATTATAATTAGTATCAGAGCCTGGGTTTATTAAGAATTTTAAGTTATATTTATTATATTTATGTAATTAACAATTGGTGAGGATAATTTTCTCCAAGAAAATAAACCTGGACAATTGTCCAAGATATATACCTTACACGAGATATCGTCAAATTTTGATGATGTATGCACAAGAACACTAGGATAAGATAACATATTGGAACAATCAATATGTTGAAAAAGAACTCGAGGGCGATAGAGAAACCTTGAGACAATGTGATAAACAATAAACATATTATCGGGTTTCCTTGCGGTAAATCGGATATTATATGTAGATCGATGAATCGTCATAAAGCGACCCAACAAAATCATGAGTCTAATGGAATACCATAATGGGGACGAGATCTTTTAGACACATCTAAGTTCTCGAGGATCTTAGAGAAGTCGAGGAAGAAGGTGCAGAGTTATGGCAACCACCATAATTATCTACCAACACAAGTTCATCAGATCCAAAACAAGATGGAGATAATGGTGAAATATCATAAGAAAACTCTTGAAATCCTTCATGAGATTCAGAAACAAGTTCATCCGGAGGAAAGAAATTTATTGATTTCGGGACAATGTCATATTCACACCAAAATGGGAAAGCAACCAAAGTTGTACGAAAAATGACAGACGATGAAAAGCTCCTTGCTATCATCAAAGAAAAATCTGTTACAAACTAAAAGGTGATGGATATGGAGAAGATTAACCTTAAAGATCTACACGACCTTGCAGAATCCTTCGCAAGATTAGGAATTATAGATTTAAAGATGAATGCAGGAGATGGATCAACTTTGGTTACTTGTGACCAACATCAAAGACCACATCCACCACCGCCAGTTGATCCCAATGTTGCAGAAAGTACATGTTCACATCATGGAGATGAACCAATACCGCATGCTAGAGATTTTACCACAAGAGGAGATCTTGTTATTTCAGAAACTCGACAATGTTCCATGAGGCCAAATCTTTATAATATGCCTTATGGAAAATCACAGCTCGATTCGATACATCCATATGGATTGAAGCTAAATCTGGATATCCCAGATTTCAAAAATCGAGAAGTCCTTATTGATGATTGGGCATCGGCTATGAGGATTGTAGTTGGTACCCTCAATCTTACAAAAAAAGGATTCATCTTACTCCCTGAGATGCATCTTGAAGGATCTGTAAAGATTGCATGGGATATGATTTGGATCGAGAAATGAAAGCAGTGTCACAGATGAAAGGGTCATTGAAAGGAATTGTCGATAATATGACAAAATTATTTAAAATCCATTTTATCGACACAGGCTATTTTGAGGAATTAGAAGAAGGAAAAAAGAAAAAGATACAAACAAGCTCTCTACCGCCTTGAGTTACATGATATTTTCATATTGACTAATATATCAAATTATTCTTTGAGTATCGAAGGAAGTCAAGGTGGAAGATAAAAAGCTTTGCAATTATTTTTGCGAAGATACCAAGTCCTTGGAGAGAAATGCTTATCAGAGAATACAAGAGTGCAACAGATTTAGATACAGTGGCCAGAAGAATGTATTTTCCTAAAGGTCAAGTTATTTGAATGGTGCCACCAGGTAGCACTTTACATAAACTATAAGAGACTACGAGAAATTAATAAAATGGTTCCTCTATGTTATGAAGATGATGACATCCCAACAGTTGTGGGTGGTCAACCCACGGAGGCATAAAAAAAAGAAGCAGAGAAGCCATCCATACAACCGATTAACTTGTAAACCATCTTCCATGTTGGTGAGGTTGGACGAAGACGTCTGTCAAACAGTCTAGGGACAATAATTTATCAACTGGTGGCTTTGCAAGCCATCTCACTTGGTGTAGTTTTGGTCAAAGAAATGTATGAATTTTAAGGAATATTTTAATTTTACGGAAGCATGTTGCGCCTGATATGGTCGTAATGGACTATATCCAATTTTAAATCAGAAAACCCAGTTTGATTCTTATTACCTGATAAATTCGGTAACAAGCTATTTTGGAGTTAAATTTACATGTATTAAATTATGTGATAATTTTATAAATTTTGGGTGTTAGATGCAACAAATTAGAGCTTAGATGAATTTCTAAAACTATTAAAATAAATCGACAAAACTATAGGGCAAAAATATTCATATATGGTGTAAAGTGTAAAATTCGCATAACACAGGAAGCAAAATATAACGAAAAATAGTTTGGTAGGCAAAGGATAAAATTGGAAGTAGTTCGGCGGGTTAAATGTTTTTATCCCTAATAACAATAAATGTAACTATCATTGCTATCCTTTAGTTATTTCTAGGGGCAATTATCATTCATCAACTCCATAAAATCTTATTAGAATCCCATTTATGTAAAATCCCATTTATGCACCACTCGGTCAAGTCTGTCGCACCGTAATTTACATTTTTAGATGCCTATATAATTACCCAACTTAAGATGATTTAACAGTCAAGGTAAGAAAAAGTTGAATATTACAGGCTGCAATTCTTTGAAAGACCACATAGCACCCACAAGGCCACAAGCGTAAATTCTAAGCTACCCGGTACAATAACCCTGCTCGTTCCTCTCTTGTCATATTTTTCCAGTACTAACCGTTTCTGAAGTAACCCACTCCAAGTCCAGTTAAAGTCGGGTTGCAAAACGACTGACTCAATACCTGAATCGCTCTTTAGGAAAAGAATTATCAACAATCAAAATCGCATCAGAAGAAGGTTTAAGCTCCAAAACCGCATATATTGGATGCAAATCACTGCAGAGGATTTTGCCAAACTTATTTTGAAGATCTTTTTCACATTTTCGCACGCAGGAAATAAGTCATCAAGAAGCTTGGCAGTCTGAACGGAAATGGCGGTGTCTGAGCCCAGCAGATCAAGAGACCTCGACAAGCTCCTCCTCCGACCCGGCCACATTATTGGCCCTAACTTTGAGCCCGGCCCAGAAGTAAAATCTTTCTCCTTGTCTTTTCTTTTTCATTGTGTCATATTGACAAATATGTTATCTGCATTCAGTTTGCCGTATTGTAGCATCCGTTTTATGGGTTTAGACTTGTTTAACCTTATGGGACCGGAATTGAGCCTGCCCAGGATTAAGTTTTTCTACTATTTTAGCTTTTATCTTTGTCAAGCTTTTCCAAACGGCTGATGTGCTTTTATTTTTCAATATTGTAAACTGTTTCTGGTGATCCTGATACTTGATTCCCCCCCCTTGAATTGGTGCAGCTGAGAGAAGCCATAAAAGAATCTGTGAAAGTTTTGGTGGTGGGGGCAGGTGGGCTGGGCTGCGAATTGCTGAAGGATTTGGCTTTAACTGGGTTTCCGAACCTTGATGTAATTGATATGGACCGCATCGAAGTCACGAACCTCAATCGCCAGTTCCTTTTCAGGTGCATATGATGCTTCTTGCTGTATACAAGTGCTTGTAGTGTTATAGCGGTGGGCATAATTGATCAAACATGTTAACTTCTTTCTTATTGATCCCAAAGGCAGCTACAGTCTTCAATGGCCAAACTTTCTGTAATGTATCAGTCGATGATATTGTTTTTTCAAGTTTTTGGGTGATTTAGGGATGTATATGTTGATC
The DNA here is from genome assembly GCA_016081115.2 of Rehmannia glutinosa. Taxonomy (NCBI): domain Eukaryota; kingdom Viridiplantae; phylum Streptophyta; class Magnoliopsida; order Lamiales; family Orobanchaceae; genus Rehmannia; species Rehmannia glutinosa. Next base: position 325,098 of record JABTTQ020003468.1, read on the forward strand.
AATTAACTCATTCCTGATACAGGTGCTCCATTTTGTTGAGTAGAATGCAAATATCTATCTGAGTTCTGACGTTGAACTATTATATTCTCTTGTAAGGTGGTGAAGTCCGATTGTCCACATCATGAATGGATGAATTATTGCTTTAACCTGTAGGTTTTGTATTTGTAAGGGAGTTAGGCATTTACAAAAAAATGAACTTATAATCTTATACCAATTTTTATTCTTGGCTTGAACTTTGGTAGTCAATGGAAGTCAGAATGTGATTTTAGACTAATGTAAAATGTTACTTTAAATTTAATGCATGGATCACTTTGGGATCACAATTCATGTAAAATCCTTACAAGTTTGATTTAAATAATTTTGCAAAATTCCCAGTATGTGGTGCAGGTGAGAAGGTTTGAGCTAGCTTTAGGTTGTTTGTGTTATGATGACACTGTGTTAGAAACTTTTATTTTGGCTTTATTTATAGTGGAGCTTGAATTAGCTTTCGGCAGATATAATGGGGTCCAAACTTAAATAGCTTTCTTGTGCAAACGTGTAAAAAAAATTCTGCATCTCAAGAATGTGTTGAATTTTCCTCTCTTCCCATTCTCTAGAGCTTTAACCACACTAACCATAACGATCTTGGCGCCCTATTTATGCTGCCAAAACATAAAGGATAGTTCATTTGGATTTCAAGCGCCAAATGGTGGGCCAACTGTTAACTAACCCAATATTTAGAGTTTTCACTATGATGCACTAATGCTTCCCAGGAGGAAATGTATTCGCATTTGATATGTTTTTTTAATCGTATTTTCATGCAATCTCCATTCACAATGTATTTGTGGCATAAAATTACTTAATGCTGAAAAGTGCTGCCCTTTATCTTCTATGCAGGCTTGAAGATGTAGGAAAGCCAAAGGCTGAAGTAGCTGCAAAACGAGTCATGGAAAGAGTTAATGGTGTAAATATCACACCACATTTCTGTCGCATCGAGGACAAACCATTGGATTTCTACAGTGATTTCAACATAATTGTCCTTGGGCTTGATTCAATTGAGGCTAGGAGCTACATAAATGGAGTGGCTTGTGGATTTCTAGGTTTGACTTCTCTTCCTGGATTCTGCCATAGCATCTGTAAATAGCCTACCTGGAAAATCTGATAAAGCAATTATATACTTTAATTATTGCTTCAGTACGAATCAGGCTTTCTGTGAGTTTATCCGTCCTCTCACTCTTTATATTTGCTCTCCTCATCTGAACATGCTTCTACTTGTGCCTATTCCTCATTTTATTTTTTATTAATTTTATTTTCTTTGTTCAGCCTGTTATTTATTTATTTATGAGGTTGCATGGGTGGATGAAAGTTGTTTTTTTCCTTTTGGAGTTGCGCTGCCAGACTATCCATTATAAATAATGTCAGTCAGTTGTTTAGGCTCTGTAGGCCATATATTCTGTATCTCCATTGGCAAAAACAGAACTAGATGATCTTTTCAACCTCTCACATAATTGACCTTTTATTCAAATGTATATATATGCACAATGGGAATGTGTTCTCGTCTCTAACATGAGCATTATGAGCTTGAGACAAAATCTTTTGTGTAAACAAAGTAATAATTGGCAGGGATAATTACAAAATGTACCCCTGAGGTTTGGTCTAATTGCAAAAAAACCTAGCTAAATTTCAAAATTACAAACAGTACCTCGGAGGTTTGATTCAATATGTTAAAATTAAGGGGTAAATTGTAACATTTTTATAAATATGAGGGGGGATTTTGAAATATTTGTTGGTTATGAAGGGGGTAAATGTTAGACAAAATAAAACCTCAAGGGTATTTTTGTAATTTTGAAATTTAGCTGAGTTTTTTTGGAATTAGGTTAAACCTCAAGGGCACTTTTTGTAATTAACCCTAATTCGCAAATCACAAGAGCTTTGCTTCAGCTGTGAAGTTGCTGTTGTGTCAGTTATGATGGCTCTTCTTCATTCTTTTTTTCCCATCTTTAATCGACAGTGGCATTCTAGTTTCCTTAGAGGGTAAACTGATGTTTAAGTTGGTGGTTTTAAAGGAAAAAGAATTTAAGGTTTGACAGACTAAAACTATGGATGGCATACCAGATTTTGTAGGCAAAGCATGGTAGCATGTAACCTAAAAAATTCCTATGTGTTTCTGAATGTTGGTTCTTTTTATTATTTCTGTTTTCTTCTCCTTTTTTTTTGGTTTTATGTTTATTTTCAAAATTACCGAGTACGAGATTGATAGCTGATAGTTAAGAACAGTAATCCTTGATAACTGTGAGAAAGAACAACTGAGACTTGGACCTAACACCGCAAGTCCACAATTTTTCTTCTAATAGACACCTGTCTCATTTTTATTATCTTTTTGTGGGACAACTGCACTGCACCTAAATGCAATTTATATTCCGGTCTTATATTGAATTCCTCCAAAAAACCACTACTTGACCACAGTTTATAATGAGTTTGATTTCACTGAGTTCTAACCAACTATGGCCCTTCAACCACCAATCATTCTATATATAGGAAGTACTAAATCTGCAAACACATACGCATAGAAGAAAATAATGTCACTTTCTTAATCCACCGGGGTTGTATAGAAGCTGTGTAAATGTCTTTAGGTAGTTTTGTCAATTTGGAATTACATGTAAACAAAAGAAAGACAAGCTGTCTAGAGACTGACTGAGCTTAGCTTTTATTTTTCTTTTTGATTAACAAGAGTATGACTCTGACGATAACCCTCGAGATGAAACTGTAAAACCAATGGTGGATGGTGGAACTGAAGGATTCAAGGGCCATGCCAGGATTATACTGCCGGGAACTACACCATGTTTTGAGTGTACAATTTGGCTATTCCCTCCACAAGTCAAATTTCCTTTATGTACTTTAGCAGAAACTCCAAGAACTGCTGCTCATTGTATTGAATATGCCCATTTGATTAAGTGGGATGAGGTAAGCATGTAGTTCAAACTTTTTCCGCGTCATTTTTATTCCTAGAGATGCTGTTGCATGGCTAGTTTATCAGGTTATATTTTCTCTTGCAGGTTCATAGTGGCAAAAGTTTGATCCAGATAATCCTGAAGACATGCAATGGGTTTATTCAGAGGTAATAAATAAAAGGAAATACAAACTTGTTCCGCATGACCTCATTTCTCCACTTCTTATTCATTTAATACATTCTCACAGGCTGTCAAGAGGGCAGAACTATTTGGAATTCCAGGAGTTACATATTCTTTGACTCAGGTGACCATGTGTCTTTCAATTGTTACCTTTCAGTTGCATATTTATCGTCGTAACTGTTGTGAGGGTTGCTAATGTAGCTCTAATCATGTATTTGGCTAGTGTGAACTTTTATCAAATTATTATCTAACCCTTTGTTAGTGAAAATGGTTTCCCATTCATGCTGTGTGAGTTTAAGATTTGCTGCATTGCTCAAATCAGTTGTGTTTCAGTTTACTGCTTATAGCCACATTGTATATGCAATAACAAGCAGCGTTGTTTACAGGGTGTGGTGAAAAACATAATTCCGGCCATAGCTTCTACCAACGCTATCATCTCAGCTGCCTGTGCTTTGGAAACCTTGAAAATTGTTTCTGACTGCAGCAAGACATTGTCGAATTATTTAACGTATGTCTCCAACTTCTACGTTTTGTTCTAGTTGAAGCGATCATCTTCCACAGAAATTTCTAATTTCCTTCTGAGTTTTGTGTTAGCAGTACTAGTGGCAAATCATGTAATCGTGTCGTGTATCGTGTCGATACGATAACGACACGACAAGATAAGCTCAAACACGAACACTCACTACTTGAACGAAATTTTTCGTGTTGACACGACAAGATTTGACACGATAAGTCAAAAAAATTGATTAAGTTTGAACGATACAATATGACACGACAATACACGATACAAACTACAATATGTCCAATAAAAACATACCAAATATCAGGTTATCGTGTCACTAACAGGTAAATGCGTCATTATCAGATACGTGTTTGAAAGTAGATTGTGTCAATAACAGATTAACAGATCGTTAAGAGGTTAACGTTCTATCTATTATTTTTTATCGTGTTTACACGAACACGATAAGGCTAAACACCAACCCGTTATTTTTGTATCGTTTTAGGTAATGGTCGTGCTATCGTGTCAAGAATTGCCAACGCTAGAGGCAGACCCATCTAGGACCTTATAATACGAATCTATTTTCGTGTTCCCGATTATTCAGGCTTCCCTTCATCATTTATGAATCATGTTACCTTTAATTGTTCAACACAATTATTGTCACAGGTATAATGGAGTTGAAGGTCTTCATACCAAAGTTACAGAGTTTGTAAGGGACAAAGACTGTCTCGTTTGTGGTCCTGGTGTTCTAATTGAGTTGGAGAAGTCCGTTACTCTAAAAAAGGTTCATCTCTATTTAATTTCTTCTATACGATTTTGGCCTAAATTACTTATATATCGGAAATTCTGACTGTTTTTGCCTATGTACGTTTCTATTTTTCCCTTGCAAACAGTTCATTGATCAACTGGAAGATCACCCTAAGCTGCTCCTGACTAGAGTGAGTGTTTCACACAGAGGAAAGAATTTGTATATGCAGGCGCCTCCTGTATTAGAAGAGATGACTCGGTCAAACCTAGATTTACCTCTATTTGATCTAATGGGTGGAATATCCAAGGATATTGTTCATGTCAATGGTATGGCCGGCAAAGGTGACAAGAAGCAATCTTGTTTGAGGAAATTACGCGTTATATTCAGGGGAATCGATGGAGTTACTGATATCGATATGGCTGGTGGGGCATAATTTCTTGTATTACTCTTAGTTTCTCAATTTAAGATTTTTTTGCTAGTATATGAAAATTCGTCGAAAGCAGGAATCATTGTGGCTGATTCTTTAGCCCTATGTTTCTGTTACATCCTTCCATTTTCTCCACCTATGTTTTAGATGAATTGTGAAACTGAGTTTTTGCTATAATTTTCAAAATACATTAGAATTAGTCACATATTTGCCATTGTTGGCTACATCTTATTATTCTCTAACTAGATTTGTTAGTGTGGCCCTCAAGACATAACTGTGAATCTGTGGCCAAACAAATATTGGCCACAAACTTTGAGGTCTCCAGCTATCTCCTCACATGAAGTCACCAAACAGGTCAGTCAGTTCTTTCTGTGGCCAGCATTTTGACCCTGGAAATTTGTAAATGATATCTTGTCTGTCTGTATAAAATGTCTGATAAAGAAAAGGTATAATTACAAACACTACCCCCGAGGTTTATCCTAATTACAAAATATATTGTTATCTTTCAAAATTATAAATACCCTTGAGAGTTGTATGTACTTAACAGACCCTCTCTTGAAGGTGCAATTTAGTAAAGCTAAAAACGATTGTTGGGGGCTGTATTTGTAATTTTAAATAAATAAATGATTTTTTTTTTGTATTAGGGTAAACTTTAGGGGTAGTTTTTTGTAATTAACCCTAAAAGAAAACAGTGATATAGAGATGAAAATGAACTATCCTAGCTCAATAATCTTCTGCAGAGGGGTCAGCCAGCAAGCATTGTGGGCTCTGGACCACAATGTTATCATAATTTTACAAATTTATGGAAAAAAGATAATTTAAGTTAATGTATGCAAACCCTAAAAGTGCAAGTCAGCAAGAATGTGACAGTCATGTTAGTGTGGGTAATGGATGTAAGCTGAAAGAGCTGAATGGTCCATTGATACCTTGAGAAATCAAGGCTGAATCTAACATGAATCTCAATCCATAAAAAGGGGAATCCCACGAGACTACATTCTATCCAGAGTAAGTGGGACCAATTGTTTGTTTTGATTTATTGCTCTCTATTTATGAATATGCAATTTTGAAGGTAGTTTGGAGGTTGACACCATTTTAATATATATGAAATTCACAAAAAAAAAAAGCACTAGACTTTCCTAGTTAATACAAATTTTATTTCAAATTGATGTCACATATTCATCCAATTGGAGTTCAAATTTCTTTGGCTTGTAAAAGTTGTATGTTGAGATTACCAACAACTCTTAGTTTATGTTCATGTTACTTCAATTAGTGTGGTGTATATAGTCAATATCTTCAGCAATTTCTATTGTGGGCCATTTGTATATCTACAGAGCAAAAAGTTGTCACAGGAGTAGTCATTAGCATTTGCCCCATCAAATGCAACATATACATATAAGCTAATTCAACGGTCATTTTTTCCGTGTTAGGCTTTATTTTGTCATCACATGGTTACTTCCAATTTAGTGATTGAGTGAATAGAATATTATAAAATCACATTAAAGTAATTCCCAACTATTTGAATCTCAACTTCCCACTCTATTTCACCAAAGGCCTTGGTTTTGTCTAAGGCTAGATAATAAGACTGCTAACTGATCCAACTAATCCACCCAACTGCAAGATTAAAAGGGTGTTTGGCCGAGCTTATAAGCTCTCGAAAGATGTTTGGTTAAAAAAGATCTCATAAGCTGCCAACATAAGAAGTTAGGAGCTTATAACTTATAAGCTATTTTTAATAAAAGTTGGGAAGCCCAATTTTTGTTTTTTGTTTGTTTTAAAATTAAAAGCTCTAGCATCTTATTTTATCCAAACACTTCAAAAACTAATTTTCAAAATAAGATCTAACATTTTATAAGATCTTTTAAATAAGCTCAGCTGCAATAAACAAAAAAATCACCAGCTTATTTGTCCCCAAGTGATGTCTGTTAGCTTCAAAACTCAAGTGCAAGAGTTAAGTGTGAACCATAACTAGTGGATGAGAAGAAAAAAAAAAAGTGGTTGTACATTCACAACCAAGTAATATATGCCCTGAAGATTATTGAAGTCTATCTCTGGATCAGATAATCTGGGTTGTGGGTCTTTGTTTTGCTTTGCTACCTCTTTCTCATCCCTTTCCCCACAACTGGATAATATCATAAAATCACACTCTATCTCTTTATGATACATACATACATACATATATATATATATATATATATATATATCCTTGTGGGCCAATGCCATGGACTTATGTTATGACAGAATGGCCAACTGACTTTGATGACCCCACCAACCCACATGCCCAGCCCATATACTACTCTATTTGGATCCCATCCCTTTGCCTTTTTTTCCACTATTTAATAAACACTTAGGCAGGCATCTGATTCAATTGGAGAACAAAAAAATTAAAGGTGTTTGAGATTTAGAAATGAAAGACAAGTATCAGAAGCAGAAGTGAAGTTTCTCATAGATATTTTTTTTAGCTGTTTATAAGCTAGCAAGCTCTTCAAGCTTCTTTAAGAACAAAACACACACACACTTATGGAAGCTGCTTTGGAATTGGAGGATGATATTTTCTATAAAGATTTGAGCAAGCAAATCTCTCTTCTGATCATGGATGATGATGATGAAGACTCACTTGCTCATTGTCCATCTGTAAATTTACAGGTACTTATTTATTATTAGTCATCTCCTATCTTATTTTATTTTTTCATCATTATCTCCTATTTAAGTTAGTTGCCTTCAAGAAAGCTACTATTAGTTTTAGGGTAAATTACAATACGACCCGTGAAGTTTAGTTTAATTACGAAAAACTCCAGTCATCTTTCAAAATTATAAAATAGTACTTGCTTAACAAATTTCCCATTTAAGGGTGCAATTCATAAGTAAAAGCAAAATTCAAGGAGGTACTTGTAATTTTGAAAGACAACTATTTTTTTTTTCTGTAATTAGACTGAAACTGAAGGGTATTTTTGTAATTAACCCTTTCTCATTATTTCTAAAACTTAAGTTTCAACACTATAGTTCATCAACAAGATTAAGAAAATGATGCACATCTTAACATGGACTTTTATTAGGAGTGACAATTCGGGTTATCAAGTCGTGTTCGTGTTTAACTTTGGATCAATTTTGGGTTATGTTCATATACATAAAAAATATTAAATAAAATTCAAGATATTATGTTTTTAGACAAATTGGTAACTTCGAGTCAGATTCGTGTAAGTCGTGTTTGGGTTTCTCGTTTCAGGTCGGGTTCGTGTCGTGTTATCGTGTCATGTCAGTGATTGTCACCCCTAACTTTTATAGTACTCATCCTTTTCTTTTTCTTCTTTAATTCTTTCTTTGTGTATTCTTCATTTTTTTTTTTTACCATTTATGAAAGGCCTTCAGTCAAGCAATCCATCCAGCAAGACAAGCTTCATTTCCCAATTATGATAATTACCAGCAGACAAACAGAAGAGAAAGCAGCAAAGGCACCGGTGTTTTCATCCCTCGTTCGTCGCATCCTAGAAGGAAAAATAATGCTAAGCAAGCAAGATTTACAGCCTCTGCCAACAAGTTTCAAACACCTTGTGATCATAACTCAAGAGGGCTTCCCCATATGGCTTATAGTTATAGCAATAACATTAATCCATCACATGATCATTATTATTCTGTTAACCTCAGAAGATTTTGATTGTGATGGTCAAGAAATATAATATATAACTCAATAAAAAGCAAGAATTTCAGACTCTGTTTATAGATTATGTACAAGCTGGAAAGATGTGTATTTGATTTGTTTTGTGTGTTATCTTGTAATATTGGAGATGTATTGATTGTTCTTTTAGGGGATGATGATGTAGTGTAGTTTTTATTTTAGCTCCTATATCAGTCATTGTAGAAGATATATTGTTTTATTTGTTGCCTTAAGTTTGTTTCTTTAGATTTGTGTGTCAAATTTCACTTCTCCTTTTGATATTTCCTTATTGGAAATTAATTTGCTGTAACAATTTGTGAATTGAAAGTTCAAACTATTCGGTATTTGACTCGAAATAATTAAAAGTTCGATTGAATTCGATTTGTCAAATTCAGCATGAATTCGACTGAATTTAATAAAAAATAATAAAATATATGCGTTGTACCCGGTCTGACGTGTACGGACCAAGTAGAATAAAAGACCGTGACAAAAGCCCGACCTAAGAATCCACCCCCAATAATACCAACCCCGACCGACCTGAACCCAAAATGGCCAGGAATAGGTATATGGACGCCCGACCCTAGCAGGTGGTCGAACTACTGGAAAAGGGAAAAAGCAAGTGGGTCTTATCATAGTTAATGAGTGTCAGTCATTAATGCACGTCAACATTTAATATCCATCAAGTCTCTCTCAAATCACAAATTAGACACTTTTTTACTTATAATCAGAGAATTGGTTCTACAAACCATATAAGTAACCATCAAACCTATACTTAGAGATATATGATGTATATGATATTGTTTCCTATAAATACCCTCATTAATGACAAACAGAGGGTTCTCAATTATTTTGTATTCAAAGCATTAAAGACTCCGAGCTAATTGAATGCAAACACGACCAGTTGAGGTTGTATCCAACATATCTTTTGGGTTATCCCACCATATGCACGATTTCCCAACTCATATTAACTGCTCGTAACAACAAGGTCCATTTAATTGATTGACACGTGGATTCCCTGAATTCCGGCATCAACAATATGTGAGAAGATCAAGTTACTCAAGTCCGCGGGACATATATTCTAATTGGTTAAAATTCGTTGAATGTTGACTTGAATAAATAGCCAAGTTTAGATACATTTATTTAAGTTTGATAAAGATTCAAACAAAGCTGAACAATTACATATGCACTTCCATTCAATACATTCAAACCTCCTAAACATCTAAGTGCGGCATGAAATGACCTTTGTCTAAAGACAATATACTATTCTTTTCATGGTATATATGTTAAATGCCAACATGGTTACACTTACAATAAACAAGTTCCTTTTAGAATTTTACTAAAAAGTACAAAAGGAAAAATGATCGTGTAAAAGTTGAATATCATTGAATCAATGAATTGGTTTAGGCTACATTCGGATTCATGGATTTGGAGTTGAGGATTTTGAATCTATTATAATAAGCCTATTGATGTTGTTTGGATAAAGTCATAAAAAATGGATTTTAAATCCTTGAAAGATATTTTTTGAGTTTTGGAGATTTCAAATCATCTTAGATTGAGTCATTTAAAATTCCTCTCTCAAATCTTCTCCGAATTTAAATTCCCTCTTCCAAATGCAACTAGGGAAATTGGAGGAGGATATATTTTAAGATAAAAGCAAAAGTAGATTTCATTTCAAGAATTTCCGGTCAGCATTGGTTCTTAATTCTTATAGGCCCATTTGCATTTGAAATGATCGCTGGCCGGCGTTACTTTATATGATTTATGTCCAAACAATTATTCAATTGATTACAAATGCATCTTCTTTAACTCGTTAATCTTTATGTATATTATTGCATCAAACGTTTACCATGACCAGCATTATCAGTCACTCAAATTAATCATAAAAACAAAAAGAAAATTAAGAAACATAAGAGTAACTATAGCTGTCTATCCATGTTAGAACTATGTTTAAGCCGAAAAATATCAGCTTTTTTTTATTGAATTTTTTATCAGTCTGGAATTTTTTTAGCCATTTGATCCAAGCCAACATTTTCTTTAGCCATATTTTTGAAACGTGTTTTCTTTAGTCATTTTTGAGTTCAATTCTCCATTTTGCCCTTATTTTATTTTTTGAGACTAGTACATTTCTCGAGCTCGAGAAACATTTCACGGTACAGAGAAATGCACCGCATCCATTTTTCAGAAAATGACCCAGTGACTCACCAAAGAATGTGAGGAAGGCATGACTACCCTTTTCTTTGGTCAAATTAGCTAAAAACATGTGGACTTGTTAAGGAAGGCATGACCCCTTTTCTTTGGTCAAAATAGCTAAAAACATGTGGACTTGGTTTAAATAGCTAAACAGACTTATTTCCATAGTTTTTATTTTGTTAGGTATCCATAGTAAAATTAAAACTATTCATTAAAATAACATTTCTAAATGCAAATATTTAGATTAGATGTTGAAATGTAGTCCTTAGACATGAGTAGCCAATGTTCTCAAAATCTCTGCCCAGCCTGACTAGTCTCCATTTAGGTGATAGGCTCTTCTTGATCGTCTATGTTTTCCTTCCGATTACGTCCAGTCTAATCCTATTTATACCTCGCCTAACTCCGCCCAGGCCCTGGCTAGGCGCTAGACCTCAGTTTACCTGGGGCCTAACGCTTTTTAGAACACTGCGAATAAGAATGACAATTTTGGTCCGACCCGCCCTGACCTGCTTTGGTCCATCGTGTTTGGGAAGCCCCACTCCGTGACCCGTAGGCTGCAATGGGGAGGAGGGGGCATGAGTATCACTTCCGCCCGCAGTACCTGCCATGCCACGCCTAATATATTTTTTTATTTATTATATTTAATATATATTTTATATATATAATATATACGATAATGTAATTCTTATATACTTAATACTATATCTAACATATATACAGTGATAATGATATTTTTTTAAAATATTAATGTACATTAATAAAATAAAATACAAGATAAAAAAACTTATAAATAGGCTTATGAATATATCACAAGTTTATAATTTATTTTTGTTGTTATTGTGTATTTTATAATATAATAATTTTTTTTGCAAGGGTCGACCCTTTTCGCCCCGACCCGTCCCATGTGATGAACAAGGTGAGTATGGGTCTTCAAGTGGCCCGCCCCGCCCCATTGTCATCCCTAATCAAGCAGTTATCGGGAGATTGAGATATAAATGAGTTTATTTTATTATAAAAACAAGAATTAATATTTATATGACCGTTGCCTAAAAAACTTTAATCCTTCTTAGCAAACTTTAATATGTTCTTTATGTATATTTTTTCAATATTATGCGAATATTTTGTTTTTGTATGTGGGATTAATCTACTGACGAGACTTTACTTATTCAATTATGTTATCTTTAAGAGATTTATTCCAGTCCTCACTATGTTGAATTTTTGCTTTCTGGTTTATGAGACTTAAATTCAAAGTTATGAATGATTTAAATTCAACGAAAAAAAGTCATTTGGGAGGAAATATTTGGTTTGAAAATGTGAGGGCCATTAAGCAAAAAGTAGATCACGATCTAATTGTTCCATAAAGCAAATAATGCATCATCGTATCAAATAATGCATCTCATGAGGCCACGACCCCACAACATAACGCTTCATTCACACGTAAATTTTAAATCAATAATTATGGGATGTTTTTCAGGAAAATTCCAATCAACAGCTAGGGGAAAAAATTGTAAATTGAACAAGCTAATAATGAAATAGACAAATTGTATATCAATCTCCCTCAAGTTTATTGAACTGATTTGCTATTTGGGATGTCACAAAAGCAAGGGCGGAGCCAGGAAATATTTCGGGATGGACCGATACGCGAAAGTGGGGTGAGCCGAATAAGAAAATCATATAAAATATACTTAAAATAATTATTTTTTTTTAAATTTTATAGGGTAAGTTTTTTTTTTAAATGGGGGGCGGGGCCCAGATTGCCCTCCTCCCCTCCCTCCGCCATTGCACAAAAGACATTTAATTTCTTAAGATATGAATCTCTATCAAACAATGACATCATATTACTAATGCTCAACCCATAATATTGAAAGCAATGATATAAAATTTTAGGGTTAATTTCACTTGTTTAAATTTGTTTTCATCACTAGAATTGATTTAAAAAAGAAAAAAAAATATTTTCTGGGGTGGAGGGTGTTTGATTGGATTTATTCCATACCACCCACTTGGGTAGTTATCCAAGTGAGTTCATCACCATTGGATGAACACACATACATACACACCCACATGGGTATGTGCTCATCCAATGATAATTAAAACTTGGGTAGCGACCCAAGTTGGGTGACATGAAATTTACCGTTTGAGTGATATTCCTATGGACCCTATCCCCTAATAGTTGAAAATTAGAAGGTGAAAGAAAAACCACATATAGGTCTATTTTATCATCTTAGACCCGTTAACTAATCCAATATTGACTTCAAAGTCAATGCAAGTCTTCCCTCAATTCCCTGCATGACACTTTACATCATGAGACACATAGCCACTCTCTTGGAAAAATAGTCAGAAGAAAATATGGTAAGTTGAAAATGATTCAATAATGAAAGAAAGCTATGGTGTGAAGTGTGAATAGTTAATAATCAACTTTGAAGGATCAACTTGTACTTAAGAAGTTTGTGCTGTCAGGACGATTGATCCAAATTCAATTTTATGTGAATACGTGTGTTCCCTTCCCTACCATCACCCAGTACTAAAAAAACTAAACTCGCTTGCACACATTTTCTCAATTGATCATGCAAGCAATCACCCTACAGGGATCTATTGTCATTTGAGCCGTAACTGAAACATTCAATGTTCTATCATAGGTTTTTTCCCCTTTATTCATCCTCTTTTTTCTGTTTATTTGGAGGGATATTTATATGTTGAGAAATATAAGTATAATATGTACTAATGTTGCAGTTTTATCTGCAATTTATTGGATACAATTTTTTCTTTAGAAAATAATAATAATGAAAATCAACATGTTTTAATTATTTATTTTATGACCAAAAAATATTTTTATTCAATACACAACGAAAAAAAATTTGCATCACTATAAGAAGCTAGTAAAATAACTTCAATTTAATTTATTCAACTATTTATATAATGGTAACCAAATTAGCATTTGTGAGATGTAATAAACAGAAGCTTATGTTCCTCAAAAAAAAAAAAAAAGAAAAAAGAAAACAGAAGCTTCTGTTTTTATGTTTACAGCCAGGAAAACGAATTTTCCTTCCCATTTCCACTCCACAATCAAGTTTCGTGTGGAAACAATCAAAACGACAGCGTATTGACGTAATCCTCTTATTAATTACTGTTAAAAGGTTTTCACCCTTTTCAGCAAAAAAAAAAACAACTCTCCAATGGCGGAAGTGTACTTCTCCTTCTTCTCTCTCGTCCTCCTCGTCCCAATCTCCCTCCTCGTCCTCCTCTACTTCATTGTCCGCCCCAAGCCCGTCCGTGTCCCAATCAAGAACCGCCACGTGTTCATCACGGGCGGCTCCAGCGGCATCGGCCTCGCCCTCGCCCACCTCTGCGCCCACCAAGGCGCTGACGTCACCCTCCTCGCCCGAAGCGTCAGCAAACTCGAAGAAGCCAAGCAAGCCATCAAGCTCGCCACAGGGCGTGACGTCAGAGTCTTCAGCGTTGACGTCAGGGACTACGACGCCGTCAAACGCGCGGTCGAGGAGGCGGGGCCGATCGACGTGCTCGTGTGCAACCATGGGGTCTACATGCCGCAGGAATTGGTGGATCAGGAAATGGAGGAGATCAAGTTTATGATCGATGTGAATTTGACGGGGACTTTTCACTTGATTAAGGCCGCTTTGCCCGGTATGAAGAGCAATCGGGCCGACCGGGGCCCCGGTTCAATTGCTATCATGTCTTCTCAGGCGGGTCAGGTATAATTTCATAATTGTAACAAGCTGAAATGTGGTTATCTCTTTCATGGATAACATTGTCGATTGATTTTCCTTTCCAGAAATTGCATCTGTAAACGGATCTAGGTTTTTTTTTTTTAAGTGTTAAGCTGATGTGTGAATTTTTATGAATTACAAACTGTTAGGTATGAAATTCAAGAACCTGGTATTTTCGGTCTTTTACTGAGATGATTACATTGTGTGGGAAAAACAAAAAGGGTTTTGAGTCGAAATTCATTTAGCTCATACTTGTCTTCCTATTAAACTGAAATAATAGGGCTGCAAACGAATCAAATAGAGCTGAAACATAGTATGGTTCTAGCTTCTTTGCATTTTTATCAAGCGAATCGAGGTTTAACGAGCTTTAGTCGAGCCGGAGACGAATCAAGCTCGAGTAGCTCAATATCTTCACCCATTATGTTATTTTTTTTACTAATCAAGTCGAGCTCGAACCGAGCTTTATATTTTGTCAAACGGAAAATGTGTTCAAGCGGGGTTCATTAACATAACGAACCGAGTTCAAACGAGCTTTTAATGATCACTCTAGAGTCAAGTATCGGGTATTTTAGTTTAATTTCCACCCTATCTTGAATTGGGATTTGGTAACTCTCCATGCCCGATTCCTTTGTTTTTCAGTCTATCGAAGGTTGTCTCTGTTTCTTAAGGTTTTTCACCAACATAATGTAGTCAATCCTTTTGGTTTACTGCATCATGTATTCTTCATAAACATGTTATTGAACTGGGAAGTATCCTTCATATTAGCTAATATTTGATTTCTGAATAGTTGCTTTTATTAGCATATATATGTCTTTGTGTTAGCTTAGGTTGGTACATTAACTACACTGCACCATAAATCGACATTTTTGTGAGTCCTGTAGGCAATTAAAGCTGACATTAGTTCTTTTCTTCTTAGCTAGAAATTAGATTACAGGTTATTCCCATCTCTGCAACTAGGGAAAATTTCTGCTGCTAATCGAATACGAGTTGATGTGGGTATTTCGTACATATATTTGCTTTATCTTACCTCACACTACATAAAGTTAGAAGCATCTTTTCCACGACTTTTCAGCTGGTTTCTTTTTCATTTGTACTTGGAGAGTCATTCGGATTAAAATGCCTCAAATCATTGGGAATGTTTGCAAAAACATCTGTTTTCAAAAGGAGTGATTTATTGTAGTAGAAATAAAAGTAGTTAAGGATTAGAAGTTTGTAGTATTTGCCAATAGAATCAAAAGTTTAGAGTGTTTGGTGAAAAAGTTATAAAAGTGCTTATTTGTTTGTAAAGGTCAAAACCAGAAGCAGAATCAGAATTAGAAATCTAAAGCACATTTGTGTCAAACAAAGAAATCTAAGGCACGCATCTCCCTCCCTTTAGGTTATGATTTAATGAAGCAGAATCAGAAGCAAAAGTTGGCAATTGCAAACACTAAAAAGGGATTTTTTTTCCAGCAAAAACTGAGAAGCGCTTTTTTTTTTTTTAATTGCAAACACTCCCATTATATATTTAAAGTAACACCCTATGTTAGCTGTTCAAACATCTGCTCAGTTCTTAAGTTATTTTTGGTTTTGAATCCGAAAATAGTTCTTTATTGATATAAGATTTCTATTTTTTCACCCCCGTCATGATTTATTTTTCGGTTCAGGTTGGCATTTACGGTTACGCAGCTTATTCAGCCAGTAAGTTTGGTCTCAAGGGTTTGGCAGAATCATTGCTACATGAGACTATAACAGACAACATTCATGTCTCCCTCATATTCCCTCCAGACACTGAAACTCCTGGTTTTGTAGAAGGTCCAAAATCTCCTTACAATCCTACTCTTGAATTGCACAACACACATCTCTAACTTAATATTTTGGAAGTATACTTTTCATAGAGCTTGTTGAATGGTTTTTCCTAGCAGGGATTAGAATATTTTTTTTAACAAAAAAATATTTTTTCATAGGTCATATAATTAAAGAGGGTAGCAAAAAGGTCTTATAAAAATTACGTTTGCAAACAAGTCCTATAACTATGTAAACATCTCAATTTTGGTCCTACAAAATGTATGGTTTGCAAAATAGTTCTGTGACAGTAAGAAAATCTCAATTTTGGTCTTAATTTTACCGGAAATTGGGAACTACATGTGCAGCTCACGTGATTGAAATCTGCTGAAATTAGTACTAAAATTGAGATTTTCATATAACTTTAGGATTATTTTGCAAACATTGCATTTCAGGACTCAAAACAAGAGTTTTTTTTTTAATTTTATTGTTAGAGGGCTTTTTTGCAAAATGTGATTTTTACAGGTCCTTTTTGCTCATCCCTTGTAGTTACGGGACAAATTATGCAATTGTTCCAAATTTTAATTATAGTTAGATACATTAGAAATCTTTAAATCGGATGGTCCTACCTGCTTTCTGCATAACTCTATAACAGTCATTTTTTTTTAAGGTTCACACCTGTGTCCCAATTTTTGCAACTGCCCTTGAAATTTTATCTCCTGATGGCAGAGTACAAAAGAAGGCCACAACTTACCAGCATAATAGCAGCTTCCTCTGGCGCGATGAAAGCAGAAGACGTTGCTAAAAAATCTTTGGATGGAATTCAGTCCGGCACTTTTAACGTTAACTGCAATTTATTGGGCCTCTTACTTTCTGGAGCAACTGCCGGTCTTTCCCCACAGAGATCGTATCTGATGGCATTCGTGGAGATAACGACAGCTGGTTTAATGCGTCTCGTCGCCCTATTTCTCCAGTGGAGTTGGTTCGGGAGCATTGAGAAGTGGCACGCGAAGAAGTAGTTATTACATGGAGTTAAAAAATGATCTAAATGAAACATACCTTGTTGAATTCCACTTTGATCCCACAAGGGTTTTGCTCAAAACAGCGAAGATTGGAGATTGGCTTTTCGTGTGATATTCGAATATATTTATTAGCACGTGTATTTGTCCCTCTGACTCGATGATTACCATTACCATTTTGGCAGCTGAAGCACTATCTTCCGTTGCTCGTCGCCTGTGTGTTTGTATTAATAGAATCCTTCTGTCTTCTTTCAATAGAATGAAGTAACTGTCATTGCCAAAAGAAAATAACTTGTAGGTTATAATGTATCAAATTGTCACAAGGCATGTAACATGGTCTGGTTGTGGAGTATTTCTATTCTACATGTTATCAGCTTGCAGAATCTCTTTCTTGCCGTAAATGTGCGTGTATTGGTGATTGTTTTTTGGGTTTGAATCTTCGATTTCTAATCATGTTTCATCTTATGCTTCAATATATTGAGGTAAGTGTCACGTGTATAAAGATGATGTCATTATTATTTTCAATCCTGAAATTTTTCAAGCCATTTGACCCAAGCGAACATCTTTTTAGCAATAATTTTCAAACACATCTTTTTAAACTATTTTTGAATTCAATTGTACATTTTGCCCTTATTTTAATTTCTTGTGACTGGTGCATTTCTCTGGCTTGAGAATCAATTTTTGGCTTCATTATTCATTTCTCGGTGCCGAAAAATTGAAGAGTATTATTTGATGGTTCTGAAATTAAACAACAAAGAATGTTTTTTAAGAGATTGTAATAATTTAAAAGGTACTACTATTTACCTTGCCAAAAAGAATTGTTGTGACATTTAATTTTGACGCAAATATGCCAATTTTAAAAAGAGGAAAATGTCAAAGAAAACTGAGAGTAAGATAGGCTATTGCTCTAACTAATCTTCATCCTATGTTGATGGCGTTTTTCGGCGTTAATACGCCATATATATCCAACAAAGAAACTCAAGCTATCTATGTATTTGTATATATGTTGTCTCATTCAAAACAAGTTTGCCACATAAGAATACACATAGGACACGTGGCAATGTTGCATGCTGCAGCTGTTAACTCTAGCATGAATTTAAGCGTTCTTTGTGTTGTGATATTAAGAACATTCACATATATATATATATATATATAATACGTATAACATAGCCCTCTTTGTGTTGTGATATTAAGAAATTTACAACTTTTTTTTGATCGGCAAGAAATTTACAACTTAATAACAGAGGTGATGGCGACGGAGGAGCAGAAGTTTCCACCACAAAGTCAGGAGGAGCAGCCCGGGAAACAGCATCTGATGGACCCTATTCCTCAAACACTCAATCCTGATTACAAACAAGCCAACAAGCTCCACGTAGATATATTATTTACTTCACTTTTCTTAATTCTCTAAGATATTTTTTTCTTTTTTTTTCTTTTTTTTTGACCAGTTTTTCTTTTTTTTTTTCCTTTTCATGTTAATGTATTAAATTTTTTTTCCATGTTAATTACAAAGAAAACTCAGTTATCTTTTAGAATTATAAATACCCCTTATTATTTGTTACCATTTATAAATTGCACTTGCAAAAGGGGTATTTGTTAGGTAAATACAAACCTCAAGCGTATTCGTAACATTTTAAGGGGTATTTGTAATTTTAAAAGATAATAGTAAATTGTAATTTAGGCTAAACTTCAGGGTAGTTTTGTAATTTTCGAAATGTCATACTATAAAATCAATGGAAAATAAGAGTCGTTCTTACGATCACAAGTCATCTTCTCCAATATTCTGTTTGTTCAGTGATTAATTTCAGTCTTAAGCTTGTTAATTTAAATCATAAATTGGGTTTATTACAAGAACTACCCATGTGGTTTAGCTTATTTACAAAAAAAAAACCATCATCGAAAATTACAAATCTCGCCCTCACGTTGGTTTTTAGCTTACGAAATTGCATCCTCTAGAGGCCTCAAGTGGTATTTATTAGGTTAATACAAACCGCAAGGTAGTATTTGAAGTTTTGAAAGATAATTGAAGTTGTTTGTAATTAGACTAAACTTCATGGGTAATTTCTGTAATTGTCCCTCATATATTTATAATATTTGAGTTTCTGGCTTCAAAAAAACTTCCAGGGAAAAGTGGCTCTAGTGACAGGAGGCGATTCAGGGATAGGGAGAGCAGTTTGTTATCTGTTTGCCCTGGAAGGTGCAACAGTAGCCTTCACATATGTACAAGGCCAAGAGGAAAAAGATGCAAAAGACACCTTAAAAAAGATTCAAGAATTGAAGTCCCCTGATGCTAAGGACCCCATTGCCTTGCCTGCGGATGTAGGTTTCGACGAGAACTGCAAAATGGTCGTGGACGAAGTCGTGAACAACTACGGATGTATCGATATTTTGGTGAACAATGCAGCCGAACAACACGTGACCAAATCCGTCGAAGAAATCGACGAAAATAGGCTTGAAAGGATTTTCAGAACCAACATCTTTTCCCACTTTTTCTTGACCAGGCAAGCAAGTTTCTTATGACATGATATTTTTGAAGTGGTTGATTCTAGTTATGTTTGATGGATGGCAAAGATTTGGGCTTGATTGTAAAATTGGTTAGGACGGTAGCTTTTTAGAACTTTTATTTTTTTACTTGGCAAAATAGGACTTTAATTTGAAAATCGGCACATTTAGGACAAAAATGGTCGATTGGAGGGCATTTGCTGATGATGTAGCAGCCACATCATCATCCCTAATTCAAAAATTCAATTTTCGGCGAAATTAGTGACGTGGATGCTGACAAGGATGCACTTATATACAAAAATGCACTTATATACAAAAATGCATCCCTGTCAGCATCCACATCATTAATTCCACCGAGAAATTGAAAATCCCCAATTAAGGGTGATGAAGTGGCAGCTATGTCATCAAGTTCCGGCCATTTTTTGAATTTTCGGCTATTTTGGTCCTGACAGCCAACTTTTTTAAATTAAAGTCCTATTTTGCAAAGGAAAACATAAAAGTCTGAAAATGCCATTACCCTATAGTTACAGGACTAATTCTGCAATTAAGCCCTAATATTTGATCATTACAGCCCATCTAGTGAACAAAGATCTTTCTTATGTCTGTTAACTTTTCGGATTAATTGCAATTTTAGTCCTTGTTATTGAGGGGTTGACGATATCGATTTATGGATAAAAGCTTTTGTAATTTTCAGAAAAACTCTTGATTTGAGCTATTTGGTAGCTGAAAATTAAGCTTTTGCCGAAAAAATACGTTGATTGAGACAAAAACTCAAAGAAAGAAAAACTCACTCGGTAGATGTCTACATAAGTGAATTCGTTTCCACATCATCAAGTTAGGCTGAAATGTGGGCACGCTGGATTTTTTGACAAATTTTTGAATTTCTGGTTACCAAAGAATTGAAATCTGATATTTTTAGACATTTTTGCAATTTAGCCCAACTTTTCATTATCTTCTTTTATTTGAGATCAAAAATGATGAAGGATAATTGAGAATAAAAGGTTCATATTTTGTTTGTTTGTAGGCATGCTCTTAAGCATATGAAAGAAGGTAGTAGCATAATCAATTCTACGTCTGTGGAAGCTTACATTGGCTCGCCAATGTTGCTCGACTATTGCGCAACCAAAGGAGCCATCGTGGCCTTCACTCGCGGCCTAGCCCTCCAGCTCGTGGAAAAAGGAATTCGAGTGAACGCGGTGGCACCAGGGCCCGTGTGGACCCCACTGCAAGTCGCCTCCATGCCGGAGGAGATGGTGACGAAAATCGGGTCGGAGACGCCTATGGGCAGGCGGCGCAGCCTCACGAAATAGCGCCGTCTTATGTTTTCTTGGCGTCACAAGAGTCATCCTACTTCACTGGCCAAGTTCTCCACCCTAATGGTCTCTGGCTATATGATTTTAACATATATATCTATTTTCCCAAGTTTAATGTGTTTGGTTAGTCAAATATTGTTGTTAATCGATCAATTTGTGTCTGCAGGTGGGATGATTGTCAATGCCTGATATAGGCCTAATGGGATGAGAATGATGCTGAAAATAAATAAGAAGAGAATAATACGTCTTTTTGTAGAGCCCTGGTGTACAGTATTAGACTATCAAGAAATAAATGGAAGTTATGTAAACATACGTTTTAATTTGGTGAATTGGTGTTTATGTATATAGTTTGGTCGAGGGTTTGTTGCTGTACTTTCTGTATAATAATATAAAGCCTACGTTGTGTACATTGGACATAAACACGTATTCTTGTATTTGCGAATATTTTCTGGTTACATAGGTCTCTGGTTATGCAAATGATTGTATTGACACAACATTCTAATTAGAAATTGAAAATTGATCTTCAAGTTTATCACCATATTGTAGAATAGAAGCACTGGCGGAGCAAGGGGCCGTAATGTGACCTAACCTCCAATTTTTTGTTTTCAAAAATTAATATTATTAAGATTTTTTTTTAATAATTTATGTAATTTTTTTTTTTATGTATTATAGGTCCACTCCATTTTGAGTACCGGCCCACTCACCATCACCAAGTAAAACAATTCAAACGACGAAAATTCACTCATTTTTATGTTTATCCAAAGCCTATTGTGCAACTGTTATGTTAACTCCGAATTGAAATTTCCTGTTACATTCTATATTTTATTGTATCGGATGAATGGTACGTATAGAAGATAATGTTATAATTGTATACATATTATTCGTCCAGTATATGAAATATGGAGTAAAACAGGGAGTGACAGGCCAATGCAGCAGTAAATAGGAGTAGTCATTGACATACGACACATTTTTAATCACACTCATTTTCTTACACTCTGTTTTGCCCTTTGCAACTTCTTGGCTGGTTGTACAGCTAAATTTTGTCGTCCTAGAAAAATATTGTGTCATATGATTGACACGTAATTAATGCATGCGTCTGACACGTGCATATCAGGTGACGGATGAAAGCGGTGCTTTCCTGCTTATAGTGATCATGAATGATATAAATCCCCTTATCATGTTATACTTCTTTTAATGTAGACTACTTATTATTGAATATTGATCTTTGTGGTTCATTTGCATTTTATCAGTAAGGTAGTGGGAAAACACTAAGAAGAAAGATGGCAATGGAAGGGAACAAATTTCCAGCTCAAAAGCAAGATAGTCAGCCAGGGAAAGAGCATCTCATGAATCCAATCCCACTGTCCATCAATCCTCATTACCACCCCGCCAACAAGCTTCAGGTTAAGCTCATCTCTGCAATCATCATGGTTTTTTATGTTATTTTTAGCCATTGATAAATATTTGAAGTTATAAGTTCAAGTACTAAAAACATACAAGTTTCATATGTATTCTTTTTTTTTTTTTGTTTTTTGATCGGTAGTTTCATATGTATGCTTAATTGCAAAATTGGTCCCCTAACTTTAAGGTGGTGACATTAGGGACTTTTATTTTTTCACTTTGCAAACTAGACTTTAATTTAAAATCCGACACATTAAGGATAATAATCACCGAAAATTCATAGATTAGACGGGATTTGATGATGTGGCCGTCTAATTGAAGATATTCAACTTTCCAGCGAAATTAGCGATGTGGATGCTGACTGAGATGCAAAATGCACACGTGACTATTATAGGTTTTGTAGATGCTACACCAAGTGTACATACACTTAGTTTTTGGATGATTAACAAGTTTCCCACTACTTATAAAATTAAATACTTGTCATTCATCTATATAAATAGTAGGGCACTTGTTACTCATCCATGCACCAAGTATAGTACACCAGGTGTAACATGGATAATACCACGATTATATACAATATGAAGTGGCGACGCATGATTTCTGCTTTGGGTGGCGAAAGATGTTCATTTATTAATCATAATTAATAGTTTTTATATTGTAAAACACAATTACTTGAAGTTTTTATCAAGGTTAAGGTTTTGGGAGGGCGATTTAAATTAGTTCATTTATCTTAACTATAAAAAACATTAAAAACTTTAGTTTTTTTGGAAAACTTGGGGGACAGCCCCCTTCTCCTCCCGATGTGTTCACCGTTCGCAATTTGAATCTTAGTCATCATCTACGCCACTAATTTCGCCGGGAAATTGATAATCGCCAATTAGAGGTGATGGTGATTGGTGTGGCAGCCACATCATCAAATCCAGTTAATTTAGGATTTTTATGAGGTTTTTGTCCTTAGTGTGCCATATTTTTAACTTAAACTCCTATTTTGCAAATTGATAAAATAAATTAAAGTCATAAAATGCCATTGCCCTAAAGCTACGGGGTCAATTTTGCAATTAAGCTTATTTGCTTCTCTTCAAGTTTGATATAGTTAATTGAAAATGGTGTTTGGATTGCTAATGGAAGTTATTTAAAGCATCCACTTGAGAATAATGGAATTGTACCTAATTGCAGGGGAAGGTAGCTCTGGTGACAGGAGGTGACTCTGGGATAGGAAGAGCAATATGCTATTGCTTTGCCAAAGAAGGTGCTACTGTAGCTTTTACATATGTAAAGGACCAAGAAGAACAGGATGCACATGATACTTTGCTCAAAATAAAAGAACTCAAGACTATCGATGCAAAAGACCCTATTGCTATTCCTACTGACCTCGGCTACGATGAGAATTGCAAAATGGTCGTCGACCAAGTTGCCAGAAACTTCGGAAAAATCGACATTCTAGTGAACAATGCAGCAGAATCGCGTATCGGCACGATTGATGAGATCACGGAAGAGCAGCTTGTGAGGATTTTCAGAACAAACATCTTTTCTTACTTCTTCATGGCCAGGTCATTTTCGCATATAAGCTGCTAACAATCATCGTTAAGATTAGAGTCGGATTTTTGGCCATTTACTCATGACAAAAATGTTTTTAGTCATGTTTTTCAAAAACTTGTTTTTTGGCCATTTTTGAATCCAATAGTCAATTTTCCCTTTTTTCATTTATCGAAACTAGTACATTCATCTCTCGGTACATAGAAATGTACCGAATCAATTTCTTGAAAAATGACCAAGTAACTCACGAGAAAAACAATATGGCATAACCATCAATGCTATGTTTTTGAGGAAAAAAATGGCTGTTTTCATTTTCAAAAAACATAAGTGGCCAATTTGGTATTACCACTAAAGATTATTCACTTGCAAACCTTAAAAAGAGTAACTCTTGGTTTTGGCTAAAAGTGGTAGTTTATAGGATTTCGATTGGAACGAGTGTTTCAGATTTATGATTTGCTTCTACTTTTATTTTGAAGTTTGTAAAGGTTTTTTTTTGGACATTTTTTACCTCAAAATATAGTTATATGATGTGTTATGTACACAAGATTTAGACGCTTACACACAAATAAAAATACTTTTATTACCAAACCTACTTTTATAACTTATTGCTTCTTTCTGATTCACAATTGTTTTGTCTCCTACTACGATAAATCGCTTTCTCTAAAATCAAAATTTTCTGATTCCATTCATTATAGGCATGCTCTCATGCACATGGGAGAAGGGGCTACTATTATAAACACTACATCAGTTCAAGCCTATCTTGGTTCACCATCATTTCTAGAGTACCAATCAACTAAGGGAGCCATAGTGGCTTTCACTAGAGGGCTTGCTCTTCAACTCATGGATAGAGGAATCCGAATCAATGGTGTGGCCCCTGGACCGGTGTGGACCCTGGTACAAGTTGTTATTCACGACGAGGACAAGGTCACGAGCTTAGTGGTCCGAGACGCCAATGGGAAGGCGGGCGGGTCACCACATGAGATTGCACCGTGTTATGTGTTCTTGGCATCTCGGATTCTTCCTACTTCTTGATGGGTGGGCGATTTTCCACCCCAATGGTATGTTATATAAGTATGTATATATATAAATGTTGGGTAAAATTTTTAAGTGTATGGTTTATTTTTTGGAAAATGGTTTGGATTTAGTGTATGGTTTAAGTCGAGGCCCGATTTGAATCGAGTCTCCGCAAAGTTTTAATAGTTAGGTTAGAAGACAAAAAACCGAACAACAACGAACAAGACAAGTGTTTGACTACTTTCAAGCTTTCAAGGAGGAAAATGGGCAAGATGCAAAATGCAATGCTCGATTTTATGTTATCCGATTAATTTCGTCTTTTTATCACCAGGGATCGACTTTTATAGGCCTTGACGCCCGTATGGAAAGAACATGTCTTTTGGCTCGAAAAAGACACTTTCAGATCGAATGACGCACTTGCGCAGAGAGCACGGCCTGGGAGACAAGACGGCGGCGCGCCGCCCGTAAGGCGTGCTTTTTTCCGGACCAAAGACGACCCGCACGCACGGGCGTGCGCCGCGTGCGTGTAGCGCAAACTCTCGGCAGGTAGCACGACCCGACCGCACGGCGTGCTCTCGCCCGTCTTGGGGCCGAAACATTTTCCCAGCTTGAACTTAAAAGAAAATTAATTAAATCTATTTAATTAATTACGAAAATTAATTAAATATTTTAATGTTTTAAAAGGTTTTTGGTCCAAAAAGAATAAGGACCTTGAAGCCCAAGCCCAAGCCCAAGCCCAGTGCCCGCGACCCCCTGGCCGGGCGGGCGGCGGCGGGCGGGTGTGCGTGTGTGCTTTTGACCAAACCCACAAGCATAGGTCCTCTCCCCTTTAAAAACTTGGGTGCCCCCGGCCCAAACCCATTTGTCCAACTTAGGATAAATAAAGTGTGCAACTTTATCTCCTTTTTCCTATGTGGGATGGAGCATCTCTCCTCCCCACATTTTCCATTTTTCCATACCATTTATTTTTATTAAGTGGCTAACTTCTTGCATTAATTTCTCATTCACCCGGAATCGATTTTGAGAAATTCCAAATGCCATTCTCATCTACTCTCTTAGTAGAATTTTTACAAAAAATTTAATTCCATTTTTCACAAATGGAAACCACTTAATTAATTGGTCAAAATCGGGTCAACACCCCATTTATCAAAGACCAATTCCAACAATAAATACCAGACATTTTTACCTTCAAATTTCAAACATATACATTAAAGATTGTGAAATTATATTTGTTTTTGCGGGTGGCATGATAGTCAATGGTTGAGTATAATCCAAAGGGGGTATTCAAGTCTTCTATGATTTGGAAGTGTCTATTAGTAATAGAAATTTCACTTTATTAGATGATCGTCACATGTACAAGATGATGTAATAATTTGTACGGGGTGATGGAGATTTGTATGTTGTAAGTGAGAGAATAATATGTATGTACAACTTGTGGTCTTGTACCCAATATGATCAATAAGAATTATGGTTTATAATTTTCAATTAGGCTATGTTCGCTTAGACTATGCTTGGTTGGGGTTTATGGGTGTGATTCACACCCTATTAGAATATTTTTTTCATATTAATGTTATTGATTCATTCACACAAGACCTTGGAAAATGGGTCAGCTCAGTTCCGTATCATATCTCCAATGTGATAACATATTTCACCTTAGGGTGGGATCTAATTTCCAGTTCATTATTAGCAAACTCACGCACATCCAACAATTCAATCTTGTCTTATTATATCCATCGGATAAAGCCAAATAATAACTTTGGAAAATTACTCAAATCTAATATCAATCTTGAACTAAACAAAAGCTTAGAGTATCCACAATGTTAAACCAAATTAAAACCTCCAGCACAGTTTTTTATGCGCCACATCATTGCCACATCAAAAGTAAATACCTCAAACAATTTATAAACCTTTCTCTACAGTCCATAAAACCTTACCACTAGTTTTTTGTGGACCCCGCCATTATTAGTTATAATTTTATGTATTTTATATACATTCATTTAATATCCTTGTAAAAATATATATTTCTTTAATTATTAATTAATATATTTTATTTAATTTTCATTACTAAATATAAAAAATAAAGTTGGTGGATTTTTATATTTTCATATATAACCTGATAAAATATTATTAAAATATGTAAAATATTGAATTTAAACATTACAAACGACTCATTAATACATAGCAAAAGACATTAAAGTTTCATAAATTGATATTTGAAATATTCACTAATTGCCCTCGCAAAGCGCCCATATGTGTTCAACTAAATCGGCTCGAAGTTGGTGATATATTTCATTATCACGTAGCTCGTAATGCTCGCGAATGTAATCTTGAGTGGAACCTTGAATTACTTGCACGGGAGGAGCGATTTCTTGATCATCCAACCAATCACTTACCATTTTTCCTTCATCCTCAATGATCATGTTGTGCAAAATAATACACGTATACATGATATCACTCAATGTATTCCTGTACCAAAATCGCACAGGGCCTCTAACTATTTCCCAATGAGATTGGAGCACCCCAAACGCACGCTCAACATCTTTTCTTGCAGCTTCTTGTCTTTCTTTGAATTTTTTTTCTCTTGGGATCCGCAGGACATGGAAAACTCTTCACAAAAGTAGACCATTCTGGGTAAATTCAATCAGTAAGATAATATCCCTTTGTATATCGTGAGCCATTTACCATGAATGTAACCTCCGGTGCGGTACCATCTATAATATTATTGAATAAAGGCGATTCAGTAAGCACATTGATGTCATTTTTGGACCCTGCTACACCAAAAAATGCATGCCATATCCACAGGTCGGCTAATGCAACTGCTTCAAGAACAATTGTTGGGACCCCATGATCGCCTCGAGTAAATTGACCTTTCCAAAATTCGGGCAATTCCTCCATTCCCAGTGCATACAATCAAGACTACCCAACATACTAGAAAAATTGTGTCTATGTTCGTGCATTTGAAGCAAACGTTGGGTGTCATCGGGAGTGGGTCTTCTCAAGTATTGATCACCAAATACTTCAATCACACACTGACAAAATTTGGATAAACACTCGATAGCAGTTGTTTCTGTAACCCGTAGATACTCATCATAATGGTCAACAGGGGCTCCATATGCCAACTGACGGATAGCTACCGTGCATTTTTGCAGTGGCGAGAAGCCTTTTTTTCCGACTGCATCGACTCTCTGCCAAAAATATGGTGAATGATTTTGCAAAGCTTCGACTATGCAAAGGAACAATTGTTTTCGCATCTGAAATCGTCATCGAAAATATCGGCATGCCATGTTGGGTCGTCAGAAAAGTAATCATTGACAAGATGAACATGTGCGTCTTCACGACATTTAATCAAGCTTTTCAGGGGCGATTTCATTCTCATCTTTCATATAGATTTCATATTCCTTTATAAACAACATTTGATCATTATGTGCCATCTTTGCCTTTTGCATTTCTTTCAACATCGCCAACTCACCATCCAACTCTTCAACCCCTTTTTCGGCTTGCAGAACTTTGTATTATCCCTTCCTCTTTGCTGTCTTTTGGCCTATTGGACGAGTACGAGCATCACAGAAAGTCACAGAATAACTTGTATCCGGATTGGAATCTGAAGTGTATGCTTTAGATTCAAATATTTTTGTCTTTTTTGCGTCCCTAGTACCTTGTTCTGGCGGAGTCCATTTCGGATTGTCTCTGACAAGCTTCCACACATGGTGATATTTGAAAGGTTTGCCAAAATCATTCCTGAACTTTTTATTTACTTCTTCGGTTACTTGGTCGTCGCTCCATCCACTCCTTCTTTGACTTTGCTCTTTATTGTGCAATTCAGCATACTTATTCACGTCCCGTTGCATTAGAAACCAATGATTTTTCAGAGGCCCTGACAATCTCGACATAGTGCCCTTTTTTCGAAACTCGTTGAAGTATTTTTCAATGCGTATCCAAAAGTCTTTGCATGCTTGGTCATTGCCTACTATTGAGTCACAACTAATAGTCACCCATGCCTTTGTTAGGAGATCCTCTTCATCCACAGACCAATAAGTACGGTTAATTGCCCGTTTGGTGCTACCTTTACCATGTTTGTAATGTTTGGTATCTGTATCAAGTGCAATATTTTCGGTACCATCTTGTGTAGAATGTAGCGGAAAATGACTCTCTTGAATAGAAGATGGCGTTGACGGCTCTTTTTTAGTATCAGATGTACTGAAACTAGCCATTTTTGTCTCTTTCGAAGGCAATATCGATGGTGGTTGAGGTGAAAATGCATTAGGATGAGTCATCATCCCAAATTGGTTTGCCATAGTCGACCAATATTTAGGTGCAGACATATAAAATGGAGCTCGATAAGTACTACTCGATTGAGTCGAAACACTCTGAGTTGGTTGGAAATTCGAAAAATTTGGAATATTTTGTGAAAAAACATGGCGTAGTTGGAAAATTTTGGGGGAATTGTGTGGGTGGAGAAAATTGAAATTGTTGGACATTAGGTTGTGTACTACAATTTTGAGAGTTTGCATTTTGAAAACTATTTGAAGAACTCAAGAAATTTCTAAAAAAATATCTTGTATTGTCATCCATTTTGAATAATAAAATGTAGAGAGTTAGATTGTGTGGGTAAAATAAAAATACAACAAATAGTATTTATAGAAGAAATTTGAATAAAAAGTAACCCTTATTCTATATTATAGCCGTTGAATAACGGCTATCAAATTTTTTTATGTTTTGTTTTTCTAAAATAGCCGTTAGGTATACAAAAGTGCCAAACCAATTCTATTTTATTTTTTAAAGGTAAACCCACTTTTTTAAATTGAAATAAAAACTAAAAAGTGGCCGCTTGGTATGATGATGACTTGCTGCTTTTGCACCCAACCAACACAATTCCGAGGCCCACTCGCGCGTGAATACAATTGCAGGTAATTATCATGGGAGTGTGTTATACTTTCTCACTTGCAACTATTATTTGTATTTTTCCAATTTTGTATAAACTGGTTTGTAAACATAAACCTCAAAATGCCATGTCATCATAAACCTTTCACCCACAATGAGAGGTGGTTTATATAAACCAATTTTTATCTTTATAAACCCCACCATGAACCTTGCACTGGAGATGCCCTTAACGTAAACAATTTTATTGACACCATACTTCTAGATTTTGGTGGGAAAAGGGGTATGGTGTATCGACTTTATTACAAGTGCTATAAGCTCTAAAATTCAAAAAAATGTGGATATACAAGAACAAACATATTTATCTGATGTATACTCTACTGAGTTAACATGCACTTGGGTCAAATTTATCATCGACCATTAGAGTCATAACCACTAGACTATTTTTCGATTCCCAATCCAAGCACTAGAAAAATTACTGAATTAGGAGAACATTAATAAACCCAATAGTTGCATATTTCTGGAACTGCACAATATGGGCGCTAAATAATGGACTTGCTCAAAAGTCCAAAACATATATATCATCCTGGTCGAAAGATAATAAGCAAGACAAATCTGGGCCTATACAAGGTCATTTAAGATACCTAACCTGCTTACAAAGGGCTAAGTGGGCTCATTTTCTTTACAACTGGTCTTTGTTAGAAAAGCTTGTTGGGCCAGTTCAATACTTGAACTTTATTCATTTTTTTTTTTTGAGTTGAGTAACAATTTTTATTTAATTTTCTTACTGTGATTTTTTAAATTCTCACAAATAAGTTGGTGCGCCTATATTTTCGAATGAATTTTGTGTGAGAATTTTAAATTTCATTTATTAATTAAGCTCTTAAAATGTGAAACCGTGAAGTTGGGATTGTTATAAAATTAAGAAGTCGCTTGGGCTTGGACTGCAATTTAAATTCAACTGCAAAACAACAAGCGAATGGTAAGGGTACAAATGTAATTTCAGAGCTGGCCCATCCTCATTCTCCCTTCTCGTTCCTCCACCGGAGAAACTTGGCTAATTTCCATGGCGTGTTCCTCTGCGCCGCACCTACGTTCCTTCCCGTGGACCTCCTCAACGAAGTCACTCCGTCCTTCCTTCACTCGCCCTAACTGCACGGTCCCGTTGCCTTTTAACCGCACGAATCGCATGTTAGACTCTCTTCCAATATCTGCTTCTCTCAGCTCCACTTGTGTAGGCGAAAGCGATGTTGGAACCACGAAGAACACTTGTTCCACACTTCGGGAACTATGTCAAGGTCACGTCCCCGACCACGTGCTCCGCAGGCAAGTTTTTCGCTTTTCTCTATGAAAGCTTTGGGATTTCTAAATTAATGTGAGTCTATGTTAGGTTAGCAGTTAAATGGATTGGAATAAGCAAATCCGTAGGCTTGGTTTACTTTCATATTCTGAGAGTATTCTCATAATTTTCTTTCAATTGTTTATAATTGCAGGGCGGAGGAGGTTGGGTATATCTTGCCGACGCACGTACAGCATGAAGCGCTGCCGGTGTTATTTTCCGGTCGTGACTGTGTGATTCAAGCTCAGGTCAATACAATCAAGTGTTCTTTTGATTTTGAAAATTTGTGTGTTTTTGGATTGCTGAAAACGATTAATGCTTGGTCTGCGCTGATTCTGAATCGGAATAAAGATCATTGGATTTTGGCATGTAAAGCACCAAGGACAGTTCTTTTTGATAGATTTTTTTAAATAAAATTAAAAAAGAAAAGATGAACAAATACAATTTCGAGAGGCAATTTATTTATGTGTCCATATCATCTCTTTCTCTATGAATCCAGCTACGTTCAAAAAGTTATTGAATTTAATACTTAAATTGTAAAAAGGTAAATGCAGTGAGATTGAGTTAGTGATTTTGCTTTTGTCCTTTTGACTTTCTACTATATCCAGGATCCAACCATTGAGTTAATTTCATCTGACTAAAACATGGATGTGGTATTTGATCAAGATTAACCTATAAATTACTTAAATTAAGTTCCAGCCAGTACATGTGCAATTTATAGTTGATGCAAGTATGTTTATAATGTATGTCCATGTGTTTTATGTATACGCTGCACGTATTCGTCAGTTTGGCAGTGATTAGTTATATCAAGTAATCAAACTGTGTTGCTTCTGGTGTTTTTTTCATGTAAGTAGCGAAAAAATGGGATAAGTTACATCCTAAAGAACATAAGGAGCATTCTTTTGGGACGTGAAATATTAAGTTTTTAACTGGTGAAATGACTTAGTCTTTTAAATTCTAGAGTGGCTTTTGATGGACATTGGTGTTTTCTGAGGATTCACTCTTCATGTGCCACTTCTAAATGTTGACACGAGTGAGTTACCGAAGAGAACAGTATAAAGTAATTAGCGTTGGCCATTAGTTCATTCTTTCAGCAGCTGCAGATGAAAACTGATAGAGTTACTGTCCTTTTGTTCTGCTTTTGCTTATTTAGACAGGTTCAGGAAAGACTCTAGCTTACCTGCTTTTGATATTCTCAGTAGTCAATGCAAAAAGGTCGTCTGTGCAGGCCCTGGTTGTTGTGCCCACGCGAGAACTTGGCATGCAAGTAGGATGCTGTTTCCTGCTTCTCTAATCTCCTTATAAATCTAGTCATAGTTTTATGGCTGAGTTCTGGTATACAAAAAACTGATATTGTTTCTTGTCACAAGAAAGGTTTAAAGTCGCACGCATGTTGGCTGCAAAATCTCTGGAGCTTGAATCAGAACAGCAGTCATGTACAGTCATGGCTCTTTTGGATGGTGGAACATTGAGAAGGCATAAGAGTTGGTTAAAGGTGACGTAAAAACCATTTGCAATAATCACATTTGTAGTAAGACCACTATTAAAACTGCTTTCGTGACTTTTTGTGCCTGATGATACTGTATACGTCACCTGGAAGCTTAAAATTGTCCTCTGGGTGAATCTTCCCCCTTTTCTTTTGGTTTCGATAATTTTCTTGTTTGATGACACTCCTACTTAGCTCGTCATATTGATTCTCTAATAGATCATGGTAAACACTCGTACTGACAGGTGGAACCCCCAGCTATTGTAATTGCTACTCTGAGGAGTCTCTGTCAAATGTTAGACAAGCAAATTCTTAATTTGGACAGGATGCGTGTGTTGGTTATTGATGAGGTAACAAAAATGTAGCCCTGTTTGATATTTTCTTTTGATAAACACTGCAAACAAAATATTTATTAAAAAACTAATTTTGGCTTTCTGATGGTTAGTATACTTTTGGAACTAATTCAATCAAAGTAATTATAGCTACTATGCTTTCCTTGTTTCATTACTTATGTTACACATAACACAGAGCTATATCATAAAAATTCAGGTGCTTTAGTGTGTTTAATCTTTATTTGTTTTTTGTCATTAAATATTCACACATTATGAAACTTTCCATGCCCTTTTCTTGATAATTTACGTTCTGTGTTGTGCATAATATATTTGCCTACTTCGTAGGTTGATTTTTTGTTCAATTCTTCCAAAGAAGTGAGCTCTTTAAAGAAGCTTTTGACTACCTACTCATCAATCAATAATCGACAAACCATATTTGCTAGTGCATCAATCCCTCAGCATAGACGATTTATGTATGACTGCATTCAGCAGAAATGGACCCAGGTTTTGAATTTAATTTATTCCATCCCATTAACTGCCAGAATTTGGCATCATCCGCTATTGTTTATTTTTTTGTTGCTTCACTTATCATAACAGGCTGATGTTGTGCATGTCCATGTAAATCCAGTTGAGCCTATGCCTTCATGCCTATATCACAGATTTGTGGTGAGAAAATACAGCATCAGAATTTGAAATGATACATCTTGGAATGCAGCATTTTTAAAATTGAATATCTTTACCTTTTTCAAATATTGGTTCGTTATTTATATATACAACTAACATTCCTCTTACTATTATCTTGTTCTATCAGATATGTGGTAAAAGAGAGAGGTATTCAACACTCCTGCATTTGTTACAGTCAGACGCACCTCAATCTGCCATAATTTTTGTTGGAGAGCAAGTTAGTAATTATAGCACCCTCAAGTATATAATTGTTTGATATAATTTAGTTATGTGTTTAGGATATCTACCATTAAGTAAACTAGAATTTGAATGTAGTAAGACAAGTACGGGATATTTTTTGTATTAATAGCATCTTGCACTCGATATGCAGTCTGAGAAGTCGAAAAAAGCTGGAAATGCTCCACCTACGACTCTTTTAATTGAGTTTCTGAAAACTTCACATGAAGGATGCCCCGAGTTGGTTCTGTTAGAGGAAGACATGAATTTTAACCAACGAGCTGCATCGTTAACCGTAAGTACCATAATCTATGCAGTCAGGGTGTCTTCTGCTTGTTTGATGAAGAACATTTAAGATTAATTTCTCGGGATAATTACAAAAACTACCCTAGAGGTTTGACCTAATCACAAAAAACATTATCTTCCAAAATTACAGTTACCCCTTTAAGGTATGACAAACACCTCCTTGAAGTTTGTATTTTCTTATCAACCACCCTCTTTTGAAAGATAGTTGGGCTTTTTAGTAATTAGACTATAATTCAAGGGTATTTTTTGTAATTAACCCTAATTTCTCTACTGACTGTATTTATAATGTCCATAATTCTACTTTTTCGGTACAGGACGTTAAGCAATCAGGAGGTTATCTTCTAGTTGCAACAGACATAGCTGCTAGAGGGGTTGACCTGCCTGAAACAACCCATATATACAACTTTGATCTTCCAAAAGATGCTACAAATTATCTTCATCGTGCTGGAAGAACAGGTAGGAAGCCATTCTCAGACAGTAAGTGTTTTGTTACAAGCATTATAACAGCAGAAGAACGTTTTGTATTGCAGAGATTCGAAAACGAATTGCAGTTTCAATGTGAAGAACTATTATTTTAGATATAAGTTTTCTTTAAATGGGAACAAATATAGTTATTGTTTTATTTCTTCTTCTAGTTGCATATATTTCTCTTCTTTATCTCTGTTGTGTGCATTTCTACTTCTCTGGGAAGACTTTACAACTGAAGCATAGACTCAATGATCAAGCTCCTTCAATCATTTAAAGAAACATAATATCTGCCCATATTGATTGAGCTTTATCTGTGTTAGGTTGCATATCTCCTCAGTGATCATTGTATTACCAATATTGGTTGGATCTTTTGGAGAACTCTGGTAAGCAAAGGCTAGTCATAAAATAGTGAAACCTTATAATTTAAGCAAGGGTTAAATTACAAACAGCCCCTAAATTTTAGCCTAATTACAAAAATATCGGTCATCTTTTAGAATTATAAATACTCCAGTTGTTGTAGTTAGAGATATTTTTTATAATTAACCCATCATCGGCATAATGGTCACATATAGGTAGAGTTGTCAAAACTACCCCGGTCCCGTGGACCTACCGGGCCAGTTGAGGCTATGATATTATAAGCCCGAAAGAGCCAGGCCTATTTGACCCGGCCCATTAGGCCCACAATGTCGAGCAAGCTTGGTCAGCCCGACTTTTCGTGTGTATTTTCATGCGTTGGGTCGAGCTTGGGCCTCCAAAATGGAGGCCCGATGGAATTTTGGCAAGGCCCCGCCTGATTTTCTCTTTGGTCCGCCCAGCCTGGCCCATTTGACAACTCTACATATAGATGACACTTTTAAACCAGTTGACATCCGAGACTCGGAGAGATTTACAATCACAAAAAAAGGTTGGTGAATCCTTTATTCAGGAATATAGTATTTCAACAAGTACTCTCTACATGTGATTACTTTTTTATGAAAATGTCTCTTATAAATGATTCTCAATATTTTGGATACTCACCCTACAGACGAGAGACAAAAATAAGATGTTATATTACAGTTCCATCTTTAATAGTTGAATTTTTCAATATTACTGTAACGCCTGATCGGATGTAAAACCCTTCTGAAGTTCTATCAGCCTCTTGTACCCCCTGCAAATCAAGATATGAAAGGAGGACAATTGTGAGTTTTTGATGAAAGATTTAAGGATGTCACTTGAAGGGTTAAAACATCTTGATATGGGTTTAAATAGTTGAGTTCCCAATGGTCATGAGTGGGAAACTTACCTCTGAGTTTTCAATGACTACGTTTTTACCAATTCTGGCATTCTTGTCAATAATGCATTCTCTGCGTGAAAATAAATAGGACAGAAGTAAGTACCAAAATAATGAGAAAAAACTGTTTAGGAAATTAGAGTCATAAGCAGAAGCCAAATTACTTGATTCTTGTATTTTCTCCAATTCCTACAGGAACTTTCCCCTTGGACAAGGCGAAGGCAATTTCAGAATCAGTTTCATAGTAGTCAGCCCCCAGCATCACTGTGTCCTGCAGATATTAGACTATAGATTACAACTCATCTCAAAAAGCATTCTGGAGATATAGTGGACAAAATCACCTTAGTGAAATCCTTTGTGAATTTTTTTTTTTTTTCTGTGGATTGTTGGAGATCAAGTGCACTTAACAACAGATTTGTGTTGTTAAGTGACAATTCGGAAATTTATAACGTGTTGGCAGATTCCTTAGGTTGCATTTGGATGGAAGGATTTGGATTTGATAGATTGATTTGGGGAAATAATTTCAAATAACTTCATATAATTATGAAGATGAATTTTAAATCCATCAGAATGACTCCAGAAATAGCACAAAATAAAATCCACTGATTTGAATCCACTGTAGAATAATCTTATTCAAACATGCTCAATGGATTTGAAATTGTAGCTTCAAATCTATCAATCCAAATGAAGCTTTAGGTTGCATTTAGATTGAAAGATCTAGATTTGAGGAGAGGATTTGAGATTTGCATTTCAAATGACTCCATATGAGAATGATTTGAAATCCACCAGTCTAAAAATATAGCTTAAAATATGAACTTAGAGATTTGAAATATAAAATGAACCCATCCAAATAAGCTCAATGGATTTGTTATTATGGATTTCAAATCCATAGCTTCAAACCTATCAAT
Source organism: Rehmannia glutinosa (assembly GCA_016081115.2). NCBI lineage: Eukaryota > Viridiplantae > Streptophyta > Magnoliopsida > Lamiales > Orobanchaceae > Rehmannia > Rehmannia glutinosa. Next base: position 361,885 of record JABTTQ020003468.1, read on the forward strand.
CCAGATGAAGCCTTAAGATATAGATTAGGAAACTGATTTGTGGGACAATATCAAGAACGGAATAGTGTCGAAAATTCCAAAAAGAATAATATCAAAACCAAACCTTTAGGTGAGCGTTGGAGTTTATACGTGACCGTATACCAACGACACTGTGCTCAATAAAGCAATTTGTCAAGAAACTTCCATGTGACACTATTGAATCAACAATCTGCAAAAGAAAAATAGTTCATGAAAATGTGCATGGAGAAAACCCTCCACATGGAGTGATCAACTCATTGTGTTGCCTTAAAAAAAACTAAGTTATGCCAAAATGTAATAACCTTGCAGTTATCTATCTTTGATGGTGGCAAGTTTCTTCTGCTTGTGTAGATTGGCTTTGTTGCATCATAGAAGCTGAATCTTGGTGGCTGAAATGACAAAGCCAATCAAGAAGAGAAACACGCGCGGGTATTAGTTCATGAACGATCGATAAAAGTTTCCATCAGAACTGTGCAGTCTAGCTAGAATGCTTACATGCTCTGTAAGGGCAAGGTTTGCTTCAAAAAATGACCGAATCGTACCGATGTCTTCCCAGTAATCATTAAATAGATAAGCCTGCAGAAATTGCCATGGTTTTAACACTGAATATACTACGGAGTTGAAGAAACCCAACCTAGAGGTTTGCACTCCAAACGTTTCGTCTTACAATTGCATCCTTCAACATTTCTAAATATTAAAAAGAGCCAGACTGAAAAGTTGGGGCTATTTGGTAATATATAGAAAAGTTGAGGATTTAACAATAATATTGATGACATTGGCAAATTCCGTCATGTTAACTAACAATTGGGGAAAAATGTAAGACGGAATCAAACCTCGGTGAGGTTTCTGTAAGTTTGAAACATCAATGGGTTTTTTTGTAATTAGCCCAAACCTTAGCATTTTTTGTAATTATATTACAAATAAAAAACCAGAGATGTTCGAAACTTACAAAAAGTCTTTTCAGGTTTGATTATGTTTTAAACTTAAGCGGGTAATTGTAGTATTGTATAAATATCAGGGGGATTTGACACGTCTTTTTTTGCTTATGATGAGGGAAGTGTAAGACGAAATCAAACCTCAAGGGCTTCTGGGTTTTTTTGTAATTAGCTCGACCTCAGGGAGTATTTTGTAATTATCCGTAATAATAATTTCTAGTAGGAATAATTGCATCCTGTAGTGAAGAAGAGTTTACCAGACCTTAATATAAAATTCTTTAGCTGAGGCAGGAATTATTTCTGATCCAAAATCATTCGCAGTAGGAAAACGCCATCTGAATCAACAAGAAAATCATAATCTCACTTACTTAAATCTCACTAATTTGAAAAGGCTAGAAATAAATTTGTGTTGAAGTGTTTATTGATAGTTGATGCTGAATTGTGGCATTGACAGGATCAGAAGATCACCTTAAAAGATTGAAAAGTATTTCCTTCTTAAAGACATAAACTCCCATTGAAGCAATATAAGGCTTCTTCTCTGCCTCGTCTCGTGACAGTCCCAAAACAGTTGTGTCCACTGCCTGAAAATATATACTAAGTAAATCGCTTCAAACGATGTAAATTGCTCTCTGGAAAAGTATTTATGTTTCCACAGTTACCATTGCCTTCAAATCATTTCCTCGGGGTTTTTCACTGAATGAAAGGACCCTTCCTTTGTTGTCAATCTTCATCAGACCAAAATCTGAGGCACGGCTATCATGAAAGAGATAAATGGCATGATAAGGATTTATACAGTAGATGTATGTCATTTGTACAATAATGATATCATCTGATACACATGGCATCAATCTGATGTATTGGAATATCAGATGGAACAAAGAATGGAATAAGGTGCCGAGGTCTTTTTATGGTACGTATTTTTTCACAATCAGCTTTGTCGTGTTTATTTAATTTTTGATTGAATACTCTGTGGACAAACGCTTATAACCAAGGTACTTATTAACCTTAAAACAACTACAAATTATTTAGTAATGATTGAGATATGAAAACAAAGTTCTACCTGTCATCTATTGGTAAACATGATAAAGTAATATCTGCACCACTTTGTCTGTGATTCTGCAGAACAAAACCAGAACGTTATATAATGTTATGTCATGAACAAATAATATTTTGAACTTCAACATTTTTACATTTAATATTTGTACTGCAGCTTACCTGAACAAAGTCCATATAATCCATCCTGTACAAGTGATCACCAGACAGAATGAGAACATCTTCAATATCTTTACTTCTTGGATCCTATGTTGCATGGAATAAAATCATCATGTTAAAACACAGAGTTGAGTTTGTTTTATAAAGACAATAATGGGATCACAATTAGTCTAAAAAAACAAACAAACTGATACCTCAAAGAGCCAGTGGAATTGGCGTACAGCGTCAGCAGTGCCTTGAAACCAATTTTTACCTAATTCACCTGGAGTTTGAGTGGCTGCTAAAACCTGTAACAGAAAATACTCGGCTGAATCTTAATCGACTATATCTACGTGCATTTTCAGTCTGGATCATTTCTGTGTGCCATATCTTCATGCTTATGTGTCCAAAAAGCAGTTATCTTCATCTGTTTCATCATAGCTCACTCAAATGCATCTTTCAGCATCACTTGGCTATTGGCTCCATAGTCATCATTTTAATTTTGAGTTTAGGAAGAGACGTGCAGTATTATTATGAAAATTTTGATTTCTATTTCCACTTTGAGCAAATTCGATTATTTTTGTTGATTTGGAAAATAGTAAATTATATTTACCTCAACGTAGCCATCCCCGAATGTGACACCACTTCCAAAGTTGTAAGCTCTTGCAAGATGCCTGTTGAGTGATGCTGAGTTGAACTGAGTGAGAATATAAACTTTGTTGATCCCACTGTTGATGCAGTTACTCATTGGCACATCAATCAGCCTATATGCTCCCCCAATAGGAACCTGAAAATATAATTTGGCAAGCTTAAATCTTTTAGGTTACATTGGAGGATTTGGATTTGGGGGAAGGATTTTAAATAACTCCGTCTAAAATGGATTTGGATTTGAAATCCTCAAGAATATCTCTGAAAATAGCGTCCAAGTATTTGAAATCCATTATAGGATGACTTCATCCAAGCAACTTCAGTGGATGTGTTACTATGGATTTGAAATCCTAAGCTCCAAATCCATCAATCCAAATAGAGCCACTTTCAGCTAGAGATGGTAGTAAAATAGCACAGCTGATCAAGATCAGTTAGGATCTCCCATTTCTTGTGGTGTGTAAATCCTAACCTTCTCATATATTATTTATTGCATTGAGATCAATTCATTAGTGTGAAAAGCAAGAATGTAGACTCACAGCAGGCTTAGCACGGCGCTTTGTGAGCGGGAATAAACGAGTGCCAGCTCCCCCTCCTAGAATTATGGCAACAACAGTCCTGGGATCCCTCTTCTCCATCTCCAGGTCCCTCAACTGTTGACAATGCACATCATTTCTTACATCAAAACATTTATAATCCCATAACAAGGAAATTTAGACAACTATATATCAAGGCTAGTCCAAGAAATCATGTTAAATTGCAATTTTAGTCCTGCACTAATCACAACTTTCAAAACACTAAACAGTCCAACTTTTTTTAAAAAAAATACTTTCGATTTCAATTATTTGGTCGACGAAAATTTGGAAAGATTTCAGAAAAATCAACGTGCCCACATTTCCGCCAAACATGTTGATGTGGAAACCAATTTCGGTTAAGGATAATTACAAAAACTACCACTGAGGTTTGAGTTGATTACCAAAAAAAAACCACAAATTTTTTAAAATTACAAAAAAGCCCGTGAGGTTTCATTTTGTATTACACTTTACCTCTTTATAAAAAAAACATTACAAACACTCCACTTACATTTGTAAAAATATTGCAATTGTCCCCTTATATTTAAACACAGAATCAAACCTCAATGTGTTTTTGTAATTTTCAAACATCTATGTGTTTTTTCGTAATTAACACAAAACTCAGGGGCCATTTTTGTAATTATCCCTTTCACTTATGCAGACATCTTCAGATGAGTTATTTGGATTATTATGAAGGCTTTTAACATTTTTTCTTGCTCCAATAAAACCAAGAAACTCACCTTAGTCTCACCTGCAAAATCAGCTGTAAGTGAGTTGCACACATGAGTACTATTGGTAATAGCATTGCTCTTGTTCCTTTGCTGAATTGGTGCAAACTTAAGCTTCTCCCCCATCAACTCTCCATTGCAGAACTTCACTAACTTCCCATTTCTGCCGTGAAATCTTGCCGGGCCGCGTAACTGTCCGGTGGCCGACAGGGCCATTCGGCCGTTTGCCGTGGCTGCCATTTTTAAGGAGGCTGGCTTTGCAGAGAAGTGAAGTTTTCAGGGGAAAATGAAGTAAATAATATATGGTTTTGATTTGAAGGCAGAGGAGTAGAGGGACTTTGAGTGCGCTTACATGGGATGCATGCCATTGGTTCACTGAGCCACGTTATCCGAATTTAATTACGTCCACCAATTATTTTTCTTTTGTATTCATGTGAACTTTTGGCAAAAAGAAATTGGAAACATGGAAAACTTTAGTTAAGTTTTGATTTGGGTTGAAGTCAAGTTTCTAATTATGAAATGAATTGATTAACGTAATTAATAAATAATAGATTTTTATTTAATAATGCCAACCATAGCATATATTTATATTTATATTAATTATATATTGTCCTTTTAAAGAATCAAAAATATTTTTTATTTAATTTTTAAGAATTTTAAATTATCTGACTTCGTTGCCTGATTGTATGTATCCACGCATATCCAGTCTCATATGCTTCACATAGAAATATTCATAGCAGCCTCTTGAAATCAATTTGAAGAATATTCTATTGGTTTCTGCCCCTACACCTTTAGATTTTTTGGGCCATAATAGGACGAAAAGCTGGTTTATGCTTATTTGATATTTCTATCTTGAGAGGAAACAAGAAAATGTAACGGAAAAAAACATTTATTTTATTTATTGTGTTAGCTTCTTCATTTTTTTTGTTTTCTGTAACTGTGTTTCAAATTTTGGTCCATTAGGTCTGATTTACTTTTTATTTAAACCCAAATTCCAATGCATACTTGGAAATATACAGAAGGCCCATTTGGTATCTTATCACTCACAAAGCTTGTTACAATTTAAATTTTGACTTAAAATGAGTCGGCCCAAAAGAGCGTGTGATGGAATTAACAAGCCAAACCACCATCCCATCAATCAACAAATTATCATTTCTGTCCAGAATTTGCTCTCTCTCTCTCTCTCTCTCTTGCACGTTTCTTATGCACATGAGAACAAAAATAGAGGAAAAAGTATCAATGACCTTCGAGTTTGGAACTGATTCAAGAGTCTCCAATCTTGAAAATGACAGAAAGAATGAGGAAATACTGCATCAAAGTGAGAATTTACGAGGATGTGTATTCCATTACTTGACTCCTGGAATTCCATTTTAATTCGACTCTGTTCTCCAGGTGTTCCTTTCATATGAAACATCCTGCAGATCTGATGATCAAATCTCAATGAGAACTCCAGAGAAACACACAGCAAACATTTAGTGCCTAAGATGCTCTAATCAGCGTGACAGATAATCTTCATACAGATTCACTGTGGAAGAACAGTCTCTCCAAGCACATTGATTAGTTAGGGCAAGATAAATCTACCTAATAAGCCAAGTGAGTTACTTCTGGGTACGCTTCATGATGTTGGTCATACCAAGTCCCCCGAATTTAATAGTGGTAAACAAATAAATGACCATAGTGGTTATGGACTTACGGGCGCAAGGTGCACCAAGTCTGCCATGGTAGCGAGTAGTTTCCCCGAGTCAGCCATGGTAGCGCCTCAAGGTGTGCCTCGCAAACATGATGCGACAAAAAGAAAAACATAAATAATAATGAAATTGGAATCTGATGGGCTGGGTGGCCGTAAAGTTTGGTTGGAGGATGTTGAGATATGATAGAGTAATTGAAGTTTTGAACCAAAACCTTGTTGTTCTTCTGTCATGTTCTCTGCCCCCCACGCCCCCCGCCCAAAAACTAAACCCTAAAATCGTTTTTCAGCCCAAACATGTGTTTGAAGTTTTTAAAAAATGGCTGTCACCTAGGTGCGTCTCACCGAGGCTGCAAAAAAAAAAGGCGCTGAGGTCCGGCCTAACACCACCCGCCTTGGTGTTGAAGAGGCAAGAGGCCTTGCGCCTTGTGCACCTCGCGCTTTTAACAACTATTCAAATAACTGAACTAATAAATGACGAGAGAAATAGAATTATACCATCATCTGGTCTAACTACGGTAAAACAACTATTGAAATAACTGAACTAACCAAGGGCAAGAGAAATGGATTACAAATATACCATCATTTGGTCTAACTACAATAAATAACGGAACCGATGAACTATAGCCAGAAAACTGTTTGATGTGTTTAATGTATCTAGTGTTGTTTTTCTTTGGTTAGTTTAGGTATATAGATATCGTATATCAGTACCATTTATGCGATTCAACCCTAATCCCATCACAATATGCATTACATATAGATTATTTAGCACCAATCTCATCCTACATGATCACCACTTACCAAGGCAACTTACCAAGGCACCGTAAACATGCTTGAAACAAGTGATCAACACAATCTAGCTCTGGTGATCTGAACAAGAATAAAGCCTGTTGATCCAATTATCATGTCTATGCCTTGCTTACAAATAATTAGTGTTAAGATCTTTCCTATAACCTTATTGCAATTGGATCCTATCATATGAGAATACAATCAAGCAGAATCAATTTGCGCTTCAAAGTTCAGAATTGGAACATCTTCACATATATTGCACTTACCAAGAGGTTTACTATGTGATAGACCCTAAATGCTTCCCTTTTATTCACATTTATTCATGTTGAGATTTTTCAAGAGCTCTTTATCTTGGGTCTCGTTATCAACATAAACCTCCTTAGTGCAATCAATAGGACCCAGGTGGTCTTCGTGATTTTCTCCTTTATCATCAAAAGCAGTGCTGAGGTTAGGACAGTTTTCAGCATTTGTGCCTGCAACCCTTTGAAGAAACCAAGTATCCCTTCTTTTTCCCAGATGGAATAGACTGTTCCAGTCACTGTTTTACGGGACTGTGATTGGGTCTTACCATCCTCATTTTCATCCGACTTTGCTGACTGTATCATCACCTTACACCTGTGCATTGTAGAGATCTTAACTATAGGATAATACAAAATGTAAATTACAAAAACTACCCCTGAGGTTCAGCCTCATTACAAAAAAACTCCAGTTATCTTTCAGTATTACAAATTGCACCCTTAAGAGGGGGGTTATTTGTTAAGCAAATAGAAACCTCAAGCAAAGTTTGTACTTTTGAAAGATAACTGAGTTATTTTGTAATTAGATTAAACCTCAAGGGACATTTTTGTAATTAACCCTGGTACGAAAGCAGTAACATCACACAGAAGAATAAAAATGTTTATAATAGAAGGTCCTTCAGTTCAATCCCCCTCCATGGTGCCCGCCTTGAGAGGAAGTGTTAGAAAAGAGTTGGTTGGCAACAAGGGAAAGACCTTCACCTTATAGCTGGGTAGGTCAAACAGGTGGCGATACATTTTGAGACTGCACCCAACACGAAAGCAGAAAATGCAGAAAGAGCTTCTGGAGACGATACATCATCTCTTTGTTTCATGTTCCCCTTTAGCAGTCTGTTTTTTAACTGATCAAATACTGTGTACTGCAAAGCCATTATAATTACAGTTATGATATGTGTTCAATCAAAGTTTCCTATTCACCTGCCTAGTAAACAAATATTCAGAACATAAAGGATCTCTCTCCAAATTTGCATCCTCATATTAGAAAAGAACAGAATTTGTCGAGAAGTCACAGATACCTGTATAGAAGGATTTGTGGTAAGAAGAAGGGAAATGCCTAGACCATCAAATGCATCGGTCCAACTGCCCTCTGAAAGGGATTCCCACAGCCCTTTCGATTTTCCAAAATCACTTGTTTGCATTCTTGAAGCTGCTGTATCAAGAGGCTGTAAAACTAAAATCAGGATATTGGAGATAATACATAATTCAGATAGATGATGTCAACATAAGAACAACTAATCCCGAAGTAAGCAGGGCTATATAAAGAGTTAGAAAGAAGCAATATTGATTAGAAATAATTCTTAGCTATGGAATGCTTCAAAACTTTATACGTAGGAGAAAACTTTAATGGCTAGTACCAATTTCTATGACATGTCAACTATAAAACTCTTACAAACTACATAATAGTTTGTTATTCAATGTACAACAAGGCCAACCTTTACGGATAAAATCAGAACATCAATGGAACTGTGACTTGCCTGGGTCGTTATGGCTGTGCATGCACCAGCAGCAGCAGCAATGAGTAAGTTAGCTGCAGTTCCTATAGACTTAGATCCGCTTTGTCTTAAGTACAGCCTCTTAAAGAAGCTATATCCATAGAAGTAAATGAACTGTGAAATGAAAGACTGCAAGTTCTTTGTCCCCAGGCCCTGATATAATGAGAGCACTTGACGTTTTGCAATTGCTTCCCAGAGGACATCTGAAATGTTCCTATTAAAATAAGAGCAATCCATTCAGATTAGTTGCTCAAACCTGATCTTAATTTGCATCACTGATAGCTAACAGGTCATGTTGCTCAGTCAGGAATAGATTAAATTATTATCACAAGGTTGAACCAATAACCTATGAGACGCTCAATTTTATGGTTCAATGGAATTGACTCGCTTCCAGCATAGGTGTAGGACAAAGAAAATGATAAGGAAAAAAAACTCAAAAACAAAAACTGATAAAAGAGAGTGTTATGCAATAACGAGTAAGGCGCAGAATATCGCATCATCAGCATGATTCGGAAAAGCGCACTGGTTTTTAACCAAAACAAAAAACACAAAACAAAAAAAATGAAAACATCACTTCGGAAATGCGAATTATTTAAAGAAAAAAAAAAAGAAAAAATCAGGAACCTGTATTTCTGGTGATGATGAGCTCGATTTTCAGCTTGGTACTTAGTTTTGCAAGTGTCCAAAGGATACAAAACGGTGGTGCTGACCAGTGCACCTACCGCACCCGATGTCGCCTCCACTAACGACTCCATATCGACCGCCATCGAAAAATCCCAACCTTTTTACACACATACACACACACAACATAAAACTAAAGAAATAGAAACATTAAGAAAATACCAGTAAAATGATTTGTAATTTAGATCACATGATCTGCCGATCAAGTAAAGTGATTTGAGGATGAAATCGGAAAAAAGAAGAGTGAGGAGAAACCTACCTCGATTTCGTTAGTGGAGGAATTGACGGTGACGGTGGGTATATTCCCGCGGGGAGGGGGTTTTTCTGATCGCCGGCGAGAGTGAGCAGTCAATTAATCGCATTGGGATTTGGAAATGTGAGAGTATGGGCCATTGCCGTATGGTCCCTTACTCCTTTATATAAATAAATATATATATATACACATATAAATATATTTCCAAAAAAACTATTATTGTATGTTGAAGTATATAATTAAGACCAATATTTTGAACGGATTTGAGCAATTGAGACATTGATTATTCAAATTTTTCTAATAAAAAATGAATTAATCCTTATATATGAATAAATAATGAAATATGGTATATATTAAAAGTAAACATAAGTGTCAAAATAATATGCGTAACGAGTAAAAATAAAGCATTCTGGTCTTTGTATATTAAAGAATTTAAGAAAAATAGACAAAGCAATCGTCAATAGGAGAGAAAAGGTATATATTCATAATAGAGAAATTTAATTTAAAAAATGAATAAAACAATATTGCAATCGGGTTTGGCCAAAGCATCAAGTAAGATTTAGATGGGTTCAAAGAAAAAGAAGGATTTTTGTGAATCGGCAGAATTGACCAAGGAAAAAAGATGACAAACTTTGACAAAACAAATACGGCGTAAACCTAGGTAAGGGTTAATGGTTCGTTCGAGTTGCCAATTTTAATTGTTTTTCGGCGGTCCACGACAATCTTTTGTGACTTGTTTTTCAACAATTTTCAGTTCTACCGGAAATTGTAATTTCTAAAAGAAAATGTTTGCTATTAATCATATTAAACTTAAAACAATCGTCAACTTAAAGTTCGTGTTTTGTTTTCTAACAAACCTTAAGATAATAAAAAAAAAATTCAAGGCGAAAGATTAGAAGTAGTAAATAAGTTAATTACTTTAGTCAAACGCTATTTTGGTGTTTAACAAACATTGTTGGATTATAAGCGATTAAGCGAAGACGTGAAAATTGATATCAATAAGTTCGGCATGACCAAAGCCTATACAAGAAACTTGTAAACTTATTATTATTATTATTATTATTATTATTATTATTATTATTATTATTATTATTATTATTATTTTGGTTCGTTGGGGGTTGGGGGCTTTTGATGTTCAAATTAAACCATGTAATAAACCATTTAAGTCGATGTAGCAATATGCGATCAAATATACTACCTCTCTTTTACTTTAAAGACTTTATATTACTATCTACCTACTCAAATGGCGTAGCCAGAAAATATTACGAGGTGAACCGATACACGTAATTGAGGTGAACTATATAAAAACTAAAAGAAAAATTATATAAATTTTAACTATTTTTTTTAAAAAAAATTTACCTTTATTTTTTTTTAAATAAAATAAACAACACTTGATTAGTGATCGATCATGAAAAACTCGTATGAGCATCGTTTAACCAACCAAGTTTCACACATTTTTCCTTTCGATACATTTAAAACTCAACTCAAACTAGATTAATCGATAATTTGTATGTATATATATACAAATATATATCCTGTTTCTCAATTTTTATTTGACTCGAATGAAGATTGTTCAAGTTCGACTTGATTAACAATCATATCAAGTTTAATCTAATTTTAAAACTCGATAAAAATTCAAATAAATTTGAATGATATAATATTAGACTCAACTCGACTCTATTCATTTGCCTTTTATTTTATAAGTGAACACAATACTGGAGTTACTCTTCTAATAAAACATTATAACTTAGATACCTCAAAAGTCAGTGGAATTGCAAGTCTTGAAACCATTTTCGATCTGCCTTTCGTAGAATCTTAGCGGCAGCTAAAACCTGCAAAAGAATATATATATAAAAATTGTTAAAACTGGTTTTAGAAAATAGATTTTGACCTAATTTTGATCAAGTTTTAAGTATGATCATTTATTTGAAATAGAAAATATATGATATAAATGTAATCTATGTCGCGAGTAAATTAATTTAGCATTTTGAATTTCTCAAAACCAATTTCAGGTGAATGAGAAATTAATACATAAAATAAGCCACTTAAATGTACTTTTATATAAAAATATAAGAGTTGAGAATGTTAAGAGTCACACCCCACATTGAAAACAATGAGCAAGTTTGGCTCCATATACCAATAGTAAGGAGTAATTAAGTGAAACTCCATATATATGGTGCATCATATTAGGCCAAGTTGATTTTGACTAGCTTTGAGCTAGCCGAGACTGGAGAATCGCCTCGAGCCCGTGCACATTGCATCACGTGAAAGTGAACCTCCGTATTTTGGCAGGGCAGCTCACACCACATGAGCTATGAAGAGCCTTAATTTTTTGAGAAATTGCACTGATTTGAACGTGATTGTTCGGTAATGTGGCAGGTAGCTCACGTGACAGTGACTTGGGGCCACATGAGCTCAGAGGCGAGCGATGGGGTGCTTAATGGACATGATTATTCATTAGTTGTTGAATGGGCGCCATGACTGGGCACGACTATCTAGTGTGCAATGGTGCATGCTAAAGGTTGTGAACCTTCAAAGGAGTGCGATCAGGGCCACTAGATCGCGGTTTTGAGTTCCGAATAGGCCAGTCGACACGACCGCATTGTGTGCATGGGTGCATGACCTTCGAAGGAGTGCGATCAGGGCCATTGAATCGCGACTATTATCAGAGGATATAATATGACGGTCCAAATCGATATGGACCAAGGGTTGGACAACCCGGAGTTCTATAAATAGACCCCATGTCGACCATTTTTAATGTCCCATTCAATTGCACTATTCTGCGTATTGTATTATTCTTGTTCACGAAATTTAAGAGTTCTAAAATATTATTTTGCTTGTTGGAATTTAAGTTTTGGAGTGTTGCTAACTTAAATTTACTGCTAACTTAAATTCGAAAGTCATTGTATCTTAGAAACGATTGCCAGGAATCGTGAGCACTCGTAAAGGGCAGTTTCGTCTGTTGGAAATTTTGGTTTTAATAAAGTGGGTGTTGACACAATTTTGACCAAATTTTCGGTGGCTAAATATTTAATTCTGGAGGAATTAAATTATATATTGTTAATCTACGTTCCAAGTAGATGTTCGTAGTATTTTTTATTTCTTAAAACCGAATTTCGGTGAGTGAGAAATTAATACACGAAGTTAGCCCCACAAATGGGCATTATGTAAAGGGAGATGAAAGGCTTTTGCATTATCCCACATGGAATACAAATCATTGTTTATCCTAGTTTGTTTATTAGATGGTGTTATTTGTTGTATAAACTATAAACACAAGTGGATGATCACAAGTAAGATATACGCGTTGATTTTGACCCGTCTCGCCTCGGCCACGGGCCGGGCCTTGGGACGGCCCGACCCTTTGGGTCCATGTCCACTATAGTTTTGCCACTCGAAAATGGACTTGGCTCAGATTCAAGTGACTGTTGAACTATTGGAGCCCAATGAATCTGGACATTGTAGGTGTCCAAATTCGTGTGACTGTTGGAGTTAGTAACTCCTGCAGTGGTGGTCACCTGAAGTTAGTTCACTACTTAACTGTTATGCAATAGTGGGTTGTTACATATGATTAATGTCCACTGCCCTCTTTTATCTCTTGCAGGTGAAATTGTTGTCTATAAATTTATTTTTGTGCATTGCAGTTTTTAACACACCAAAATCCATACACAAAGCCATATTTCCGCATTCTGCACTCAAAGTCCAGCAACCAGTCTTCAACACTTTTTAGTTCGAAGGTGCTTATGTGTTTGTGGTGCTACTACACAGAAGACGAAAGCCGTTTTATCTTTGGAGGCAATACGTCGAACCGTAAGCACTAGCCGGGACGTAATTGTCTTGCGGATAGAGACATATATTATCTCTACTCGGCTTACTTTCCAGTTTCTGAAGTTACTGTTTCAAGCAATACTATTTGTAATAGAATAATTCAATTTTTCCAGTTTGTAATTGAGTCATTGTAAAGATTTTCCCGTTGTAACCACTACTTTGTAAACAACATCTTCTTGCCTAGAGAAATCTAATTCTCACCCCAACTTTGTTATTCTATCCAATTACTTTGCCGATTTCTAAGAAAACCAAATACCGAACATAACAAAAATAAGTACATGTAAATACATATATACATATATATATATATATATATATATATATATATATATGAACATTCACAAAGTATTGCTAGTAGCAGCTTTTACATGAGGAGAAGAAGAACAGAGTTCAAACACTGACCTCTGCAGATAGCCATCTCCATGGAACTGTTTTCAAAGTTGTAAACATGCATGAACGGGCCTGGATTCTACATTGGAGGTAGAATATTTATAGCAAATCTTGTTTGCATTCGATTGCGGCCGCCATGTGTGAATATAGTTTTACAGTGACCAAAAGTTGATTCATTTTCAGATGTCCTTGATTGCCTGCCGATTGCGATTGCCATTTTTTTCAGGAAATTAAACAGAAAAGGAAGTGTAAATTGAGTTTCAGGCATTAGTGTTGTTGCATGGGATTGGAGAACCGACCCTACGTTATCCAAATTCAACTCTAGCTGTCCACCAATTTTCGGTGTCTTTCGTTTTTGCACCGCTAGTTGACCTCTATGGAAAAAAACAAAAAAGGAGAAAAAAAAAAGGAAAAAAGCCTTCCTGGAGAATACTGGCGTCAATTTGTGACATGTAATGATACGATAATCCGGTAGAACTTAATATGAATTTAGCAGGTATAGGTACACAATCCTTCGCAGATTCAGGTCAAATTCGGGTTGAACACGATTAACACGAGAAAAAAATAGGTCAGATCAGATCGATCCGCGTGTCAACACATTGACCTATTTAACCCATTTTAGTTGTATAGTGAACACGTTATTTTAATATTTTGTACTCCTTCAATCCCAAATATGTAGACTACTATTCTTTTAAGGATGTCCCAAATATATAGTCTACTTTCCATATTTAAAAGTACTTATTCCATTCTTTTAATATTATAACCCTATTCAATATGTATTTTGTAATTTACACTATACATTAAATAAGGGTAAAACATGTAACTTTTTTATATATTCGTAATTTCCATTACTTTTTCTTAATTTATGTGAAAAGTCCAACTGAACTATATAATTGGGACAAAAGGAGTAATATTTTAGTTGGACAAACACTTCGGTTAGACCGTCTAATGACTCTTTTTCGTTAGACGGATCCAATCCGACCGGGATTTTTTGTGCATGCGTCGGTGAGATTTTTGTAATATTCTACGGTGGTGTCATAGGATCTCCGGACCGATGACATTTTTGTAATATTAGGGATCGTTAAAAATATTAGTTTTTCCCCTGAAAAATATTAGTAGTAAATCTGAAAAGTACGTATTAATTAGTAGTACATCTGAAAAACATTAATATCATTTGAACAATATTTATAGTAGTGGTTTCTGAAAAGTCACTTGTTAGTAAGTCCATTTACTAAATGAACTTTTGTATAAGTGCTCCCAAAAAATGTACGGGTATTCACCCCATGAAATTTTTCTATAAAAACTTCCGGAAATTGAGATTCCATCTCATGTAAAGAAGAGGAAAAAAGTATGTAGCATACAAAATTATTTTCATTTTTTTCTCCCAAAATAAATACAATTTCAAATATTTTTTTCTATTAATACCATCAAACGCATTCTCTTCTCAAAGCACCCAACAGTACAAAATCAAATAGTCCTTAACAGTCTAGCTCGGACACGACGGACAGTAAAAGAAAAAGAGGAAAGTCTAATTCATAAACATCAATTTAAGGAAGAGGAGATAGACGAAGAACAAGTCACCACAATAATTTGTGCCTTTCCGTTTAAGGGTTGAAAAAACTACTCAATTTCATTCCATGGGGAACTTTGTATGCTTGAAACAAGTTACTAATGCATCCTTGTCCTCTCCTACGTAAAACAAAAAGTCCGTCGGATTTTTGGCTATTGGTTCATAATTTTAATTAAAGATTATTTTAGCCATTTTTGAGTTGAACGATACATTTTTTAGAACCGACAATCATTTCTTGGGACCGAAAAGTATACCGCATCGAGTTTTTAAAAAATAGTCAAATAACTCACCAAATTATACAATAAAAACATGTTTTTGAAAAGAATTTGTCAGATTTTTGGCTACGTTTCTATAACAATTTTTTTAGCCATGTTATTCGATTATTTTTGAGTCAAATGTCCTCTTTGCCTTTTTTTCATTTCTGGAGACAGGTCCATGATTTGTACCCAGACACACGATCGGTACCGAGAAATGTAACATATCAATTTTTTGAAAAATGACAAATGACCTCATCAAAGAATACAAGAAAAGTATGACCACCAGTATTTAATCATAATGACTAAAAACATGTTTTCGAAAAATATGACTATTTTTTATTTCCACAAAACATAAGTGGCCAATTTGGCCTATTACCATTTTTAAAAAACATGACTAATTTTTATTTTCCAAAAAAATGAATGGCCAATTTGCCCTTTTACCACTAAAACAAAAAGTAAAACAATGGCATGATCGTGATTTGTAAGGAATATGGGTTTAACATAAAGTGAGTGCTTCGTTGGGCTTTGGGCCTAAGCCCAAGAAAATAACTCGCAGAATCTAATTATAGATTCTAGATTTACGATGACACGGTGCTAATATCACAACGGCTCGATCCTCAAATACTTTTAAAATTCCTTGGGTCAAAACTCAAATAGATAAGATTATCGGGGCATAAATCGAAACTAATACAATTTATTCTTCCATTATTTCATTTTCAAACCTTGTTTTTCCCTCTTCTCTCCCTCTTCGGTTTTCACTCTCTTCACTGAAATGAATAAAGTCATAAAGAAGCCCTGAAATTTCTCTAACTACAGTATTGCCCCCAGTTTTCCCTAACATACAGTTCTTAACTTTCCGGCAATGCAAGACTTCATAGGCTCCGTTCGACGATCCCTAGTTTTCAAACCTTCGGGTGAAGAATCCGCCGGATTTGGGGGATTTGTAGAAAAAGTCGGGTCGAGCATCCGAAAATCGAGAATCGGAATATTCTCTAAGCCTCCTGTGCACGCGCTGCCGCCAATTGCGACGCCGCCGCGAAATGCAGTGAGGGCTGTGCCGCCGATGGAGGAGGAGCCACTACCGCCGATGGAAGGAGCCATGGAAGATGAGCCGCCATTAATTAGGGATAGAGATGACATAATGCTGAAGTCAAGAGCCGTAAAAGAGGACGAATTAAAGAAGAAGAAGGAGGTCTCCTTGCCGCCTCCGATCCGGTGGAGGAAGGGGGAACTGATTGGATGCGGCGCGTTCGGGAGGGTTCACATGGGGATGAACCTCGATTCAGGAGAGTTGCTCGCTGTGAAAGAGGTCGATATCGTCAACTCTTGCACATGTGTGTAATTGATTTCGTTCTCATGGGGATGTAATTTATTGATTGATTTCTTTTTCTGCTTTTATTTATTTCTGATTACAGGTTGCTATTGCGGCGAATAGTTCTTCGAAGAAAACACAAGTAATGGCACTATTTTGAGCTGATTTTTATGTACTGCATGCTCATTCTGTTTTGTGTAATTCCAGTTGATTCTAAATTATATGAGGGTATTATGAATAAGTTATCCAGTTTTAATTATCTGCTCAAATTAATCATTTTTCCAGTTTATTCCTATTAGATAAGGCACCTTATGTAAAAAAGCTAATTTGTTAACAAAACATTGCTTGCGAAAATGCGATACACATGTTCATTTCTGTAATTTATTTTCTAATTTATGAAATTTTGTCAGTTTGTAAAAATACAACATTGAATTTTATGGAGCATTGTTGTAATGGATTTGTCAGGAATATATAATGGAGCTGGAAAAAGAAGTGAATTTGCTGAAAAATCTCTCGCATCCAAATATTGTGGTGAGACAAGATAAATGTTTAGCTCAATCAGTCAGTGAGTACTAAGTGCTGTCCTATCTCTGATCCTAGCACATTTGTCTTGTTGCTCAGAGATACTTAGGAACTGCTAGGGAGGAGGATTCGCTGAATATATTACTGGAATTTGTGCCAGGTGGATCTATTTCATCTCTCTTGGGAAAATTTGGGTCTTTCCCAGAATCTGTAAGTGGTTTATCTTCATACGAAAATGTCAGAAAACTGAGACATATTAGGTTTATTTCCTAGACATCTGCATAAATGTTAGAAATCAGTTACACTGGAGATTGAAATCCTCACTCCTGTAATGTTTACCTCTGAGATGAGGTCTGTCTTGCTATATGGAACCTGCTTCTTAAAGTCTATGCTTTAACATTATGATATGTCAAATTTCTTAAATCCTCCTGTTTAGCAAGTGCTCTCTAGCAATGTACACTAGGAAAAGTACACAAAATGTCCAGTGTTTTCTAACATTTTCTTTGAATTTATTTTCCAGGTTATTAGAATGTACACAAAACAATTATTGTTAGGACTAGAGTATCTGCACAAGAATAAAATTATGCACAGGGACATCAAGGTATTTTCTCGATTATAATAAACATATATTTATATTTTGTATGCATGTATGTGTGTTTTAAAGAGCTCTTACATCTCAATTCCTAATTATGAAGATTTGGATTCTCTTATCAGGGAGCAAATATTCTTGTTGACAATAAAGGTTGCATTAAACTTGCTGACTTTGGAGCATCGAAGAAAGTTGAAGCATTGGTAGGTTTTTCTCTCTTTCCTTTTTCTTCTTAGTTACCTTTCCCATTTTGATTAGCAGACATTGTATCATAACTAGGGATCTGATGCTGCTGCAGGCCACCATTACTGGTGCTAAATCAATGAAGGGTACTCCATATTGGATGGCTCCGGAAGTTATTGTTCAGAGTGGTCACAGCTAGTGAGTGAAAAAAATAAAAATGAAAAAAATAGTTCTTCTAGCTCGTGAAGTTAGCATGTACTGTATTTGCTTGCTGTACGTATATTTAATTTGTGCATACAACATAACCAATTTTGACAAATATATATCCTTCGGTTCTAAATAGTTTCACTACCACAGTTCTTGTATGTTACTAAGTGACCAAGAGAATGTTGTTACAAGGGATATCAAAATATTTTGAACTGTTATTTTCATGGCTTTGATTTTCTTTAGTTATTTTAGACAGTTCCGTAAGTATACTTCTAACAATAGCTCCAAATATGTGATGCTGATTAAATGAAATGAAACACTGGAATGGAAGCTGTGTTTGTACAAACAAAAAAAGTATCACTTTTATACATGGAACTTGTCTAATAGAAAAGAATGTGGTGTTGGTTCACTTTGTGCTTTTCATATTTTATGTTCTTTTTTTTTTCTGGAGAATTCGTCTGTAATTTTACGACCTTAACTCAATCTATATTTATTTCCTAATTCAAAACCTACAGCTCGGCAGATATATGGAGTGTTGGATGCACAGTTATTGAGATGGCTACTGGGAAGGCTCCATGGAGCCAGCAGTATCAGGAGGTGTACGATTTACTTTTCAATAGAATGTTAATTTTATTAATTTAAATGTTGACTAAATTTTATATTATCATCAATAAATACGAACTCTAACAGTTGGTATCATTTTAGGTTGCTGCTCTCTTTTATGTAGGAACAACCAAATCTCATCCGCCAATACCCGATCATCTTTCTGTTGAGGCAAAAGACTTTCTGTTAAAATGTTTGCAAAAGTATGTTTGGTGCATACTTGCATTTACTTTTGCCTAATTTCCATTTCTTTCAATCAAACTGGCTTATCGCGCAGTTGTCAACTTGATCTGTGAAGAACAATTATACTGATCATGGGATTCTTTCATCTGGTTTTGTTTCACTTGATTCTTCATATCTAACTTCATAAATTTTTGTAGGGAGCCAGATATGAGGCCTACTGCATCAGAGTTGCTAAAGGTGGTACCAAGCATCAGAATTATTAAGCATTCTTTGTATGCTACATGCATGAGTCACACAAATGTAACATGACAGCATTCCTGTCATGCAACTACTTCTTCTTCGTCTTCTTTTTTTTAAATCATAGTTGAATTCGTATCTTGTGATTTTTTATTTATGGTATTTCCTTTGCTTGTTATCTCAGCACCCATTTGTAACTGGAGAAAGACGGGAATCCCATCAAGTTCATCGCTCTTCACTTGTGGTTAGCAAATGCTTGTTTCTTGATACTTCTTTTCTTAGTTCCGTAGGTACGTGTTCACTAATAAGTTGAATATCTGGATCAACAGGACAATTCTGGAAAGCGGATGGCAGCACTTGGGGTCGAAATTAAGAAATCGTAAGTGCTTTTGGGGATATTAATTTGGAATATTCTCTTATGATTTTCTTGAATCAGTATTTAATCGATCTGCTTTAAAATTTGAGTTCATGCTGCAGAATGAACCTAGAGGCAAGGAGTTCCTGCAAGGGTCTGAAGGATGTTGGGGAGTTGGGTGGTGCCAGTTGCTCGGCCATTCACCCTGAGCACTTTTCAGTACGTGGATCCCTATGGCAACCTGTCAACTATGATGATGATATGTGTCGAATTGATGACAATGATGATCTTGTACTTGGTGCATCCACGGAATTCAAACATACTCGTCTTTCTAGTGATTGTAATCAGGTTAAGGAGTAAACTGTTTGTTATCTTAAATCTCAAATTTTCCCCAAAGTGTGATGACCGATGTTTTCAGTGATAGGAGACTATATCGCTAATTCGAAGTTCTGATTGGTCTTCTATGTGCAGAGTTTTAATCCTATGTGTGAGCCTAATGATGATTGGCCATGCAAGTTTGATGAAAGTCCCGAGTTGACTAAAAGTGGAATGGAGATTCTTTCCAGTCATAATGTTGAATCTGGAAATAGATCTTTTGGTTCTATTGAGGTGGATTGTGGCTTCACATTTCCAAGAGGGCAATCAGGACCTGAAGATGATGACGAAGTAACTGAATCAAAGATTAGAGCATTCCTAGATGAAAAGGTAGATCTCAGCAAAAATATCTTTTGTATTCTAGGTGTTTGGCTACACCCAAACTTATCCTGGAAAATACAACACTGACCATTTTACAGATTACACAAGTCGTTCAGATTGTCCAAATAATTTATCTATTCTGAACTTTTTGCATCATTCTCTAGAATTTACATGTGACTAACATAACTTGAAAACTCAATTATTTCATATAAAGCCTTATTTGAATTTGCTATGCTACTATTTGTGCAGGCTTTGGAATTGATGAAGCTGCAAACACCTCTTTATGAGTTCTACAATTCCTTGAATATTTGCCGTCCAAGTTTTGTTGGTATTGGCAACAAGGAAAATGTTTCTATTAATTGCAACTTACCACCTAAAAGTAGGTCACCAAACAAGGTGGGTAGTAGAAGACTTTCTACTGCCATTGTTGCTGAGTACAGCTCAAGTCCTGGAAGGCGTGTATCAAATATTGGTAATGTAAACATTAGATCTTCTGAGGATATCAAAGAGCTGCCTCTTGATTATCAACAAGAGCCACTTACTCCAAGGTATGTAAATCCTTTCTTCACCATATATTTTGTTAGTATCGTTTTTCTGTCCTAACTCAATTTATGGAAACATGTTTTCCATGTAGCTCTAGGTTCACCGAGATACAGAGGAAATGGAAAGAAGAACTTGATGAAGAGCTTGAGAGGACTAGAGGCAAGTTGTGTATAATTTCCAGCATATTAATTAAAATCAAGTATATGTGTTCTGTCTAATAGAGTGGGATGTTTTTTATTGACTTGTGTTCTGGATGTGTTTTTTTTCTGAATGAGGAATGCATTTTTCCAAAAGATCAATTTCTCAAAGCAAAGTTGCACTTTTTCTACACAGTAATGTTTGAAATTATACTAATATTTGAGTTAATATAGTTCCTATTTGCAAATATTGGTGGGCTAACTCAAGTGAAACCAAAGAAGATGTTTTCATTGGCATGAAATAAGTCATTTTCATGGTTGAAAGTAATACTCGCTACTCCATATTGTACTTAATTCAACTGAGATAATTTTGTGAGGATAATTTCGCTGCTCCGAATTGACCTTAATTTAATAGTTCGAGAATATTCCCTATTACATTAGATAGATAACTATAAAGGAATCCTCTAGAAACTTCTTGCAATTTTCGACTAAATTTCTACAACTTTATGGGAATATCTACAAGGTTCTGGAAAATCAAAGTAAACCTCTACAACAAAATTGGTCTTGGATTGGAGGTCGTGACAATCTGCTCCTTGGTTGTTTATTTGTCATAGACTTGTGTTTTTATCTCCTGATTGTGTCATTGAGCATGCACTTGTTAGTTCATAAGTTTTTGAACCTTGACAGAATTTGCATATTGCAGAGCTCATGCGTCAAGCAGGTGCAGCTAAGACATCATCTCCCAAGGATCTAATTTTGAATCGTCAAAGAGATCGATTAAGGCTTGCATCTCCTGGGAAATAAAATGTAAGATTCAATGGTTTCAAGAAAACGTTCCAGTTGCTATTAGTATTTTTTATCTCCTTTCTGAAGCACGTTGATCTACATGCAGTTGGGGAGACGATGTCCTGGGCTGGTCGAGAATATTGCCCATCTTCCCGCGGATTGCATTTCCTTTTGGCTTTAGTTTGAATAGTCTAAGGGGATTGCCTGAGTATATCAATTTTAGTTCTGCTGGTTAAGGTATATCATCTATTGTCGTAGTTGTGCATAGAGCTGGTATTCTCGGAACCATAGTGGCTACCTGGGCTATACATATCATGTACAAAAAAGATGACCGACCACTCGTGTTCAGTCACTGTGGTTCATCTGAACAAAAATACGAAGAAAAGATGTGCTGAAAATTGTTGTCTTCCTTAAGCCGAAGGATTTGGAGTGTGTATCTTGTTGCGGGAGAAGAACTACAGAAGGGACGACGTGAGGATTTTGATGCACGTGTAAAATTTATGGATGTTTTGTCCGAATGAATGCATCTGTATACTTTTTTCCTGTTCTATGTACGACCTGAGTTTGGCTTGAACGCGATAAATATGGTGATTGGTGTAAGTTTTTTCTGGATTAATGTTATACGTAATCAATTTTGACTGTTTCCCTAGCTTATCGAGGAACAAGACAGGACCTCCATGTCCATGTAACATGGAGAGTATAGTAATCTCGCTCCATTTTGTTTGCCACTTTGCCAACACTGATCAAATTCCTTAGCTCTTACAGTAGTCTCAGCAGTGTAGTTTAAGTGACCAATAAGGTGATGAAAGTGAAGAAAAATCAAAAAATGATGCACTATTCGAATAAGGATTAATTGGTTCAATTTATGTGAAGTCATTTTATGGTCTTTTATTTGAACTCATGCTCATGGATGTTAAAGCTTGCCCCTTTAAGCACTTGCTAATGTTCTTATCAGGAATTATGCCCTAGACCATATCACTTTGAAGCTCATACTCGCCCCTCGACATTTACTTGCTAAATTAGCTTATACTCGTATTCATATGCAAGTACTTAAATTAGGGGTGTCAAGTTGGGTTACTGGGTTGGGTTTATATTTGGTTTCGGGTTGATTTCGGGTTATGCTCAAAATACATAAAAAAATAAGTAAAAGATAAAACAACTATGTTTTAGACAAATCAGTAACTTCGTGTTAGTTGAATTTGTGTTCTTTCGTTAACTTCAGGTTGGGTTTGTGTCGGATTTTCGTATCAGGTCGGGGATTGACACCCCTACTTAAAATTAGCAAAAATCATCGTTTGTCTTATAATAATTATACACACATATAATAATGTATTTTTAAATCTTTTGCAGACATTTGGTTTTGAGTTTCACTCCTTAGTAGGAGATGAGTTTCACTCATTTAGTTCTAGCTGGGCCTCACACATTTACATTTGGGCTTCCCATATATTCGGATTCACGTGTTTGGTCCTCCCATGAACACATTTAGTCCTATTAGTACTTATGGTATCTTGTCTGTCATTCACACATTTGGTATTCTAAATAATATTTGGGTTAAGTTTCTTGCCAAAAATAGGAGTCTAAGGATTTGAAATCTATTTTGTCCAAACAAACTCAATAGATTTATTTATATTGATTTGAAATCTTCTACTTTAATCCATCCATCCAAAATGAAGCTAATTTTCAATTGGCCAATTCCCATTATATATTGAGGTTGCATTTGAATGGGAGAATTTGGATTTGAGAGAAGGATTTCAAATAATTCCATATAAATCTTCCAAAAACTCCAAAAATAGCTTCCGAAGATTTGAAATCTATTATAAAATAACTTCATCCGAAGAACCTCAATACAATTAAGTGACAAAAAATGTTTATAGAGGGCTAAATTTTGAAATATAGGACCAAATAGTTGAAGGGTCGTACTAAATGTTTGAGATTCAGGACAAGTGTGTTAAAATTCAGAACTATATATATTTAAATTATAGGACAAGATTTGTTTTTACATTAGTCACATAACAAAATATGTCTAGAAAAATAATTTCGCAATGAAAGAAATGAAAAAATACACAAGACTTGTTTTGTTATATGAACCTGTTGTTGATGTAAGTTGGGAAATTAATAATCTTGTTTTCTGACAGAAGTAGATATGATTATTGAGAAATAAACAAATAACAAATGATAACCTATTCCACTTGGGATTCCATATCCTAGCTAAATATTACGTCGGTGGCATTGTTTGGTTGAATTCAAAGAAACATGATTTTGACAGAGGGGATGGTATATGATGATGAAGGTATAGCATGGAACATGGTGCTGGTGTGTGATTTAAACCATATGTTTCCCAACAAATGTACATGATAAAACCAAAATTTTGAACCAGAATGATGGCCAAGATTCTGATCCAAATGTAATGA
The DNA here is from genome assembly GCA_016081115.2 of Rehmannia glutinosa. Classification (NCBI taxonomy): domain Eukaryota; kingdom Viridiplantae; phylum Streptophyta; class Magnoliopsida; order Lamiales; family Orobanchaceae; genus Rehmannia; species Rehmannia glutinosa. The sequence goes on from JABTTQ020003468.1 coordinate 385,979, forward strand.
GATTTTATTTAGTTGGTGGGTGAAAGTCAAAAAGAATATGGTTGTTAGAATTCATATTTACTTTGAATATGGAGCATAAAGGAGAAAGAAAGTGGTGTTTCTTTTTTTTTTTTTTTTTTAATTTTTTTGGAAATGAAAAAAGGAATTGAGTTCTGGACAATGTGAATTTGAATTGGTAATGGTGTTGAGATTTTTTGGAAGATATGGGGAGAGAGTAATAAAAGTAAAGTGCATGAGGAGATATGTTTGTGAAGGTTTAATTTGATGAGGTGGGCAAACTCTTTTTCCTTTTTTTTTTTGACATATTTTCCAACATCAAGACAAACCTTCTTTGATTTTTTTATTTATTTTATTTTTAGTTGTTGAATGGATTCAAATTTCCTATTACATTAATTTTCTTATTCCACTTTGTATTTCAACCATTTTGATGAATGACATGTGTCTATGCATTGAAATAAATAAACAATACATATTTCTTTGATGTATACGGGTCATTCATCCATCAGTGGAGTAAGAAATGGAATAGAAAAGTACTGGGACATGAAATTTGGTACCCCGTTGAATGCAGTTGAGACCCACTATTTTATTTAGTGTTTCATTATATACATATGTGAGTTGTGTAAATTTCACATATACAAATATGACGTCATCATGTATATATGACATGTATTGACACCGTTAAAATAGAAAATAAAATATTAAATGTAATAGAGAATCTCGATTGTGTTGAATGACCTAAATTATGGATGACTTACAAATATTGTTTTTTAAAAAAAAATTCGGCCCCTATTATTGCAGAGACTTGAACCCATACCTCTTCACTGAAGAGTAATATCCGTGGCCATTGAGCTAACTCCATTGGTTTACGTATACAGATTTTGATGTAAAAGGTTTCACAAAGATCCTATTGTAAAAATGTACCTTTGTATGTGTGTCTAACATCCATTGGTTTGGGCATCAAAAAGTATTATTTACGGTCTAGCTTTTACTTGCCTTTCAAAGTAGATTTTGTTTTCCAAAGTTTTCGCACTTTTTTTTTTTTTTTTTTTTTTTTTTTTTTTGATAACTCAGCCTTCCAGGAACTACGCCCGACTATGCTCGAGGAGGACAAACTCCTCTCATTCTTGCGCCAAGGTAAACCGCGGGATGTGCACGCGGCCGGTGTTACGGCGGGGTCTGGCGGCGTACAACCAGATCCTCGGGTAAAGAGAACAATTATGTTCGACCCCCAATCTACTAATAACGATCTCTCCCCGAATCGAACCCACACGGATCTTTATTCAAGATGAGTTCACCAAATCTTCACTACCGCATATGCCCGGGAGCGATTTGATGGAGAAAGGATATGAACCCCTCGACCTCCACCCCACAAACAATTTGATGGGCGAGGATTTGAACCCTCGACTCCATCCCACAATGGCGAGTAAATTAAGCTAAAATCTGGTTAAGTTTTCGCACTTTCTCAAATGAATGTGGTATTCTTTATCAACATATTTTTTTACCATAAAAGCATATATGTCCTTGTTTCTCTCTCAAATCCAACATATAGTGAGCAATCTCTTTCTTTAATTTGTCCTTCTCAGAGAATTTATCAAAATGGGTACCTTAGAGAACAATTGATGCAATATGTCTTTCTTGCCTATTGCCCCATCTACGTGCATGATTCATCCAAATGGATAAGCATTAACATTCTAGTGGACATAAGTGAAAACCAACTAATACATAAATACACACACATATATCCATCGGGTAAATTGCAATTTTAGTCCTATAACTTTGGGGTAGTTGCAATTTTAGTCCTTTATTTTTAAAAGTTGCAGTTTTGGTCCTGAACAATTTTGCCCTTCTAGCTAAATAACATTTTTTATCCTTTATCTTTCTAAATTTAGCAATTTTATAGTGATGGCAATGGAGCGAGGCGGGTTGGCCAGGACCCAAACCCACCATGTGCCTAGAACGGGGCGAGGTAGGTCGACCCGTTCGGCCCCATTTTAAATTAAATTAAATTAAAAAATGAAAAAATATATATTTATAAAATATTATTTACAAAATTTATTATTATCAATTTATAAATAATATAAGAATACATAAAACTTATATTATAATATATATTATATATGCAAAATATATATTAAAATATATTTTACAACTAAAAAATCTAGGCGGGGTGGAGCAGGTACTCGCGGGGCAGAAGTGATACCCATATAATATGCTGATTGTTTTTCGCATTGTCTCAAGGTTTCTCTATCGACTCCTTCGAGTTCTTTTTCAACATATTGATTATTCCAATATGTTATCTTGTTCTGGTGTTCTTGTGCATACATCGTCAAAATTTGACGATATCTCCTGTAGGGTATACATCTTGAACACTCGTCCAGATCCATTTTTTCGGAGAAAATTCTCATCACCAATTGTTAATTATATAAAATAATAATTATAACTTAAAGTTCTTAATAAACCTGGGCTCTGATATCATTTTAGGCAAAACACTTAGTCAAATAAACCAATTATGTGCATAAGAGTATTCTTGGTATTTTGAAAATATAAGGTAACCCCAGGGGACCAATTTTGCAACAACTTGAAACTTACATGACCGAAATTGCTTAGGTATAAAACATATAGGACCAATTTTGCAAAAACCTTCAAACTTACAGGACTAATTTTGCAAACTCAATAGTTACAGGACTGAAATTGCAAACTGCTTATAGTTATAGGACCAATTTTGCAATTTTCCCTATATCCATCATAACAGAAAGTAGGAAAAATAAATTAAGTCTTTGAAGTTTTCCTAAATAAACACCTAACATTAGAATAATAACAAAATTAAGAAAAACTCTGTTTTTTTTTTGGTATATACATGTCATAAAGAAAAAATACATATATATATGGATTCGCATAAAAATATACCGAAAATAATCTACAACAGGCCCCATTGGGTTTGACGGATGGGATCTTCTATTTTAGGATGATGTTTCATCTCATATTTCATCCTACAGATGATTGTCAAGTGTACAGAAGTTATCATATTAATTTTGGAGCATAAATCATGCCTGAATTGTAGGGTTTTAATACGGTAACTTCTATACACGTGGCTATCATCCGCGGGATGGAGTATGAGATGAAACATCGTCCTGGAATAAAAATTGAAGGGTCATTTTTTTTATTAAGTAAAAATCGAAGTGTCATATTGGAAAAATGGGCAGACCACACATTTGTTTCTTTATAGGTTTTTCTGTGTGGATATAATTATCCTTGAAATTGACAAGGATTTTCAATTGCTTCAGGAAATTTTCTGCAAGAATCATACATAATAAAACATAATCTTTCTATTTTGTCTGGAGATGGCTGCAAAGCATGTCAGGTCATAAGATCCTAAGGGAAAAGTTAAGAAAATCAATTTTTTTTGGGAGCTCCAAATTGATATGAAGAAATCATCATCTGAATTATACACGGAAAAGAATTATGTCCTATTGCCTATAATTTTTTGTTTGAATACAACAAGTATTTCCACTTTGTTTTGTTTTGTTCATGCAAGTTGGACCATATGCCATATATTAATTATATTTGCTTATTTCTGTATTTTGGTAGGTAGAGAAATATGCAAAAATATATCTTCCTTTAATTTCTTTTTTATCCTTTACCGACCAAGTAAAAGAAAAAAAAATGCAATTATATAACTTGGAATCATTTATAGCAGTTTTTTTTATAATTTATGTATGTTAATGTCACCGACCTTCAAAAATAATTGTAACTGTTTCAAGATCTAAAGTTCTTATATAAAACTCACTAAAAATCACACATTATTTTGACGATCAATAAAGTACTCCATCCTTTAATTCCTCCACAAAAGTTGTCTGCCATTTTATTTTTAATTACCTAATTATGTTTCTTTTTTACTAAAATCACATATACAAATTAAGTATGTCATGTTTGTAATATGCAGAAGGAATGAATATATATCATGTGTCATAAGAAAAATTACATTGGAATATACAACACATGTTTATTTTTAACAATTATGTGTCTGAATCTAAAAGGCAAAATATTAATTATAGGGAATCAGACAGTGGTCGACTGGTTAAAACTCTCAAGCTTAAACTAGAGGTATGTTGTTCGATTTCCAACAAAATATTATAAAAATTAATACAAAATATTATGTGCCAGGGAGGAATAGTAGTAATATTTTTATTAGAATTAATACACACATACTTATATTTCAGGAAATAAATTAAATTAATTAATTAACGTAGAAGTAAGTAACTAAGTGAATTTGGTCAGATTTAACCACAAATTTGTAGCTCACGTGGTATCACTTACCCTTTGTAAGGGTGTTGACCAGGGTTCGAACTCTGTATCTTTCAGTTTCTTTGAAATTTATCCCATCCTCTCCAACCATTACTCCGACTTATTAATTTTTCTTTTAAATAATGGTTTACTTAATTTATTTTAATCAGATGACCTAACCTCAAAAAGAGAGAAAAAAAAGAAAAACATTTCTAATGTTTTTGACAAAATAAGGCATTTGCTGACGGATTTAACTTATCCAAATCAAAAGGGCTCCCTGGTTTGTTAAAGTGATGATATACTTGCTAACTAAGGAAGGTAAATCATTTCTCTTTCTTACAACATCGATAATAATAAAACTAAAAAATTAAAAGTAAAATAAACCAATTCTGGGAACTAATCTGCATTAGTTAAGAGTCTTGTGGTTTATATAAAATTAGGAGATTGTCAAAATACAAAGTTTTAGTACATTGAATTTTCGATTTACGAATTTTTGATTTTTTAATTTGTTTATTTTTAGATTATAATAATCTGTATACATAGAATCTCTAATTTACCAAATAGATTTATAGATAGAATCTTTGATTTTAAATTAATAGAATCTCCAATTTACCAAAAAATAGATTTTATAGATAAAATCTATGATTTTTGGATTAATTGTTATCTTTTAGATTATATATAAAAAATATATTTATGGTTCCAAATAAATAATTATGAAGTCGTTATGTGGATTTGGGAGAATGAAGAGTTGTGTGATGTCTCCGAGTAAAAGTGATGATGTGTGGCATACTTATATTTTGTCATTTATTTTACCAAATAAACAAACAAATTCTTTCTACATAAAAGAAGCATCACTAGTTAGTGCCCTTATGCAATACAAATTGTCTTATCCACAATTCCTTCTTCGGCATTAAGGCTTTGAATCTTCAACATTCCAAATAAATAAATAAAAACAATACTTATTAAAAGCTGATTCAACTTATAATATAGCATTTCAAATTATAATTTGCATAAATGGAGACATGTCGACCTCTAAGCAGCCTTAATGTCTTTAAGAAAAGCAACATTATAAGACAGCTATTTGGATTTTAATGGATGTAGTCATTCACAACAATATATAGTGCGTTTACTATTTATTTTTGCTCCTTTTTTCAATTTTTCTTTCCTTCCATTTGTAAATATGTTACGAATTAAAATTTAATGAATTTGCTATTTTATTTTCTAAAAATATATTTTGAGACGTCAAATCTTTGAATTTTGGATTTATTATTTTCTTGCACGATCATGAATGTGTTACGAATTTATTGAATTTGCAATAGTTTATTTCCTCTCGAACATGCACATTATATCAAAGTTTATGTATTATTATATGTTTTTATTATTTATGCAATGATTCCAAAAAAGTTATTAAGATAATGATTTGAATAGATTGAAGTATACATAAAAATATAACGGATTAAAAGTTAATTAAGTACCATGTATATATAGCAATAATCGATTAAATGATAAATAATTTTTCTTATTTTTATTTATTTATTATTATTATTATTATTAATTTTTTTTTTGTTTTTGGAAAACGATAACATTTCCCCCAAAAGTTTATTCTCTTCAAATAATACCAAATATTGCGACATCAACAAAAGGTATTAGCAGTTTGTCATGGAACGTGACCAATTTTCTTAGACCCCACCAAAGGACACAATAAATGTGCTTAGAAAAAGAACATGAAATATTATATGTATAATTACTCTTCGTTCTTTCATTGTTTTGTCCCTATGCCCCTCTTCCCTTTCTTGGCATAGGTCAACACGTGGAAAATAAGGTAAGTTGTGGATAAATATGAGAAAGATAACATGCAAGATCTCAGGCTTTTTTAACAGAATATTACGTTTTTTTTTCGAGTTACACAAATGAATCGAAAAAAAAATGGGCTTAATATTTTGACAAAAAAACATTACGCCCCTCATCGTTTTTAACTAAAATCGTCACCTGCAGAGCCGCTTTTATTAAAGTTTTTTTAAAAAATTTTTTCGAATTAAAAACGCCATAACATGACCGTTTTTAGTAAAGTTTTTTTTAAAAAAACATTCTAATTTAAAACGGCCATCACATGGCCGTTTTTACTTTTTTTATTTTTCTAAAGATTATTTCTAATTAAAAACGTTTTTTATTAAAATTTGTATTGTTAAAAATGATTAGTCCTTTAATTACATAATCATTTGATATATTAGCATATAATAATACTAAAATCCTATTACACTATATTATTAGATACATAATTAATATATATACTAAATAATTATTATATATAATAAATAATTAAATATTTTATAAATATATTTGTTATATTTATAAATTATTTGTTATTTTCAATGTTTATATAATATTCATTGTTTTAAAAATTTCCGCCTAACTTCGATTAGTTCTCGCTTAGGCACTAGACTCCCCTTATTCGCATAGTTTTTTTTCCACAAAATATAAGTGTCATATTTGGCTTATTACCATTATTATATATTATAGTATAAAATAATAATATATATTATTATCGGTGTTCTAAAAACGCTAAACGCTAGTTGTGCAAGCGCTAATCGGATGAAAACCTAGGCGTATCGGGAGAGTCTAGCGCCTGGCGAGGACTAATAGGAGTTATGCACGAGAGATTTTTAAAACAATTAATATTATATAAACATTGAAAATAACAAATAATTTATAAATATAACAAATATATTTATAAAATTATTAAATTATTTATTATATATAATAATTATTTAGTATATATATTAATTATGTATCTAATAATATAGTATAATAGGATTTTAGTATTATTATATGCTAATATATCAAATGATTATGTAATTAAAGGACTAATCATTTTAACAATACAAATTTTAATAAAAAACGTTTTTAATTAGAAATAATCTTTAAAAAAACAAAAAATAAAAGCGGCCATGTGATGGTTTAGAATTTTTTAGTTAGAATTTTTTTAAAAAACTTAACTAAAAAGCGGTCATGTTATGGCCGTTTTTAATTCGAAAAAATTTTAAAAAAACTTTAATAAAACGGCTCTTCGGCAGTGACGATTTTAGTTAAAAACGGTGAGGGGCATGACGTTTTTGCCTAAAATATTAAGCCATTTTTTTTTCGATTCATTTGTGTAACTCGAAAAAAAAAAGGTAATATTCTGTTAAAAAAGCCCAAGATCTCATACAATTAATAAGGGAGAATCGTACCCGCAAGGGTAGCCAAGTTGGTGGAGTAAGTGAGCGCGAGATTGAAAGATCACGAGTTCGATTCCCCCTACCAACAGTTTCTTGGTTGAGCCTGTCACACTGGACTTGCCTAGTGTGGTTTACCTGGTTGGCGTAGTTTACAGGCTAGTACGTCCAACCCGAGGGTTTATCCAGTGCGCACTCAAAAAATAGCAGCTGCGGGTTCCTCCGTCATCAAAAAAAAAAAGGGAAAATCGCAATAACTCAATCCCACATGATTATGCCAATTGGAATTTTAGTCCCGTACTTTGCAAAATTCATCCACTGTTTCAGATTTTGCAATTTCAGTCCTACAGTTTTAGAAATATACATAAATAGTCACGCAGTTTAAAAATATTGCAATGCTAGTCCCAAATTACTATATTCTTTAAATTATGTAACATATCACATAGTGTGAAAGCCTTCATTTTCTGTCACCTGTTTTGTTCGTGTCATTTACACCTACTTAGATCAATTCTATATTAAGAGGTTTTAAGTGGATCATGTTAGGTTTCTAGCCTATAAACTTAACAGGGCATACTTCTGCAAAGGTCTCACTAACATATCTACAAACCTTCACTTTGCCTAAGTTTATTAACAGAAATGGATATAGTCCATTACGACTATATCAGGGCCAACATGCTTCCGTAAAATTAAAATATCCCTTAAATATCATACCTTTCTTTGACCAAAACAGCTCCAGGTGAGATGGCTCGCAACACCACCAGTCGGAAAATCACTACCCGTAGACCGTTTGATAAACGTCGCCGTCCAACCTCACCAATCAGGGAATATGGTCTACAAGTTATCCGACTCATTCAGAAACTGCTCAGCACAACAGTGGTTCGTTTCCTACTCCAGGCGTGTATAAGATAATTCTTCAAATGGACAAATTAATCAAATATTGTAAACACATGCTGAAGCAAAAACCTTCTTTTTATTAAGAACTTAAAGATAAATTTATTACATTAGTAATCTCCTTTTGGGAGGAGAATACTTGTTTAGCCTCTCATTAATGAGGCTTGAACTTGAAAATACATAAAACTTAAAAACTAAAACACTCAGATATTACAAATTTTTCACTCAGAATTTATTATAAAAAAACTAAGGGAAATGTCCGATGTGCTCAACTTCCTTCAACCCTCGTGATTTATAGAATTGAATTCGGACTTGAAAGGCGGATTCCAAAGCTTGTTCAAAAATTAGACATCATTGCTTACGTCTTTATCATGAATTATTGCCTCACTAGCTGCCTTTATTTTTCTTCTGCGTGACTCAGCATATGTTAGGTTTCTCGGGTAATCTTTTAAAAAGTTGGTTTGCGTGGTCCCCAAGGGTAACGTGTCTTGTGAGCTGGGTCCTAATCCTTTTCAGCGGTATGGTCTTATCGGTCAGGTTTGGGTCGGAATCCTTTTCCAAACTCGAGGTTCTGGTTAGGCATGCCTGACACATCCGATCGATCCAACGGCCAAAATGCGTCATGTTACAAAATTTTTGGTAAGTTTCTTTATTGGCTGGAATCTTCTTCTCTTAAAAAATCTCTTATTTGTCTCAAACAGTTTATCTGCAAATCCTATAGTTGATCCTGTCATTGAATTCAGAAAGAAAGATCCATTGGCTAAATTCTGGAAAAACTTGAATGGATACTTGACTTTGTTCATTTTAGTTAGACAAACCCAAAGTCCCCATGCTCGCCGTGTAGAAGCTTCATCTTCAAAAGATTACTCCTACTAGAAATGGTATTTCTTTCGGTGAAGCTGTCTTAGTATATTTTAAAGCATTCCCATCCGGTCTTCTGAGCTTGACGAAATGAAAAGCTTCGTTGAAACCTTGCTTTGCTGGTTCTGGAGCTGCACTGATAAAATACAGTTCCAAAATATCTCCTCTGCCAAATATGGATTATTGGCCAAAGTCTCGTAAACTGCTTCCCCAATCCATTTCGGTAACTTTAAAATTTCAGGGAATCCAGGTGTGACATTGTATATTGAAGCTAAAACTCCAAAAGTATACCATTCTTGTACTTCATTTGGGTGACTTCCTGGTTTCATCCAAACTCTTGGGTATTTGCCTGAGATACCAACCATTATTTTTTCTGGGTTAATATATTTTCTTGTAATCAATTTCTCCCATTGTCGTTGATAAACCTGCATTGGAGAAATTTTAATCTCGCCAGTTTGAACCTTAGATTTATCTATATGTGGCCTAAGATTCAAATATCCCTTTTTAGCTCCAGAGGTGGTGGGTTGACTTAAGACTCAGGTTATGACACCAGAGATTCAACATTTGTTATAGTTTGTACATCCTTGGAGGATGCATCGCCTGCAACACTTGTGATTATGGTATTTGAATTCATAACCTCCGGGTTAGAGTCACATTCTCGAATCACCCCTTTCTGCATCGTATGAGATGCGAGCTGGAGGAGACACCCTTCCAGTGTTAAGAACAATTGTCCTTGAGCGAATTAGCATGCTCGTGTTTGACTAGAAACAGATTTCTGGTCAGCCTGTTGGAGTCGCCCAACGACTTCTGCATTGAGACATAACATCCTAAAATCTCGTTATAGATCTCTAGGTTTTCCCTGGGATGTCTTACTCATTTAAGGACCTCGTCAGCAACGCGTCCTTCCATCTCATGTCAAAAAATCTGCAAAAATATTTTCATGAGATTTTATATGACAAGATCAACCATAATATTGACATTCAGCCTACCATATAAGTAATCTATCCTTTTCTAGTTTTAATTCAATTTTGTTTTTCAGAAAATCCTTGATACTTGAATTATCAATTTCTATAGTAAATTTTTTAGCCAGTAAAAATAGAGGCTATTTTTTAAAAGCTTTCTGGACTGCAAAGAATTCTTTCTCGTTGATATGCCATCGATTTATTCTACTGTCTGTAAATAGGCCACTGCAATATATGCATGGAACTTCTCCGTTTGATAGGGCTTTCATAAGGAGTGTTGCCCACCAATAGTCACTGGCATATGTATAGAGGTGATCATAAATTTTAAAAAACCACCCAGACCGCCTGAATCACACCAAGCCACACCGTTCATAATAATTATTGATCAAAACCGCGATTTAAAATATTAGATAGAAAGTGCTCCGCTTTGTTTGTGCGGTTATGGTTTTAGACTTTGAAAAACCGCCAAAACCGCACCGCATCGCACCTCTATAATTTAGGGTAAAATAAAAAATTATTCTTTAGTCTTTAGTTAAATAGTTAGATAATAAATATATTAAGTACTAATTTTATGAATGATAAAATTAGATTCACACCTTCTTTACTAAATTTTAACTCGTTTTACATTTTTTTTAATGTTGTTACAATGTATTATATTTTGTATTATAATAGAACAACGTTATTTGCATTACATATTGAATGTAACTGAAATAAAAGATATTGCAATGTGCATTTTATTTACATAAATACACATTGTTTTTAAGAAAACATTTTTCAATTATGATATTTTTCTTTGGCTTTTTCTTTAGAAAATCATAACAAAATTATATTAATTTATCAATTATATAACATTCTTGTTAATTAAAACCGCAAAACCACCCGCCACGGCTTCAAACCACACCTTCTGCTTTACTTCATAAGACAACAATTTGAAAATTTTATGTAACCGAACCGCATATAGCAATTCGATTTGAAATTTACCTAAAAAACCGCACCGTGATCACCCCTACATATGTATATAAAACCAGTTCATCCTCGTCTTGTGAAATTGCAAGTTTTGGAAGCTTTTTACAAACTTCTTTGAGCTGTTTTATGCCTTCTTGATGTTAATCTTCCCATTTGAATATAATATCATTTTTGAGTAATTGGCTAAGCACCTTCCTGTAATGTGCCAAATTATTTATGAATATTCGAGTAAAATTAACAACTCCAAGAAAACTTTGAAGTTGTTTATTGTCTTTGAGAATATCTGGAAATTCTTGTATCTTCTCTATAATATGGCTTCGTAGAATAATTCCAGATTCGTCGATTTCAATTCCGAGGAATTCAATTTGTTTCGTAGCAATCACTGTCTTCTTCTCTGAAAGCACTAATCATTCTTTATGGCAACATATATCTTCAAATCTTTGAGATGCTTCTTCATGTTTTTTGATGCAAGAAGAATATCATCGATGTATACGAACATGAAACCAAAATAATCATTGAAGAGATTATCCATAATCTTTTGATATATCTGGGGTGCGTTTGCCAATCCCATAGATATTATGTTCTAAATATAGTGTCCTTTTGGTGTGGAGAAAGTTGTTTCTTACAAAAAAGAACAAACAAAGGGAAACTACACAATAAAACTTACTTTTTAGTTTGCAATGGGATGTCTTTAACAACAACTACTTTAATAACATAATTCGGATCAACAGAACAAGCACCCTCACCAAGAACAATATTAGAATAGAAACCATAAAAGGCTACCATGGACAGGAACCGAGAAAGGAGCAAGTTGTAAGCTTTAATTGCTTCACCAGCTACTCTAACAGAATCATCATTCATCAATGAAATATAGAGATATGTAGTTCTCTCCTTCAAGCTCAACCGTCCCCGAACCCAATGTTCCATATCAATGCAGTATATAGGGAACAAAATATGATCCACCTCAGACCATGGTCGTCCACACCTTATATCATATCCCATGATATAGTCCACCACTGTAGTATTAACATTAATCTTTTACTAATCAAAATGCTTCTTCTTCCTTTTGTTCACTTGAGAAAACTTCTTGTAAACACTTTGAATGCATCTGTCGAATATCAAATCAGTGGTTGTGAATGTAACAACACTATGCCCATATAAAACTTCTTCCTCAAATAGCAAAAAAGCGCATCAATATACTACAAATGAAGAAAAAACACAATAAAAACAAAAGAAAAAATTGAAAAGCGGCATAAAAAAAATAACTTATAGAAAAAGTCAAGTACTCATCAACGTAGTATATGCCGTGAAACCATGACTTAAACTTCATTTCACAAACACCAAGCTTCAACAATGAATTAATCTTGTCATCTTCCTCAGAGTAATGTTTGGGACTCAAAGAGAATATCAAATAAAAAACAAGATAACAAATAGACTACCAATTTCAAAACGTTTATGTAATTTGTTTCACATATGTTTCAAACTTGTATTAAAATTGTTTTAGCTTGTTATGAATTACAAATATCAAAATAAAAGCTTATACCCTTGAGAATTAAACCCTTCAGCAAGTCAATCATTCAAACCATCAGAAATAGCCCTTATCCGGGGACCTTCACCCATATTATCATCAAGCGGACACATTCCTTTGACCAAAACTTTGGGAAGTTTTGCTCCTGCATCCACTTTCACATTTTTATCACCACCTTCTTCTGATTACTTGTTCACCAGATCCACAACTTCAACACCTTTCCCAATAGCATCACTAGACGACTCAAAGTGAGTGGTGAAAGGAGTTCTCACAACAATGGAAGATTTCAGAACCCTCTTTAAAGCAAGGGATTGATTGGAAAAATCATCAAGTGGACTTATCAAAGCAACCTGATCAAAAAAAAAATCAATAAGGAATAAATTAACAAAAAAAAAAAATTAAAACAACATAATAGAATCAATAATATAAACACCTTCTCCAAACCAGCTTGAATTGCCCCGTTCAAAATATCGTCAATTTGAGAAGGAATCAGATTATCATTTTCTTGAGAACTAATAAATTGTTTCTCATCACCAACATCCTTAGTTGATTGACCGGACCCCTTCTCAATACTCTTACCAAACCTTATCAAGCCAAGAGTTGCAACTCCCTCAGCAGCAACAACACCAACTTCACTAAGAGAAGTATCACCCTCAATAAAATCATCATATTTTTTCTGCAAAACCGCACAACAACATCCTTACCAGAAACATCAACATCTCCCAAATCAGAAGGCACAATACTATCCCCAACATCAACCAACTCAGCATCGTTAACAGGAACATCTACATCGACACCAGGATCGTCTCCATCACTACCAGCAATATCTCCATCTTTTTCTCCCACTGAATCTTTTTCAGAAGTTGAACCTAATGGCATTCCATTAGATTTAGTTTCACCATTAGATTCAGTTCCATCATCCTTCCCACCCTTCATCCAAACCAGCACCAACCTACATGAAAAACAGAAATAATGTCATGAAAAGAAATAACAAATTAGCAATCTTAAAACATAACAGAAATAAAAGAAAAAAAATCTAGAAACATAACAAAAAATAGAAAAATTAAAAAAGTAGACACACCTCAAGTTTCCTCTTAATATCGGACAACTTAGAGAAAATAATTTCAAAGTGTTCTTTCAAGACTTTTGTAATGGAATTCTTAAAAACATCAAATTTCTTGGACAATTTTTCCCGATTTCAAACAATATCATCAATCATGTACTTTGACCCAACATCAATAGCAGCCTCATTCCGCTCAAAATTCCCGATCAGAGAGTCATTATCAACAGGACTAAAGTTGTACTTTGATTCATACAAAAAATTGCAATATTTAACTGCACTTTCTCTTCAACAATCGCCCACAAATAGAGTTGTCAAAACAGGCCAAGCTCGTCTCGCCCTGCCTAAGGTAAGGGGTGAGTTAAGTGTTTAGTTGCCCGCCAAGAGACAGGCCTAAATGGGCTAGCCCGCCAGAAACAAAAAAAGAAAAAAAAAAGAAGAAGAAGAAGAAATAAGAAGATTAGAAGAAAAAATAGTATAATTGATATTTTAATATTTTTATCTCTTATAAAAGTGTACATAGTATTTTTAAAAAATATATATTTGTCATCCATATATAATTATATTTAACTCATTGAAATTAGAAATATACACAAACAAGCATTTTTTTCGTATTTGTTTACAGGCGCTCATGTGGGTTGCATTGGGCCAGGATATTTCGGCTCCGCCATAATGGTGGGTCGTCCGTCTCCGCCCGTCCCACCAAGTGGCGGGCTTTTACTGCTGCGATCTGGCACGCCGCTTGACCGTTTTGACTCAAACCATAAATTTCTTCAACTTCAACTAAAAGAAAAGGAAACAAAAACTAAATTAGCAACATTAAAGAAACACATGAAACATAATCGAACAAAATAGGAAAGAAAAAAGAGAATAATAACATATTCCCTATTCAACAGAATGATTGAACATCTTCATCTCCAAATCATCAGACCTCACTTTATTGTCTTTCGTGAACTTTGAGCAAGTCCAATTCAAAATTTGCGGGATATCACATCCAACACCCGCACAAACCGGACAACACTCATAAAACCAGATTTGGAATGCCAAAGGAAAACCTTGAATTCTACAAAACTTGACGCGTTTCCCACCACGTTTCTCATCTTCAAATTCAACTTTTATTGTCTCTATCAAGAACTTGTTGCCTAGATTCATGACTGATCAAATCAAATAAATCCCCCCTAAGGATATGTGTTAAACCCATCTTTATCAACTATCTCAAAAACATCTCCACAGAACTCCCAGTAGACGTGAAAAGAAAAGAAAAAAGAAAAAAATACAATAAAGACAACTTCAAAGCATCTTGATCATCATTATCACAAACTTTTAACAAAAAATGCCCTTCAATAGATTACCTATTAAACTTACTTATATTAGGAAAATACTTCTGGAAAAAAAAAAGTACTAACATCACCAGAAAGTGAAGGCCTCTCACCAACACAAGTAAGACCAGTCATTAAAGCAAACCCACCAACCTCAAACCTCAGCGACTTCCATTGACAGAAACCACTATCTCGTCCTTCTTCAACAAAGAGTGAACAAGTTGATTCTGGAAATCAACCTCTTGCATGTCAAAAAATACCCAAAACATGTATTTCTGAAAGCCTCAAGTTGGGTTTTAGTTAGATAGTTCTTCAAATTATTTATAACATTAAAAGAGAATCCAATATGTATTCTAGCAGTATACCAGTCCTCAGAATCAATAATATACTTGAAACCTTGAAACAACAAAGAAACAAAAGAGAAACAAGAAATCTTATAACAAGAACTTCAACAAAAATACAGAAAACAACAAAGAAACATAATAGAATGATGGCTCAAAAGCTACTCTAGAAAACCGTAGGCAAGTGCACCTATCATTTTATAGTATAGATTATTGAGTACCGAGTGTCATTCCCACGAGGATTGCAAGTACTAATAATTACCGTCTTTTTGTTATTTAATCTAAAAATTTTCAAAGTTTTTGTTTGATAAATAAGGAAAAAGAAAAAGTAAAGAATTTAAAATAATTGCAACTTACAAAAGATCAAATAAAAGTAGATTGTAGGATTAAGAAATCAAGAGTTAGAAATGTGTTTGAATGTAAATCCCTCTAGAATGTTTTTGTAATTCAACAAAATAAAAATACAACCATAAGCCCTTAAGCAAAAACCAACCTCATTTAATAAAATCTCATGTTTTATGGACCATAGAAATTCCCGATTTAAGTTAAACCCTCTATCGAGTGCGAATAACTTCTAACCTCAAGTTGATTAACTGAAATCTCTTTCTAGTTAAAACCCCCAAGACAACATTATAACGATTTGTGAATTCCCATATTAGGTTTGACCCTAATCCAGAAGATTTCTGTCACACTATATCTAGGATTGCATGCAACTCTTTTCACTTATATAGGTTCTATTTCACCATGAATCTCTCGATTTCCCGGATGAAAAATAAACTTCAAATTAATATTGCGCATATACCAATTCGAATGAATAAATCATAATATAAGTGAATCACACAAAACATGAAGATTTTATTAAAAACATTCAAACCTTAATCACAAATTCATTCTAGAGTTCATTACATTCAAACACTATAAATTTAGCTACACATGGCTTTGACAAGAGAGTATACTACACAAGAAGATTTGAATAAAATGAACATGGTGTACTTAGCTCTTATTCAAGACCAATTCAAGACTTCCTCCTTGGTTGATTGCAATGATGTTGAGCTCCAAGCCTTCTCCTCTATTGCTCTTCAACTTCCAACTCTACCTCTCTTTTATCCTCTCAATGTATTTTGCTTTGAAACTTAGAATATACAATGAATATACAATGAATCTCTCTGTGAATGAATACTACATGAATTATGAATCCCTTTCCCAACTCAAACTCTTGACTTTTATAGGCACCATCTTTGTGAAAGAACACATCAATAATGCTAACAAATGCTCCACTTCCATGGTTGTTGGTTTAATCATTGTGTGCACATTCATGGTTGAGTTGGTTGAATCATTGTATTCACATGACAATACTCCACTTCCATTGGTTGAGTTGGTTGAATCATTGTGTCTACATGACAATTGAGGGAGTAATAGAGTTTGGTGCAGCAAAATGAGATGTAAAAGTTGCTCAAAGGTTGTCGAAAAACAAAAAGGGAAAGCTTCCATAATTTCCGCCAAAAGAATATCCAGACCGAACGAAAAACACGCCCGTGCTTTAAAAGCACGGGCAGGCCGTGTTTTTGGATTTTCCCGAACACGGCCGTGCTTGAAAAGCTCGGCCTGGCCGTGTTTGGTACGTCGGGGTCGAAAAATTACTCGTTTTTGACTTCTAAAAAGCACGGCCGTGCTTGAAAAGCACACCCTGCCCGTGTTTGACTGAAAAGGCCCCAAAATGACGCGTTTAGCTTGGGATTTTGAGTGTTTTTGCATCCAGAAACCCCCAGGTTTGTTTTGACATGAAACCATGGCCCAAAATTCACCAAAAACAGCTCCAAATCATCAATCTTCACCAATAAAAGCACCTCGGAGTAATGTGAACTATGTATAAATTTATGAACTAACAATAAAATAACTCAAATCATATTCAAATATACACATAAAACATGCATAAAAAGACCCTTATCAAACCACCTCCAACTTTGAACTTTGCTTGTCCTCAAGCAAAACATTAAATCAATAAGAATGGTTCAATAAATTACAACACACAAGGATTTTTTTTTCAACACATTGAACACAAGCAGTCAAGTTCTTAGCCTTCTCAACCCGAATTAACCATTCAGTAAAAACACAATTTTGCAAAGTGATCGACTGTCAAGAAAGACTGTAATATCAGCAGGCATTATTCAAACTTGAAATCATCACTCGACATATATTGATAGCTATGAATAACTTCAATTCAATAATGTCATGAAAATACAAGAATTCAATAGATCATTGTAGTTAGTCTACTAGTCATATAATCAAGCTTTTTGAACTTTTATTGGAATGAGAATTCAAGGAATATACATTATCCCTTTCAATTTTCTTTTTTTTTTGTAGGACCTTTCGAGGCATTCTTCCACTAGGTTTATATTTTGAATTTTCGTTCAAACACTCCTAGGGTGGTTTCTCATACTCATATTTGTGTCGCCGTTTTACGTAAAAGACAAACATGGGGCTCATGAATGATCCTAGTTACTAAGCAACAACAAATAGAGGAGTATAACCTCGATTGGTCCATTTTCTCTTTTTTTTTTCTTTTTTTTTTATCCACAAGCTTGGTTTAACAACTAGTTAACCACCACAGAATCATGAATTCTAGAAATGTGTTTGAATGTAAATCCCTCTAGAATGTTTTTGTGATTCAACAAAATAAAAATACAACCATAAGCCCTTAAGCAAAAACCAACCTCTTTTAATAAAATCTCATGTTTTATGGACCGTAGAAATTCCCAATTTGAGTTAAACCCTCTATCGAGCGCGAATAACTTCTAACCTCAAGTTGATTAACTGAAATCTCTTTCTAG
Organism: Rehmannia glutinosa; assembly: GCA_016081115.2. Classification (NCBI taxonomy): domain Eukaryota; kingdom Viridiplantae; phylum Streptophyta; class Magnoliopsida; order Lamiales; family Orobanchaceae; genus Rehmannia; species Rehmannia glutinosa. Next base: position 404,237 of record JABTTQ020003468.1, read on the forward strand.
TTAAAACCCCCAAGACAACATTATAACGATTTGTGAATTCCCATATTAGGTTTGACCCTAATCCAGAAGATTTATGTCACCCTATATCTAGGATTTCATGCAACTCTTTTCACTTATATAGGTTCTATTTCACCATGAATCTCTCGATTTCCCGGATGAAAAATAAACTTCAAATTAATATTGCGCATATACCAATTCGAATGAATAAATCATAATATAAGTGAATCACACAAAACATGAAGATTTTATTAAAAACATTCAAACCTTAATCACAAATTCATTCTAGAGTTCATTACATTCAAACACTATAAATTTAGCTACACATGGCTTTGACAAGAGAGTATACTACACAAGAAGATTTGAATAAAATGAATATGGTGTACTTAGCTCTTATTCAAGACCAATTCAAGACTTCCACCTTGGTTGATTGCAATGATGTTGAGCTCCAAGCCTTCTCCTCTATTGCTCTTCAACTTCCAACTCTACCTCTCTTTTATCCTCTCAATGTATTTTGCTTTGAAACTTAGAATATACAATGAATATACAATGAATCTCTCTATGAATGAATACTACATGAATTATGAATCCCTTTCCCAACTCAAACTCTTGACTTTTATAGGCACCATCTTTGTGAAAGAACACATCAATAATGCTAACAAATGTTCCACTTCCATGGTTGTTGGTTTAATCATTGTGTGCACATTCATGGTTGAGTTGGTTGAATCATTGTATTCACATGACAATACTCCACTTCCATTGGTTGAGTTGGTTGAATCATTGTGTCCACATGACAATTGAGGGAGTAATCGAGTTTGGTGCAGCAAAATGAGATGTAAAAGTTGCTCAAAGGTTGTCAAAAAGCAAAAAAGGAAAGCTTCCATAATTTCCGCCAAAAGAACATCCAGACCGAACGAAAAACACGCCCGTGCTTTAAAAGCACGGGCATGCCGTGTTTTTAGATTTTCCCGAACATGGCCTTGCTTGAAAAGCACGGCCTGGCCGTGTTTGGTACGTCGGGGTCGAAAATTACTCGTTTTTGACATCTAAAAAGCACGGCCGTGCTTGAAAAGCACACCCTGCCCGTGTTTGACTGAAAAGGCCCCAAAATGACGCGTTTAGCTTGGGATTTTGAGTGTTTTTGCATCTAGAAACCCCCAAGTATGTTTTGACATGAAACCATGGCCCAAAATTCACCAAAAACAACTCCAAATCATCAATCTTCACCAATAAAAGCACCTCGGAGTAATGTGAACTATGTATAATAAAAAATTTATGAAACTAACAATAAAATAACTCAAATCATACTCAAATATGCACATAAAACATGCATAAAAGACCCTTATCATAGAAACAATATCGCAACAACATGGAAACAGAAAAAATAAAAACACAAGAACAAAAGACCTAGAAATATACACAGAAAAATCATACCTCAGCAACATAAGATTCTGCAAAAGAAACAATCTTCTTTTTTGAAGCTTTTACACCAACCATAGATTTTACAGTTTTAGGAGGAGATTTAACCTCTAAAATTTCATCATCATCAACAACTTTCTCGGCTTTTCTTTTCTTCGAACTCATTTTACCAGAAGCAATATTTTGGACTTTTCTCTTTTTCGAAGTATCTGGCGCTTCTAACTTCGAAAAACTTCTCAAAATCCTCTTATAAGGAGAGTTCTTAAGTTCCATTAAAATAAAAGACTTCAAGCAGCCATTTCAAGTAGTTACAACAAAGAAGTTACTGAAAATGTGAGAGGAAGGCGGAACGACACAAAATTGAAAAATTGAAGATTTGGAAATGCCTGAGACGAGTTAATCACAATCCTAGTGAGAATCGAAAAACACGAAACTGATTCGAGGAGTTGGAAGAAAATTTGGTGAAAAAAATTAACCCTAGAGCATAAAGAATGGAAACCGGACAGTAAGAAACATAAAGAATGAAACCGGAAGGGTAGAAATATAATAGGAGCGTGTTTTTGTCCATTTTCTAAAAAGTAAGAGTATTTTATGTAATTTCCTCTATAGTTTTTAGGGGCAACGACTGGCGATACTTTAAAATCTAATTGAACTTGTACCAGGCCAATGGGCATGTTCGTCCTCGAGCAAATGGACTCGATTCCTTCGGTTTATGAAGTTATAGTATAGTCGGCCATATCATAGGGCCAACCGCAAATTAGTTTTTCCCCTAAATATTAAACAATGATAAATTTTAAATTTTTCATAAAATTGTTTTTTTTTGTTTTTATTTTGGGGTGAGGGTGGGGTTAGGCGAGTGGCCTTTTATGAAGATATAGGGACTAGGTATTTTGTGAGAAATATCTAGGGCATAAAGTTAGGTTATGTTAGGAAATTATAAATGCAAAGAGGATCATATGCCTATCCAAGTGAATGGACATTCTAACTCCACGATCATCTTCCCGCCTTCCTCTTGTACATCTTTGTCAACAACTCATACATACTCATTAAATTCCAATTATTTGCATTTGCTCTTATTTCAAGGTATGGGTATGAGATTTGTGAATAAGATGGATAAAGACACAACAATATCATTTATTCATGGATTGTTATCCTTAGTTTTCATTTAAATTAAAATAAACTTTTGACACGGGGACGTTTAAAAATCCACTAATTGACTCTAATAAGAATGTCGCATGGTTCAAATTTTGGTGGAAATTAAATGAAACACCATTCCATGATTTTATTCATTAATAATATTAAAATTTTAACTAGATGCGTCGCATTAAAAATATTCCTAAAAGAATGTAGCAACTAGCAAATACCTACTCAATTAATGATGTTATATCTCGAAACGCGTCTCTTACATCAATTGCGACATCTTATCTTTCTCCGTACAACTCAAGTTGCAAGTTGCAACTTTTAATTTTGTGGGGAACATATAGCATTCATAACTGCAAAAATATATCTTCCCAGGATTCTGTTGTGCGAAAAGTATATATGGCGCTAACTTGTACATTATGTGAATGTTGTTAATTCAGTAGGGTTTAGGGTTCCGAGAAGGGGGAGCAATATTTTGAGAACACATGTGAAAATATACGAGTGCCGAAAATGATTTACAGGTCCCAATTTGTGCACGAGTAGGCACAAATCTATGATATTAGCCTATTAGATACATGTATAAATTTTAGGGATAATTTAAAAAAATTGAGGTTAGGATAATTAAATATAAATAAAATTTCAAAATTAGAGGACTCTTAATTGTGGTTTGATTCTGTATTTCAGTCTTACATTTTCACTCTGACAGTTTGTTGAACTGATGGAATTTGCTGACACAATCACATATTTTACAACTGCATCGCCTCAACTTTTCTAAATATTACAAATAGTCCAAACATTTAGTCTTACATTTTACAATTACATAAACCCAACATCTATAAATTTAAAAAATAGCCAGATTTTGGGGCTATTTGTAATATTTAAAAAAGTTAAGGAATTTAATTGCAAAATATTTGGTCACATCAGCAATTATCGTCAGGACAGCTAATGGTTGGTTCAAAATGTAAGACAAAATGAAACTTCATGTATGTTTCTAAAATTTTGAAGCTTCTCTGTATTTAAATTTTTGCAATCCTAGCTAAGCTTCAATGTTTTTTTGGGGGTAATTATCCCAAAATTTTATTTCAAAATATTTGTGAGTGCGTATCTAATCCAATAGTTTTTTGAAAGAAAAAAAAATATATTATGAATTACATGTTCATGTATTAAATTATTCATAAAAATTATTCCAACAGTACTCAAGTAATGAGTTCGTTATAATAACAATATTCCTATCGCAAACGATTGAACGAGTAGTAAAATATATAGATGCTAGAACAAGATTTAGAAGGTAGAATAAGATTTGTTTTGTGTGTGTGCGTGCGGGCCGCTCCTCATGTAAGGCGGAGGAGTAGGCCGATTCAAACCCCGAAAAAAATACAAAATTTAGGGGTTAATATTTTTTGTATACATTGTATTTAGCATTATATAGAAAATGAATAAGAGATTGATCAAAAAAACAAGTCTAGCCTAGTGGTTTCCCTACCACCTTACAATTGGGAAATGTTAAGCAACACATGTTTGAGTCCTACTTGATCAATATATTTTCTTTTTATATTTTGTGATTTCAGAAGAAAAAAAAAATTAAAACCTCTCCCAGAGGCCAGAAGGACCCATATTCTTTGGGCTTTGTAGCATTTCAAGTTGCTAAGAAAACTACAACATTTAATTTTTTCTAAGGCCTTAAATTAGAATTTATCAATTTAAAAGACAAAAAAATCAAAAAATTATATGTTGCACAACTTGATTATAATTACATTATTAATATTTTTGCTATCAAAACTGTAAAGCGAGTTATATTTAAATAATTATTTAAATTTTAACATGGATGTCATTTCTTTTAGGGAGATGTCATATTATTTTAACTATAATAGAATTCTTTTATATATTACACATTATTTTTTTATTGTTTTACATTGTCTTTAATTTATTTAAAAAAAGGGATCCAATTTTAAAGTTCTACTCATGCCAAAAAATTGATACGATCGGCTCTGTATGTGGGGGGTGATGTACATATTTAATTTGCTAAATTAAAGTCCGTGGAATAATTAATTGTTTGTCTTTCCTTGGTTGAAATGGGAGAAGAAATTAAATTAATAAAAAATAATTAATTTTTTTTAAATGATGAAAATGAAATCTCTCTCTCACGCAATCACTCTCATACCCCAGCCGCTTTTGTTCCTCCAACTCTTCTTCGTTTTTCTCTTCCCTCATCCTTCTACGGTGGGCGTGGGAAGTAATTTTCAATGTTTTTAGTCTTGATAAATTTGGCCCCAATAGGTTGATTTTCTTCAATTAATTAGTTTGTACTATCAAGATGTTTAGCTAAACTTATTTAAAAAATCTTATAAGACTCTAATATAAGATAATTTTAGAGGTTATAAGATGTTAGATCTATTTTAAGATAAGTTGTTAAAGTGTTTGGAAAAAATAAGATGGTAGATAATTTAAAATGTTAGTGATAATGATGGCAATTTTGCCTCGTCTTGAGCCACCCCACCCCGTAGTTCATGGCAGGGTGGGTCGAGTATCACTTCTGTCTCGCCTATATTATTTATTTTTCTAATATATTTAATATATATTTTACATATATAATATATATTAAAATATAACTTTTATGTATTTAATATTATATCTAGTATTTATTAATTGATTTTGTAAAGAATATTTCATAAATATATATATATATTAGATTTTTTAATTTTTTATATTTAATTTTATTTATTTAGGGTCAGAACGGGTTGACCCGCCCCATTTCTAGGGACGATGCGGGTCTGGGTCTTTAGATACCCTCCCGACCCGCCCTATCCCATTGATTCTAGACAATTCGTAGTTAGTTGAATTTTGTTGGAAAACTTTAATGACAGTCTTTTTCCAATAGTGTATCCATTTTTATGGGATTGCGGAAGATAGTAACAAATTCTCTTTTAGTTGTCAATTAAGGTTGATTTTACTTAATTATTCTTTTTTTGTTTAAATTAATTATTTGATAATATCTTTTATCCATCTAATTGCAACTACTCAATGATTCAATCAATGGCTAAAATTAGTTCATACAGTCTCATCTAAGGTCATGGTCTCACTGGATCCTCACATTATATATATGTATGTATGTATGTATGTTGCACACATGACTTCCTTTGGGATTCACAAGATTATGTTGGAAATAGGTTTTTAAATTGGGGTTTGATCCAATTTTGACCAATAATTTAAGTGGTTCATTTATTTGAAATATGAAATAAATGAGACAAACATAATCTACAACGCAGATAGTTGAATTTGACATTTTTAAATTCTCAAATCTAATTTCGAGTGATTGAAAAAGTAATACATAAAAATAGCCACTTAAATTTTTTTATATGAAAATATGAAAAAACTGGAATATGAAGTGTAGCGCCCTTTTCTAGCATAAATTTTAATGCGAAAAATAATAAATAATTAGAAACAATTTAAAAGATGTCTAAAAATATGAAATAGTAAAAACTTTTACTTTGTTTGAAATTTTGCAGCGGAATTAAATGCTAATAACTGAAATAACTATTTGTCCAAAAACATTCATAAGAAAATAAATAACATTCAACATTTAATAAACTAAAATGTCAAACTTTGAAAATAAAAGAATTCTATTGACATGGGTTCCCCGAGTCACTGCGCCTGGCCATCTCCTTCCTCTTCTACATTCTCATCTGAAAAATATTCAACATTCGTGGAATGAGCTAAATGAGCTCAACATGTAATCTCATGCATGAATGCATGCCTAATGCAATATCTTAACTTTTAACTTAAAAAGACTTTACGTTTACCTTACTTAAAACTTTTCTTTTGCATAAAACTTTGTCTTTCGTTATCTGAAGCATTCTTAGGGCGCGAGCTCACTTGGTAACATATTGTTCTAATTAGGTTCGCAGTTGGCCTTGTTATTTGGAACCCGTGAACATTTTTCCCTAAAGTCCATTTTCATTCGTTTTGCCCGAAGGCCCATTCCATTCATTTTGCCTGAAGGCCCTTTTCCTTGAACATTAACATTAGCCGCAAGTGTAGGTCCCAAGAGGTGTAAGTAAGGTTTAGAAAGGGGGGTTGAATAAACCTTACCAACTTTTCGATTTTAGTCCTTTTAAAAATATTATAGAGTTAATTACACAGCTATGTCCTTGAGGGACAACTAAGTTAGTTAATAAGTAGAGTTAGCCACTCAACAGACTCGATAGAGCTGTTGATAGAATAACTCAGCTATTTAGTCTAAACTTTAACTTGGTTGTGAAGAGTTTTTCAGCGGAAGACTTAACACCCTTGAATTTGATTTAACTTTGTTTTAACACTTGATTTTAGCACTTAGTTATTTATCAGTTGGATAGCAAATTATCAGCAAATATGAAATGAGTGTGTGTGATAACACAAAAAAAAAGTAAATAAATAAATAGGGGTTAATTTAGAAGTTATTTTAGGGGTTAGTTTATAGGGGTTATATTATGGGTTAATTTAGGATTTTTTTAAAAAAAATATAGAAATAAAAATAAAAATTAGCCTATAAATATATGATTAAACCACATATTTTTCCACAACTTTCTAAACTCTCTATAATAGAAAACGAGGGAATCGAGGACTAGGATTTTTTTCGTTCAATTTTTCTACATCAAGTATCTGCGGTTATTAAGGTAGGGATTTTTACATTATTTGTCTTTATTTAATGTTCCATGATTGTACTTCATTTATTGCAATATATGTCAAGAGGAATTCATATAAGCTAGGGGCTATGAAAAAGGTCCGAGATCAAACGTATCTTGGGGTGAACCAGCAATGCTATATCGAAGGCGGCGGTCGAGAAAAAAGAGGAAATGAATGAATTCTTGTTGTAATTATGTGAATGTTTTTCATGTTATATTAAATATTGTGAGATATATCCCCTCTTTGAGCGAGATGAAGCTCACCCTATTATTATCATGACTTTCAGGTTGAGGAATGCGGCTGAAGATATGATGTTGTGGATGGTGGAATAAATCATGCTATATTTTAAATAATTATGACCGAACTAAATTTTAGATTTATGTCTTTAATTTTTCTGGTTTATGCTTGGAACAATTGTTGGATATTTTAATTTTGAAGATGTATTATTATTATTATTACTATTACCACTATTATTATTATTATTATTATTAAATTATTATTATATTTTTTTCCTTAAAAATTAAAATTTCTCAATCAATTTTTTTATCATTATTGGGATCACTTTAATTTATAAAATTATATTTTTTTTAAAAATATTTTTAGAATAATTTAAATTAATAAAATTGGGTCGTTACAAGTGGTATCAGAGCAGGTCTACGTTTCTGTAGGCTTGTTAAAAAAAATTAAAATTAAAATGTATAGTTTTTTTTTTAAAAAATAAAATAAAAGTTAAATTTTTTATAAGATAAAATGGTGTAATAACATCCACATCCGTCATATCTTGTCGGTATCCTCAAGGTAAGAGAATTATTAATGTGAGTGAAATTATACAATATGCTCAGTTATGTCATGATGTATTTTATTATGATTCCATGTTATTAAATTCTGCTTTAGAAATATAATACCAGTTTATATGTTAGATGAATAGAAATCTTGTATTCCTTTAAAAAATGTAAAAATAAACTTACGATTTGCAAATGCACATATATATAGATGGCAGGAACTCGCTTTTCGCCACACTTTGCAAGAAAAGAATAATAATAATAATAATTGGGGTCCGAACCATCCAATTAACCGACTCAATCATTATTTCAACTATCAAATTGAGGAGGGGATAGTATTGGAGAATATATAGTTAAAATTCACCGGTTGTGGTACAATGTGAGGAATGTCATCGGGGCTCCAAGCGAACACGCCGCCTCCCGTAGAGTGATTGATAGCTTACCCTCTTTTTGGAACGTCAAGGCGAAAAGCTTTATGCCTCATTATTTGAATATACGGGCATGATGGCCACCCAAAAATCAACTATGGGACATTTACCCCAGGTTATACCGTAGAAATGGATTGAGTTTTTGAACAATGAGGCTATGGCGGAAGATGAGGAACGAGGAGAAGGAAACCTGGAAGAAGATCGAAGAGGATCCAGACGAAGATCCGGAGAAAGATGAAGACATGGATCAGTAGAGATAGATGAGTCTATGTATTGCAATAATTGATAAATAAATCCTTATTATATATAAAGCTTAGTTGTCCTTTGATTGATCTTAATTTATTTGACCATTATATTATGATATTTAGATTTTAAGTTAGATATTTCATGCAAAATCCATTAATAACTTGGGATAAGTAATAATTATAATAATACATTATGAATGACCTTAGGAATATGGCTCCCCGTCGTGGAAATCAAGTCAATGGTGAGAACTCTACTAACATAAGAAATCAAACCACTGCTACTGCTAGAGATATAATTGTTGAGTTTCTCAGAGGTGTGCAGAACAACGGGGACAACAACAACAACGCACGAGTTGTGGAACAATTTCGCCACTATCGTCCACCCACATTCAACGGACGTGATGGCCCGACATCAGTAGAAGAATGGTTTCGATCGCTAGAGAGGATTTTTCAACTTATTGGATGCCGCAGATGAAGCAGAGTCGTATGTGCTGCCTTCCAACTTACTGAAGACGTTGATCATTGGTGGGAAGGGTATTGGAGGACTAAGGACCAGGAAGAGCGGAATGCTTTAGCATGGGATGAGTTCAAAGTGATTGTAATGGAAAAGTTTTTTCCCACAATCATATCGGGACAAGAAGGAGACAGAATTCCTTAACTTTAAACAAAGAAACATGACTGTCACAAAGTATGAGAGACAGTTCAATCAACTAAGTCGGTTTGCTCTACACCTAGTGGATACTGATTTGAAAAAGGCTCTGAGGTTTAGAAGGGGATTTCGAGCACAACTATCAGGAATACTATCCGCTCAATGAGATTTGGAGTACTCGGTGATGGTGAGAAGGGCTCATGAGGTGGAAGCAAGTTTTGTTGGGGACGAAGAGGAGCAAAAGTTGGTCATTTTACCTGAGAAAAGAAAATGGTACGGGGTAAAACATAATAAAATGAAAATCAAAATAAACAGATAAAGACTGATGGAAATGCACGTCCAACTACGCAAGCAGATAGGCCAACTTACCCAAAATGCAAGAAGAATCGTTTTGGAGAATGTTTAGTGGACAAGGAAAATGCTTCAAGTGTAAGAAGCCGAGGACATGAAGTCTCTAATTGTCCTCTTTTAAAAGCGAGCGGGAAGAAGAGAACAAACATCAGGAGGTAGAGCTCGAATGTATGCTATGACTCGGGAAGAAGGCGTCGTAACCCAGTACAATGTCGGGTATGCTAACCATCTCTCGGAATACCTACTCTTGTACTTTTCGACACTTCAGTGCCACACATTCGTTTTTATCTGCCAAATTTCATGATATATTAGGACATAAGAGTGCTAGAGTAAGTGAACCCTTGAGGTTGGTTTGCCATCTGGAAATTCGATAACAACTGACTCAGTAAATAAGGATGTTGAAGTGAATATAGGGGGAAAATATCTTAAAGTTGATTTATACATAATTAAGATGAAGGATTTTGATGTAATCTTAGGTATGGATTGGCTTAGTAGATATCAGACAGACATTAAGTGTCACGAGAAAGAGATAATATTCAAACTGCCAGGAAATGATGAGATAAAATTCTATGGGATTAAGTCTAAGCGTTACCCGAGTGATATCGGCAATGAAGGCAAGAAAGATGTTGAAAAAGAAAAATTGTCAAGGATATCTAGTGAGTTTAGTAGATACCTCGACAACCGAAGTGACACCTAATGACGTACCAATTGTGCAAGAATTTTTGGATGTATTTCCAAAAGACTTGCCGGGAATTCCTCCAGATCGTCAGGTTGAATTTGGAATAGATTTGGTACCTGGGGCATCACCTATATCTAAGGCACCCTATAGGATGGCGCCAAAGGAGTTGCAAGAGTTAAAGGCGCAAATACAAGAACTTTTAGATTTGGGATTTATTAGACCTAGTGTATCACCGTGGGAGCACCGATTCTGTTTGTAAAAAGAAAAAGACGGGTCACTTAGAATGTGAATCGATTATAGAGAACTTAATCGACTCACAGTGAAGAACAAGTATCCGCTCGAGGATTGAAGACTTGTTCGATCAATTGAGAGGTGCCAGACTTTCTCTAAGATTGACTTGAGATCCGAATATCATCGAGTTAAAAATTAAAAGAGTGATATCAAAAACAGCATTTAGAACCCGATATGGACATTATGAGTTTGTAGTAATGCCATTTGGGTTAAGTAATGCACCAGCAGATTCATGGACTTGATGAATAGAGTATTTCATCGATATCTAGACCAATTTGTCATAGTCTTTATAGATTATATACTTGTATATTCAAATAATAGAGAGCAACATCTCGAGCACTTAAGAATAGTGCTAGAAACACTTCGCAAGGAAAAGTTATATGTGAAATTCAAGAAATGCGAGTTTTGGCTAGATCAGTGGTGTTTCTTGGACATGTAATCACCGCTCGCTCAAGGAATTGAAGTGGACCCAGGCTAAAGTTGAAGCGATCAACGAATGGAGTGCACCTACCAATGCGAATGAAGTTCGCGAGTTTTTCTAGGTTTGGCAAGGCTATTATCGGAGATTTATTGAAGGATTCTCAAAGATAGTTGCGCCTATGACTCGTGACAAGAAAAGGGGAGAAGTTCGATGGAATGAGAAATGCGAAGAAAGCTTTCGGGAGTTGAAGCGAAAGCTTATACGCATCGATATTAACAATTCGACCCCGCTAAAGATTTTGTTATTTATAGTGATGCATCAAAACAAGGCTTAGGATGTGTGCTAATGCAACATGGTAAAGTGGTTGCCTATGCCTCAAGACAACTAAAGCCATATGAGTTAAATTATCCTACTCATGACCTAGGGAGTTATTTCTTTGTAGTGCATGCATTAAAGATCCGGCGCCATTATCTATATGGAGAAAAATGTGAAATCTTCACTGACCACAAAAGCTTGAAATATTTGTTTACTCGGAAAGAGCTAAACATGAGGCAAAGAAGGTGGTTGGAATTGGTGAATGACTATGATTGCATTATCAGCTATCATCCGGGTAAAGCTAATGTTGTAGCCGATGCATTAAGTCGTAAAACAAAAGGAGAAATGTCAAGCTTGATATCTGAACAAGAATGATCACGAAATTTTTACCGCAAGCGTACGGTGTCAAGTTTTAGTATAGGTTTTGAAAGTAGAGTTATCGTCTCCACAGGGATTGTTATCGAATTTTATACTAAGTACTATAATTAAAATAGCTTAATTTTATCTAGAAATCGGAAAGAGATGAAGATTTATTAAACTAAAAATAAAACTAAAAATAAGCAAACAAATGGTCGAGACAATTAATCAAACACGTAGAAGATGAATTCTAGAGGGTTAATTTCACCTAGTTATCCCCTATGTTCTCAATCCAGTTTATTAATCACAAGTTATTAATCTATAAGCCAATATTCCTACCGTTTATCACTTCCTCTCTCGAGTGCCAAGTGATTCTAGGTTCCAATTTCTGATTTCGATATCTCTATAAAAATCATAAATTAAACCCTAATACGCTCAATGAATATTCTATCACAGGCTTCAAAAGATTCATAAACCTCTCGATTCTATGAAACCCTAGGTTGTGTTATTCTATGGCCAGTCGTTCAATTACCTCTCTCGAGCGTCAAATCAAACACACCAAACAATCTAAATTATTGATCAGATAATCCAGATGCAATCAAATCAAATAGCACAAATAGATTAAATAAATATGCGAATTTCATAAACTGGAAATCAAAACATAGATTCAAACGTAAGTTACATCAATACCCTAGAAAGATGGGTTTAGCTCATAATGGAGGTACAAAAATTCGTGAAGAAATAATTATACATCTCAAGAAATCGACAAAGAAAAGCAAAGAAATAATTGAGAAGAAAAGAGAAGGAATTCTCTCTGTGTCCAGACGAGAAGTGCCTCCAATTGTCGTCCCGGACCCTCGCTATGTGTCTCTTGCCTTGCGTTGTGCTCAAAACAATGTCTGACCCCTTGTTTGTACGTCACTTCTTCAATTTATAGGCTTGAAACCCTCAAAATCCGTCCAAAAAGGCCCAAAATTAATAAGCCCACGTTCAGCCCTGTTTTAGTCACGTTTCAATGGGTCGCATCGGGCGCTTAAGACGCGCTTAAAACCTTAAATAGGCAAGCCGCACATCATCCGGGTTACGACGTGCGTTCGTTTGGCGTCTGGCGTCCGCTAGCTGCGTGTATTTAGTTCTTGAAGATCATCACGCTTACCCACTTTGTCTGGCCGCTTACTGTTGTCTTGGCGCCGCCGCTTTACCGTTTACCTTATTTCTTTGTCTTTGGACGCTTATTTCTTTGGTTCTTTGATAATGACGCTGCCTTCTTCTTCTTTGCCGCACATCGGCATCATCTGTTTTGCATGTGCATGGTCGACAAGGCCATTGCTTGACATGGTGCTGCGCAGCCCGCACGTCATCCCCAATACTCGCCAGTGCGCTGCAGCGCTCACATGCCCTGTATCCCTGTACCATTTTCGACCCCCGCGCTGCGGCGCGGGGTTTTAGCGCTGCGGCGCTCGTACGTGACCCATATTTTTCCGTTTTTTCAACTTCTAACATGCGATTTTATTCTTCCAAACATGTTTTTCATCATTTTTGAATAATTTCGGCTATCAAGATCAGTCCCGATTCACGAACGACAACAAATGACACGAACTCGACTCAAACGACACTAAAATACTCGAAAACACCGCAAAATCCTAGTCTAGACTACTCAATACATTGGTATAAAACCAACTTAACAAAGAACATCTTGTGAGAGAATTCGCCAGGATAAGAATTGAAGTAGTCGTACCACCAAAAAGCACAAAGATAATACTAGCATCTTTGGTGGTGCAACCTACTTTGAGAGAGAAGATAAAAGAAGCTCAACCTCGAGATAAATTTTTGAGCAAAATGAAAGAAAAATCTCGTGAAGGGAATGTAAAAGGATTTGTTATAACAAATGATGGTACTTTGACTTATGAAGGGAGATTATGCGTTCCTAAAGAAGGAGGGCTTAGAAAAGAAATTCTCGAAGAAGCTCACCGCACGTAGTACACAACTCACTCCTCGGAGGTACGAAAATGTATCGAGATTTAAGAGAAGTATTTTGGTGGCGAAGTATGAAAAGAGATATTGGAACTTTTGTGGAAAAATATTTGACTTGTCAGCAAGTTAAAGCCGAACACTAAAGACCATCGGGTTTTCTCAAACCACTTGACATTCCAGAATGGAAATGGGAGCACATAACTATGTATTTTGTGGTAGGGCTTCCGCCATCAGTCAAGGGAAACAAGGTTGTTTGGGTTGTAGTAGATCGGTTAACAAAGTCAGCTTATTTCCTACCAGTTAAGATGACGTTCGGTATGGAGCGATATGCACAAATTTATATTGAGGAGATAGTAAGACTTCATGGAGTTCCTGTGTCAATTGTTTCAGACAGAGATACGCGTTTTACTTCTAAGTTTTGGAAAAGTCTACAAAGTGCCTTGGGAACAAAGCTAAACTTTAGTATGGCTTATCATCCACAAACAGATGGGCAGTCTGAAAGGACTATACAAATATTGGAAGATATGTTGAGAGCATGTGTGCTCAATTTAGGAAGTAATTTGGAAACACTATTACCTTTGGTGGAATTCGCTTATAACAACAGTTATCAAGCGACTATTGGGATGGCTCCATACGAGGCGTTGTACGGAAGAAAATGTAGATCACCATTATATTGGAGCGAAGTTGGTGAAAGAAAAATTTTGGGGCCTGAATTAATTCGCAAATATTGTTGAGAAGATAGCTATGATACAAGATCGAATCAAGATGGCTCAAGATAGACTAAAGTCGTATGCTGATAGACGGAGAAAATATATACAATTTGACGAAGGAGAAAAAGTATTTCTGAAAGTAGCTCCTATCAAAGGTGTTATTCGATTTGGCGAAAAAGGAAGTTGAAGCGAGATATATCGGACCATTTGAAATCCTTACACGAGTTGGAGATTTAGCTTATCACTAGCATCACCACCGTCTAGTCATCAAGTGTGCACAATATTTTCACGTCTCTATCTAAGAAAGACGTTCATGATCCAAGTGACATCGTGAATTATAAGGATCGACAATCAACAATGATTTAACTTATGAGGAAGCACTTATTTGTTTTGGAACGCAAGATTCACCATTTGAGAAATAAAGATATTGCTTTGATCAAAATACAATGGAGACGTAATGGCAGAAATGAAGCTACTTGGGAGCGTGAAGAGGAGATTCGTGTCAAATATCTAAAATTTTCAATTTCAGGTAAGATATCGAATTTCGAGGACGAAATTTCATTTAAGGAGAGTATAATGTGATAACACAAAAACAAATAGGGGTTAATTTAGAAGTTATTTTAGGGGTTAATTTAGGGGTTAGTTTATATGGGTTATATTATGGGTTAATTTAGGATTTAAAAAAAATATAGAAATAAAAATAAAAATTAGCTTATAAAAATATGGTTAAACCACATATTTTTCCACTACTTTCTAAACTCTCTATAATAGAAAACGAGGGAATCGAGGACTATGATTTTTGTCGTTCAATTTTTCTACATCTAGTATCTGCGGTTATTAAGGTAGGGATTTTTACATTATTTGTCTTTATTTAATGTTCCATGATTGTACTTCATTTATTGCAATATATGTCAAGAGGAATTCATATAAGCTAGGGGCTATGAAAAGGGTCCGAGATCAAACGTATCTTCGGGTGAACCCGCAATGCTATATATGCGAATCGGCGATCGAGGAAAAAGAGGAAATGAATGAATTTCTTGTTGTAATTATGTGAATGTTTTTCATGTTCTATTAAATATTGACAGATATATCCCTACTGAGCGAGATGAAGCTCACCCCTATTATTATCATGACTTTAAGGTTGAGGAATCCGGGTGAAGATATGATGTTGTGGATGGTGGAATAAATCATGCTATATTTTAAGTAATTATGACCGGACTAAATTTTAGATTTATATCTTTAATTTTTCTGGTTTATGCTTAGAACAATTGTTGGATATTTTAATTTTGAAGATGTATTATTATTATTATTACTATTACCACTATTATTATTATTATTATTATTATTATATTTTTTTTCCTTAAAAATTAAAATTTCTCAATCAATTTTTTTATCATTATTGGGATCACTTTAATTTATAAAATTATGTTTTTTTTTAAAAAAATATTTTTAGAATAATTTAAATTAATAAAATTGGGTCGTTACAGTGTGCAGAAATATAAATATGTTGAAATGTAAATGACACAAGTAAATTTTATAGAGGTTCGAAGATGGGATAACTCTTCTAATCCTCTCTTCTCCAACTCCTGGAGGAATCCACTGAGCAATGATCAGAGTACAAAGTGGTTATCAATCTAGAGACAAGTCTTGATCACGCGGTGACTTGCTCCTTGGACTCGATCCGGGAGATGCCTTGGTCACACGGTGGCTTCTCGTCCAACTCGGCTTTCTTCACAGGCGTCGCTTTGCTACTTCATCTTACTTTCTCAAGCTTCTTGGATTTGATCACGAAGCCCTCCAATAACTTGAGATTGGTTCGACCTTGAACCTTTCTACAATCCTCCTTGGAAAGTAGACCCCTTTTGATTCTTCAAAAGTTTCCTTTTCAACAGATTGAAGTTGTCTTTCCTTCACAACTTTGTGTTGGATCGATTTCCTTCGAGATTTAAGCTTGAGGATTTTGCTTGAATGCCTTGAGAATATTTTTCAGGTTATAGTTTTATTAATGCTTGTTCGTTCGTGGTTCAGGTAATCAAGGTAACCTTTTCTCAATGAAATTCCTCAGCCTTTTATAGTGAACTTTCAAAAATCTGCCCGTTGAAGAGATAGGCTGGTTTTCAAAAGTCACTTGTGTTCGTTGGCTTGTCTTTTCTTGATCTTCAATCTTGAGATGTAGACCTTTCCTCGTATTAAATGCATGTTCAGCTTTTCAGGTTCTGACACGAGGTGCAATGCTTCCCATTGGTTTATTCTTTTTGCACGCTTCTAGGACTGAGCACTTTAAGACTTGGCAGCATGGGTATATTACTTGTTTAAGTAATGTTCTAGACTTCCGTGCAACGGATTCTTTTCAGTTCACTCCTCTTTGCAGCTGCCTTTTCCCTAGGTGACTTGAGTCTGCTCCAATCATTGAAAGACTCATCTGTCACTTCAACTTGTGACATGGATCCTCGGGTTGACTTAACTGACTCTTCACACAGCTGTCCCTCAGCTGTTACATCTTGAGTCGAGTCCTTGGTCTTCTGTCTTGACCATACTCAGATGTTCCGCAGCGGAGTCTTCACTTCACTTCTTCAGTTGACTTCTTGTATTCCAGGCATGGCTAACTTGACTCAGCTCATTCAGCCCTATCTATTATAATGAGAATTACAAGGAAAATGGGGTGCCAACATTCTAATTTAAGTTTTACATGGCATTCATCAAAATCTACAAAATAATTTCCCAACACGGCACATGATCGGAACTTCGGTTCCCTGCGCTCATTTCCCACTCACTCCAACATCATAGAACAATGCACCCATTTTTTTTTTGAAAAACATTACACTTTATGAGTTGACTTGACTTAATGTTGCGATGCTCGTGAAATGCTATTAGCATACATTAACATGATGCATGAACTTAAATGATGCAGCATATAATTAAATAAACGTAACTGCATATCATAAAAATTAAATCACATTAGCTGAGACAATTTGAGAACAAAACCATGCATTCAACTAATTAGGGAAAACCCTATATTCAATCAATTAGGGGTAACCCTATATTTAATTAATTAGGGATAAACCATATGTCCCAACTAATTATTGAATATCCTATTTTCAATTAATTAGGGATAAACTCTATATTCAACTAATTATTGAAAATCCTACCATATGCTCAACTAATTAGGGAAACCTTACATTCAATTAATTAGTGAACTCCAGAGTCTAGATTCAAATATACTTGGAAAAAGTCATACATTCACTTAGTTAAGGGAATACCCTACATTCAATTAATTAAGGGAAACCCTATATTCAATTACTCAAACCACTTTAGGGAAAAATCAAATATTCAAATAATTAAAGGAAAGCCCCACATTCAATGATTCAAAGCTATTTAGGGTAAACCTACATGCAATTAATTAAGGGATGAACATATGTCAAACCTACATTCAATTACTTATAGAAATAACTTACCATACATTCAATTTCTTATGAAAATAACTACATTCAATTAGTTAAGGGAAACCCCTCAATCAACTAGTTAAGAGAAACTTTCATTCAACTAATTAAGGGAAATCTATTTAAAACTATTTAGGAGAAAGCCCTGCATTCAGTTTAGTTATGTGAAAACCTAATATCCAATTAGTTGTTAGTTAGGATCCAATTCATTTAACCCAACATTCAGTTAGTTAAGAATATACATACATTCAACTAATTAGAAAAAGTATACACTCAAATCATAAGATAGTTGGCGGTAAGCCCAATACATGAAATTTTATAATATTTAAGACAACAATACATATGGTCAAACATGATAAGGCAACAGGCCTGGAGATCAGCATAATGAAAATCACATACATAACAATAATCCAAACCAAATACGAACCTAAATCTACGTGAAAACTAAAGAGATTACTTACCTGATCAATTTAGGGTTAGTAAAATTGTTATCATGTTCTTTTGAATCAATCGCGTTGGGGAAGTCACCAATCTTTCTTCTCTTTTCTCTTTTTTTCTTTCCTTTCTTTTTTTTCTTCTCTCTAGCGTCTCTATTCTCTCATTCTGCATCTCTACTATCGTGTGTTATGTGTTCCCCATGTGTGTTTTGCGTGTCTTATATCTGTGTTTTAACCTACTCTCAATTGGGCTAGATTTAGGGTACATGGATATATAATCAACTTACTAATAATGTGGACCTTATTTAATACTCTATACTAATTAAAAGTCCAAATATTCATTATAAGGCTCAAATAAAATAAATTAGCTAGTCCAATTAAAAATACTCTCTTATTATTCGTAATTTAACAAATTAACTATCTCGTAAAATCATTAATAAATTTTTAATACTCCATTATTATTCCGTGAAATAAACTAATAACATATTTAATAACATTCTTATAAAGGCATAAAAATCTGGGTCGTTACATTCCCTTCACCTTATAAAAGTTTCGTCCTCGAAACGTGTCAAATAAGAAGTGTAATATACTAAAGCGTGAAAACAACTCATATACAAAATTGTACAAGCATAATCATACTGAATGAGAAGCTTACCATATTGCGGAGGGAGATGCTCGAAGCGCGACTCAGAACCCATGACTAATTGACTTTAAACTTGTCATTAGTTAAATCGTTTCAAAGTCAATGAAACCGATTTTAAAAATCCCGGCTCGATACCACTAAATGAAGCGCCATTTTCTAGCTTACTTAATTTTAATGCGGAAAATAATAAATAATTAGAAACAATTTAAAAGATGTCTAAAAATATAAATTAGTAAAAACTTGTACTTCGTTCAAAATATTGCAGCGGAATTAAATGCTAATAACTTAAATAACTATTTGTGCAAAAACATTCACACTGAAAATAAAATCACATTCAACATTTAATAAACTAAAATATCAAACTTTGAAAATAAAAGAATTCCATTTACATGGTTTCCTCGAGTCACTGCGCCCGGCCATCTCCTTCCTCTTCTACATTCTCATCTGAAAAATATTCAACATTCGTGGAATGAGCTAAAGGAGCTCAACAAGTAATCTCACGCATGAATGCATTCCTAATGCAATATCTTAACTTTTAACTTAAAAAGACTTTACGTTTACCTTACTTAAAACTTTACTTTTGAATATAACTTTGTATTTCGTTATCTTGAAACATTCTTAGGGTGCGAGCTCATTTGGTAACACATTGTTCTAATCAGGGTCGCAGTAGGTCTTGTTATTTGGAACACGTGAACATTTTGCCCGAAGGCCCATTTCCATTCACTTTGCCCGAAGGCCCTTTTCCTCGAACATTAATATTAGCCGCAAGCAACACATGATCAGAACACCGGTCCCCAACTCCCATTTCCCACTGATCACTCCAGCATCATAGAACAATCTGCACCCATTTCTTTTGAAAAATATTATACTTTATGACTTGACTTGACTTAATGTTATGATGCTCGTGAAATGCTAGGAGCATACATCACATGATGCATGAACTTAAATGATGCAACATATCATTAAATACGAGAATAAACGTAATTGCATATCATAATAATTAAATCACATTAGCTAAGACAATTTGAGAACAAAACCATGCATTCAACTAATTAGGGAAAACCATTTGTTCAATCAATTAAGGATAACTCTACATTCTATTAATTATGGATAAACCCTATATCCCAACTAATTAATAAATATCTTACTTTCAATTAATTAGGGATAAACTCCATGTTCAACTAATTATTGAAAATCCTACCATATGCTCAACTAATCGGGGAAACCATAAGTTCATTTAATTATTGAACTCTAGAGTCTAGATTCAAATATACTTGGAAAAAGTCATACATTCACTTAGTTAGGGAATACCCTACATTCATTTAATTAAGGAAAACCATATATTCAATTACTCAAACCTCTTTAGGGAAAAATCATATCTTCAAATAATTAAAGGAAAGCCCCACATTCAATTATTCAAAACTATTTAGGGTAAACCTACATGTAATTAATTAAGGGAAGAACATGTGTCAAATCTACATTCAATTACTTATGGAAATAACTAACCATACATTCAATTTCTTATGAAAATAACTACATTCAATTAGTTAAGGGAAACCCCTCAATCAACTAGTTAAGGGAAAATTTCATTCAACTAACTAAGGGAAATCTATTTAAAACTATTTAGGAGAAAGTCATGCATTCAGTTTAATTATGGGAAAACCTAATATCCAATTAGTTGTGAGAAACTCTTTAGTTAGGATCCAATTAGTTTAACCAATATTCAGTTAGTTAGGAATATACATACATTCAACTAATTAGAAAAGCATACACTCAAATCAGAAGATAGTTGGCGGCAAGCCCAATACATGAAATTTTATAACATTTAACACAACAATACATATGGTCAAACATGATAAGACAACAAGCCTTGAGATCAGCATAATGAAAATCACATACATAACAATAATCCAAACCAAATCCAAACCTAAATCTACGTGAAAACTAAAGAGATTACTTACCTGGTCAATTTAGGGTTAATAAATTCTTATCATGCCTCTTTCGAATCAATCGCGTTGGGGAAGTCACCTATTTTTCTTCTCTTTTCTTTTTCAAGAAGAAAAGGAAGAAGGAGCTGTTAAGTAAGATGTGGCATTAGACTGTTTTCAAAAAGGTTCTTTCGGAGAGGAGCGATAATGACCACTCGCGAGAATGGAGACAGGGGAGGAGAGGAAATTCCTTTCTTATTTGATTTCCTGCTTTCTTGAACCGGATTACACTGATCTTCTTATGCAGAAGAAAGATGTCATATTAGCCCTAATGAAGCTTCTCGCCTAATCGGGGAGAAGCCATTGGATCATCACGTATTCCATGAATTAGATAAAATGACTAAAAAAAAGAAAGATTTTTCTTTTTTTTCAAACATTTTGAAATTTTTTTTGGAGTCCGGACACGAGGTCAAATATTAAGTATGAATCATAGTTCAAATATTTCTTTATTTAGTTCATATAGTTCGTGTTCCAAATACTGGAATAAATATCCGACGAAGTTTATTATTCTTTCTAGTACAAGTACACTACTTCGGGAAACTTCGCTTTATTTAGTTCAGTTTAGGTTTATTCTGTAAAATTTCTTTTCCTTTCTTTTTTTTCTTCTCTCTGGCGTCTCTTTTCTCTCGTTATGCATTTGTACTATCGTAGGTTATGTGTTCCCCGTGTGTGTTTTGCGTCTCTTATATTTGCGTCTCTTATATTTGCGTGTCTCAATTGGGCTAGATTCAGGGTGCATTGGTCTATAGTCAACTTACTAATAATGTGGGTCTCATTTAATACTATATACTAATTAAAAGTCTAATTATTCATTATAAGGCTCAAATAAAATATTAACAGACCAATAAAAAATACTCTCTTATTATTCGTAGTTTAACAAATTCGTAAAATCATTAATAAATTTCTAATTCTCCATTATTATTATGTGAAATAAACTAATAACATAATTAATAACATTCTTATTACGGAATAAATATCCGGGTCGTTACATAAAGAGTCACGTCCCATGTTTGCAACACGGAATAAGTTTGGCTTCCTTAACGCATCTCCAGTAACTTGCACCATTGTAGTGCAGACTATATACTAAAATAGTGCAAATTTTGCACATCATCTCAAGCAGTTTGCACTAAATTTGTACCAAAAAGAATATTCCCCAATATTTTTTATTTTATTAATGGTTTTACTTTACAAATAAAATTACACATATAATTTATTTAATATAATATTAAATAAAGTTTATAATTTCAAAATTAATCAAACTCAAAAAAAAATATTGTATCTTATGTTTTGTTTGTATTTTCGATAAAGTTGCATATTATTATTGAAATTACACATCATATAATTTAAAATTTATTATTCACAATTACTTAAAATACAATCAAAATATCCAATTAGAATAACAAATACCATTTTATATTATACTTTAATACACTAAAATTCTAAAACTTAAATCATTAACTAGAAACGAAAAAAAACATATAGCGCAATCAACAGTGTTGCGCCAAAAATGAGCATTGTCCATATCCCCAAATTGCCGCAGCTAATGGTGCACTGCGGAGCATCAATTTGCTCCAATTTGAAGATGGCGCCCCCTTGTTAGAGATGGTCTTATACAGCTATCCATCATAGTAATGAGTATAGTAATGAGTAATCAAATGGAGCTTCTTATGGTACATCTTAATGGACCAAGATATTCCTCGTAACAGAGAAGTTTAATATCTATATGAAGTTCCGGTCAATAAACAATATATCCAAGAAAATAGTTCAATATCATTTTTGAGATACCCATAGACGGAATTTCGTCAATGTTAGCCGAATTTTTTTAAAAAAAATTTAAAGAGAGAGTAAGAGGATAGAGAGAGAGAGAGAGAGTGAGAGAGAGAGAGAGAGAGATAAGTGAAAGAGAAAGATAAATAGACCAAATATTAAACAAACATGTTAGAAGGGTAAGAATGACGTTTGTTATACCAGAATTGCTAAATAATATTTATTTTCAAAAGATGGCTAGTTTTCATTTTTTCCAGGCTCTTCGTCTTCACATGCCGAGAAAGCAACAAGTACATAGGGGGAGCCGCAATGACGCCTTGATAGATGAAGGGCGAGTTTGAGCATATTTATGCTCAAAATCTCTGATTAAAGCGATCTAGCTAGCCAGATTCTTTAGATGATGGTGGACTTGCCACAAATCTTTGACTACCCCATCTTATACAATCACTCCTCGCACCGATGACCTCCCACATTAGATACTATTAAAATATTTTATTATGTGTGTAGACACATAAATTTATTACCAAATATTGTCAAGTATCAAAATCTTCAATCTTGGTCATCAAGGTATTGCAAATAAGGAAGTGATTTATCAATGTTTTGGTAATCAAATCAAGTCATATCAAATCATATTCTTTTGATTACGGCAGAATATGCAAGAAAAATCATGATCGACCAATCAAAATGTCCCATTCCACCCAACAATTATGGCAAGAATCTTCATCTCACATCTATAAATAGATGTTCTCTTCATAATTCATATATACAAATTCAAAGAGAAGAAATTCAATCAAGAAAGGTGGTGGAGAACAGGCTCTCAAGTCAAGAAGATCAAATTCAAAGAGTCCATGGTGTTCAAGGTGAAACGCAAGGCGCTCATCACGGAGTCTGCTCAAATCATAGCGTTAAGTTGGGAATAATCTGCCAAGCCCTCGATTGACGTTATTAAAGGTCAAATCCATCATAGTATAAGATTGAAGGATCGATTCCATCAGCAAACTTCCAAGTCAAAGTTCTTGAAAATTCAACGTTTGATTCGAGAATAAGCTATCAAACCATGAGATTGATAATCATATTCAAAATTGGAGTAGATCAAATAGGCAATTCCACCTCCAAAATATTAATTCCAAATTCTTGATCTTGAAAAGAATAATCAGATGATATTTTAGAGATTGTAACCCATATTTTCACCCTTATTTATATATATTTAATTTGTACGATTTTTCTTGTTTGTTTATTCGCAGACCATAAAGTTTTGTGTTTCAATGTGATTTGTAAATAAGAATTCATATTGTAGTATAAGTAATTATTGTTTGGACATGAATTTGATAAGTTTATGAATATTATTATTTTTTTGGGTAAATTTATGCTTTGTGCATTGGATATGGATTGTTTATGTATGTTATACAAGTCACATTTATTAGGTTTTCAAAATAAAACATAAAAAATTTAAAGAAATTAAAAAACCAATAAAAATAAATTTGTCCTTAATATCTCGAATTTACCGAAGGATTTATTTCCATCGATAACTTTAGTATATTATCAACTTATCGTTCCAATAATTTAGAGATATGTCAAATTTACCAACAGAATCGGTGAATTTTTTTTCATCGGTAATTACCAATGACAATTTAAGCCGTATTTCGACAACAAATCACTGGCGTAGCCAAGGGGGGGCCAACCTGGGCCCTGGCCCCCCCCATTTTTGTTAAAAAAAAAAATTTAATAGGTAAAAAAAATTTAGAAATTTTTTTTATTGAATATTTATATGATTTTTTTGGTAATTTTTTATCTGGCCCACCCCAATTTCGTGTATCGGCACACCCCCAATTATTTCCTGGCTACGCCATTGCAACAAATCGTCGCTTGAATTTGTTGTTCAATGACCATATACTGACTCAAGTTTTTTTGGTAAATCCAATAGAATTTACCGATGACTCTAAAATCTGTCGGTGACCTATTAGCGAAGAGCCAACATTAAACTTTCGTTGATCAACTGATAACAAATGGAATTTTAAGGTTTACCGATGAAAATTTCAGTCGGTAACTTTTGAATTTTTTGTAGTGACTGGCACAACTCTTGCCTCAACTTTTCGATGTACACCTATATATTTTCTCAACAGACTATACTTGATTAAACCAAGTAAATCATTACCTCAAGGTTCCCTTCGGGTTCAAACTTCAGGGTCAAGATTTGGGTATTTATATATGGGTGACCTGAAACACAAACACACGTTAGGCTAGCTGGGATGGCTCCCAGCTAAGGCCCTCCGATGCATAAGTCAATTCGGGTCATGAGGTAATAAAGTAAGAGTAACGAAGTAATTAATGTGAACAGTAAAAATTACCCTTTGGAATTTGTGTTGGACTATTTATAATACTCTTGATTAGTACTTGCATTACTTTACATGTGGCATCATCGGGGAGGTATGGCGTCAGAGAATCAATGGTGTTCAAATATCCATGTCGTGGTTCGGGTCGGGTCGGGTGAACCCCATCCAGACGAACAGTCCACGGATCCTAGCGATTTTAGTCATTTTTTGGATTTATTTAAAGGTAAAGTGGTAAAATCACTTTATTGGTTTATCAATACTGAAACTAAAGTTATGTTCAATTTCTAACATGCTACATTTTGGGAAAATCATGTTTGGTGTCAAAAATAAGAAGAAAAAAATATAGTTAAATGACGATGAATCAATTTATAATGTGCACACCTAAATATTGCTCATAATATATTTTTCTATCATTTTATTTGCAAATTCATATATGTGTTTACCAAGAAACACTATATACCACCAAGAAATATATATATATATATATATATATATATATATATATATTGTGTTTGCATTAGTTTGACATGTCTATTTTCTCTTTTTAATTCTTTTAATTTATATTTTACATCACGATGCTTTAGGGAAGATCACTCCAAGTCAGTGTTTCTGATAACATTCAAGTCTTCTCCTTCCCAAGCGGGAAGTCTTCCAAATCTTATTCTCCGCAAGCTAGTAATCTTTAACTGGGAATTTGTCTGCACAAGCGCAAACGTTAGATGGGCCCCAGGGTTATCCTAAGGAGGTCCCTCTGACGCTCAATATCCCTATAGAGATCACAATTGAAATCTTAACATAATCAATGAAAATCATGGAAATGAATAGCTTAGAAAGATTCATAAACTTCTCAATTATGTAAAATGCTAAGTTATGATATTCTATGGTCATGTATTCAATTACTTCTCTTAAGTGTAAAATCAAATATACCAAGTAATCTAAATTATTAATCAAATAATTCAATTGCAATCAATCCAAATAGCACAAATAAATTGAATAGTATGCAAATCGATAAACTACAATCTCAAAATATAGGCTCAAACTTTGGTCACATCAACCTCTAGAATTACAGAATTTAGCTCATGATGAAAATACAAAGATCTATAGCAAAATAATTGTACATCTCAAATCATAGACAAGAAGCGACAAAGAAGGAATTCAAGAGATTAAAGAAGAATCTTATCTATTTCTAAATGATAGATGTCTTCCATCTTCTTCCCCAACTCTTTCCTTGTGTCTTGTTGGTGTTTGTTCTCTTCCCTAAGTGTTCTAGATCTCTATTTCACGCCTCAAGGTGGTTATTTATAATACCCCATGGTCTAAGATCTGAAAATGAAGTTTTTCTTATTTTGTCCTTCCAACTGCGCTGCGGCGCTAGGAAACGGGCACTGCAACAACATTTCGAAAACTAATCTACTCGATTTTGTGTGTGGCAATGCAGCACCTCGTTTATGGGGCCACAATACCATTCAAACTTTCGAATTTGCTTATAGAGTCTTATAATAGTTGTAGCCCTATATCTTATCTCTCTATAACCACTTGAATCACCTCAATAGCAATTTTGTAGATAGAGTTATGATCCAAATACTACACCCTGCCAGTGCTAGAAATTCCTGATGCATTTGGATGTTCTTGAGGTCAATCCCCTTAATCATCCATGCTTCTTCTGACACACGACTCATTAATATGACTCTAAACTCAATATAATTGACCCTTAATATGACTTTGGCCACTCAAATGACTCAAAACAACGGGAGTAAACACCTAATATAAAATATAATGAAAACGACTCAAAATACTCAAAAACGACACAAAACTCTTGTCTAGAAAGCCCAAATCAATGGTATAAATTCAACTTAACAGTGAGTCTCACGCTTCTCATCTCTGCAGCAATTTGGGCGGCTCTGGTCCTGTTGGGATTCTTCTTCACATCGCCTTTGGTCATGGCAAAATTTATTTTGATCCACATCCTTTAGGTAGCCCTTCTGAACGAGTTGCTCAATTTCCCTCTTCAAAACGAAACATTCTTATGTAGTGTGGCCCATATCCTTATGATAATGGTAGTACAAATTGGAGCGTGCTCATGCGAGATTATTCTTCAGTGGTTGAGGTGATCAATGATCCCCTTCTTCTAGGCAGCTATCAATACTTCTGTCATTGGTGCGTTCAGAGGGGTGAAATTCGACCCATACTCTTTCTTTGAGACCTTCTTCCTGCATTGGTTCTTGTTGTCTTCCTCGGACTTGTGCTTGGTGTTGGGCTCTTGTTTGGTGGAATCCTCCACTCAGATGTGTTTCTCTGCTCGGCTTAACAATTCCTCCAAGTTGGAGTGAGGTGTCCCGGCTATGGATTCTTTAAGACCTTCCTAGTCAAGATCCTGATGCAATATCCCGCTAATGGCTCATGTTGGACGTTGACAACTTCATTGACGGCTTCTACAAACCGCTTCATAAATATTCGTAGTGTCTCTCCTTCCTTCTGTCTCACCTAGAAGAGGTGAGCAATGGTCTTGGGACACTTTCTATTGATGGAGAACTGATGCATAAAGACTTTAGTTTAGAGATTGATCCAACCGGGTGCTGGTTGAATCAAGTCAGTGCTCGCTTAGTAAAGGTGTTGGAGAACACCTTGTAGTAGGAGACGTCCGTCATATCATAGAGATTCGCCTTTGCGTAGAATTTATCCAAGTGTTCATGGGGATCTCTGGTTCCATCATACTTCGAGAGATTGGAGTTCTTAATTCGCGAAGGTAGTGTCTCAGTCAGGATGACTGGGACCAATTGATTTCTCTTCATCAATGAGGCGGCCCTCGAGTTTGTGTGGCTAGGTTGTACAACTCGAAACTCTTCAGCTAGTGGCAGCTCCTCACGATTCTCGCCACGTCCATCTCTTCCTCTCTAGCCTTCCACTGGTGGCTCCGGCCGCAGGTTGATACCTCAGGGCATTTCGGGAAGCTTCATCCAGCAGAGTCTGGAGGGCTTCTTTAGTCAATCGAAATTCTTCAGTGGGCGGATCCCCCCAGGGAAAAGGGACGGCGCCCTCCTGCATAGGGTGGTGGGGGCGACACTCCTTCAAGGGGAGGAGGGTTGGCACCTTGTCTTCCAGACGGTCATTCTTCTTGCTGATTTCTGACTCCACGGCCAGCAGCTTGAGATCCAGCTTCACGTGCTTGGGATCGGGTCTGCATCTTAGTGTGCTTTGGCTATTCCCACATATAGTGCCAAAATGATGTTACTTTTTATGGCAGATAACTTCAAGTCGGGGTTTGTAGTAACATTCAAGTCTTCTCCTTCCCAATCGGGAAGTCTTCCAAGTCTTCTTCTCCGGGAGCTGGAAATCTTTAACTGAGAACTTGCATGCACACACGCAAATAATAGACGAGCCCAGGGTTATCTCAGGAAGGCCCTCCGACGCTCAAATGAGCACAGTGATCGAGAAAGAATTTTAAGACAGTAATTGAATAATGAATAATGACTAAGAGTGATTATGAGAGAATTCACTTATAAATGAAGAGGATAGACATTTATATACCTGTGTAATGTACCTTGTGGGCGGTGTAGGAGAAAGTGGACTGCGGGCCAGTCTCGAAGTCCTTTGAGCCAGGTTATTTCATATGTAGCTCATTGACAATTAAAACTATTCCAATATATAATTGAATTATATATTAATTATTAAATATCGTGTCTACCCCAACAATCATAGTTTTTTTTATTCTTTGATATATTATTAAATTCTCGATTTCTTTTTATTATTGTTTATATATACATTAACCAGACATTTCTCAGAAGAATATGATTGTGATTAGAGCACCTCCAATGGTGCTTTTTTGAGAGGTTTGTGGGAGGAAAAAAGCTACGTGAAAAACCTCAAACCAATGTGAAGGTGAGGTTTGAGGTTTTTAAAAACAAAGCTGGTTTGTAACTAAGGACCCGCTTTTTTGGAAATACTAAAAGAAAAATAGGTTTGGTGTGTGACAGTAACTATTAATAAATGATGTCTCACTCCTTTTTTTTATTTTTTTCTGTTGTTATTAAATCTTTGTTGGGATTTTTTTAATGAAATGTGATTTGAGTGTGGGACCATAAAAAAAAGCTGTAGGGAAGTTTTTTGATTGTGGAGAAAAGAATGAGGTTTTTTACTTTTGATGTGGCAATTACGTGATAGGATGGGATTCACAAAAAAGCGGGTTTGAGATTTCAACTACTGGAGATGCTGGGTTATTTTTCAATCTGTGGCATTTGCCACAGATTTTTTTGTTTCTATAGTGGGTTGGGAGGTTTTTAAAAGAATAGGTGTAGGCGCTCTTAGAAAGGGCGCCTACTAAGCAGGCGCCACTACCAACGGCGCCTACTGCACACTTAACTTTTTTTTTTTTTTTTTTTTTTGAAAACCGTGGAAGCGCCGGTCAAAGAGGCGCCTGCCAAACCTGACACCTGCACTTGGGGGCGCCATTAGGAAGGGCGCCCACCCCTCTATAAATGGCGTTCCCCCATTTTTAAAATTTTCTTTTAAATATTAAATAAAAATACAATTTTTGGATAATTATAATATGAAATATCACTGGATCAAAACCCGATTAAATAATAAAAACTACAGGGAATATTTAAAAACCAACACATTAAAAAACTGGGATAAGAGATGCCATCCCCATTATTCGAATATATACGAATCAATTCGAATATATACGAATTAATTCGAATAATCGTATTTAAAATTTTAATATATCTTTATTGTTGGGTTATTTAGAAATTATATGTTTGGAATAAGAGATATTTCTTAGTAGGGAGTAAATGTGTTTTCTTGATTCTTTTCAACTTTGTCTGAGTGCAAAGTGATCGGCCCTAATTTATACTAAAACAACTCTCTAATCAATGACTAGCATTTATTTGATCTAATGACTACATTTCATTACTAGAATAATTTGACAAAGTAAATAATTAATCCTCTAAAATTTTGTACAACTTTTCATCTTCAAACTAATAAATATCTCTTATTCCAAACATATAATTTCTAAATAACCCAACAATAAATACATATTAGAATTTTAAGTACGATTATTAGAAATGATTCGTATATATTCGAATAATGGGGATGTCGTTTCTTATTCCAGTTTTTTAATGTGTAATTTCTTGTTCGTTTTTAAATATTTGTTGTAGTTTTTATTATTTAATCGGGTTTTGATCCAGTGATGTTTTATATTATAGTTATCCAAAAATTGTATTTTTATTTAATATTTAAAAGAAAATTTAAAAAATGGGGGAACGCCATTTATAGAGGGGTGGGCGCCCTTCCTAATGGCGCCCCCAAGTGCAGGTGTCAGGTTTGGCAGGCGCCCCTTTGACCGGCGCCTGCCACAGTTTTTTTTTAAAAAAAAAAGGTTAAGTGTGCAGTAGGCGCCCTTGGTAGTGGCGCCTGCTTAGTAGGCGCCCTTTCTAAGGGCGCCCTTTCTAAGGGCCCCTTTACCTATTTTTTTAAAAAACTCCCAACCCTAACCCGGTCCCGGAGATGCTCTTATATAAATATATTTTTGCGGATTCCACTTTAAGTGAGATGGGCGGCTTACACCTCTTTTTTAGGACAAAATAGGAATCTTTCTCAACCTGATTATCATTTTGCTCGTCATTGTCTCTAAGATGTATCCAAGTTTCATTTGAATTTCCAAAGATAAATTAAGACAAATTAATGGGTCAAAGATTCTCTATGTGGCAAGATTTTCCCCCTTAAATGGGCCTACTTTTTGCATGAGAAGATACATTTTCATGTTCATGTATATATATGATTAAATTAAAGTTGCTGCCGTCATATCAATTAATGATTTTACCATCTGCTAATTGAGTTAATTAAG
The DNA here is from genome assembly GCA_016081115.2 of Rehmannia glutinosa. NCBI lineage: Eukaryota > Viridiplantae > Streptophyta > Magnoliopsida > Lamiales > Orobanchaceae > Rehmannia > Rehmannia glutinosa. The sequence goes on from JABTTQ020003468.1 coordinate 435,107, forward strand.
GTCCCGCAGTTTCGGAATTTAAACGTGTAATCATTCAAAGTAATAGACAAAAAAGTTGTTGCACTCTTACTTAATTAGCTCAATTAAGGACAAATTTCTCTGGAAAAAGTAGGACTTTTATGTGCATTTTACCAAGCATGCATGCCAAATTGACAAAATCGCCCGACAAAAAACATGATAAGGCTCCATAGTCTAAGGACTGGATCGATAGATGTTTTATGGTGGATATTTTGCAGCCGACATGTGATTATTTTTGGCTTGATTAAATGTATATATTTGTCCATCTTACCCTCTTTTTGGTCTCTACAAAAATAACATGTTATCCTCCTTTTAAAGACGAACGCACCTCTCCTATAATGAGGACATACAATTTTTATAATATTTATTAGTTATATTTAAAAGTTGTACCTAACTTAGTTTAAGAAAATAAAGTTTGTCTCACTAATATTTTTTTATCTAACTTTTTTTCTGTTTATTATTTATTTTTAATTAATAACAAAACAAAGTGTGCTCCAACTAACTATTTTTTATATAGGTTATAACCAGAGATGGACGCAGGAATTGGGGGAGGAGAGAAAAAAATATTATAATTTATATTTATATATAATATATTAATCTATTAAATAATATATTATGATGATTTAATCGCAAAGTAAGGGGGCAGTGGCCTAGTTATAACTCTATTTTTTTGCACTTCTATTACAAAAAAGTCAGGCTACTTGATCGATCCACTTACTTCTATTATGTTAATGTTAATCACTACTGTTGGAATTATGGTTCTTATTTATAGTGATAATTATATGGCTCACGATCAAGTATACTTGAGATTTTTGGCTTATATGAGTTTTTCAAGTACTTCCATGTTGGGATTAGTTACGTAATAGAAAGTTTGAAATTTCTTAATCTCCGATTCAATATTTTCTAAATGTACGAAAAAAAAAAATCCGGAAGCTCTTCTTTGTGGTGATAATACCAAAATATCAAGTTGGCTCAATCGTCATTATGTTGATGCTTACGGGCCTCTTGAATCCTCTCTTTACCTATTTTTTTTTCTTTAATATCCATTCCTGCCTCCTCCCATAGTGCAAGAAATGGAAAGAAATTTTCTTTTATTGTTTTCTTTTACAAATTTTCTAACCAATAATTTTAACTCGTTGAGTTTAATAGGATTTTTGTGATTGTTTATCAGTTTAGTTTAGATTTTTATTTGTTTTTTCCTCTTTTCTTGTTCGGAAGGTGAGAGTTTATTAATTTAGATTTTTTCCTTTTGGTTTTAGGATATGTATCTTGGTTTTTCGACTTGATTATTGAAAATTTCAATTTCCTTGTTGTCAGGGGCGAAGCTAGGACAACTGATAGGGGGGGCCAAGAGTAGGGGTGTCAATTTTGTCGTGTTTCGTGTTTCGTGTTCGCGGATCGTGTTCTGACACAGATATTATAGGTCTGACACGGACCTGAACACGACCCGTTTAATTATTTGTGTCAAGATACACGAGACAAACACGACCCGTTTATGACGCGGATAACCCGACACGACACGACACGAAAAACCTATATAATTTAAAGTTGATGAAAAAAAATTTGGAGAAAAAATTAAAATTACAAATAAAAAATACATTAAATATTAAAAAAATATTAAATTCGTGTTAATTTTGTGTCTGATTATCGCATCGTGTCAGAAATTGAAGCCTCTAGCCAAGAGTAAAAAACAAAAGATGATATTTGTGTATATATACAAGATAATAAAGTTTATATATATTACATTTGTATCAAAAGAACATATTAATATTCATTAGTAAAATTGAAGGAATAGAAAATATAATTTTAAGATAAAATAAGACCCACATAATCTCCAATATAACTTACTAAAATTCAAAGAATAATTTTCATCTAACAAAATTTTGAGGGGAGCCGAAATACTAAATAATAAAAATATAGGTACTAAAATGAAAAGAATGAAAAAGTTGGGGGGCCAGGGCCCCCCTGAGCCACCATGTGGCTCCGCCCCTGCTTGTTGTAGAAAAATGTACATATTTGTATTAAGTTGTCTAATCGATAATTACCAATAATTTTAAATATAATCGACTTAGCGATTTTTTTTAGTAAATAGAAATATATAAAAGAAAGGAAAAAGTCCTGATCACAAACCGATCAGGTAGCAAAGGAAAAATTTTTGATAAACTTCAGGAAAGGAAACAACAAAAATTACTTAAAAATGCAATTAAATGAAGGATGTCTATTTCTAGAAGATCTTCGAATGACATAATTAGTTATTTTTTAGCACATGCTCGAGTATCTTCTTGATGGTCTAATGTAGCCTGTTGAATATCGGCCCATGATTCACGAGCCACAATTGTCATAGACTTCAGAGCTTCTGAAGAATCACATGAGCCAAAGACAAGCGGAGTGGTGGAGGGGTCACCTATCTTTGTCTTTAAAGCTTCTTCTTGTTCTTCGTCTTCTTGTTCCTCCTCTTCCGCCATATCTGACCACCGTTTTCGTGCAGTTGTCGTTGTCGCTTGGAAACTCTCCGACGGAGTAGCAGTGTTAAACTCGTAGTCATTAATAGGTATACTGCATGAGACTGTGTCCATAGCTCGTTGCAAGCTCTCTTTACCTTTATCATCTAAACTTGTAGCCATAGCCATATTGTCCGAAGTTATCACTGAATTTTGTTGCAATGGTTGAAGAAGAACCATCATTCGATCAGTATTTATTGTCCCTGCATGATTAATATCTCTCATGCAATCACCATTACCTTCTGTTATGACTTGATCCCTCCCCACGAGTTTGAACTTGCTCTGAATTAATCCTGAACATGCAAATTAGATGTACTCCCTTTCGGAGAACGACCTGCTCGGCTTGTCCGCTTCTTGACTTGCACCCATTGTTCTGAATCCACAGCTTTACCCTTAGTGGTAGTAGCATGGTCTCGGACTGGAGCTCAGCCACGCACGGGACTATAGCCTAGTTTAGCACCATCCACAGTTTTGGATTCTGCATTATGCTTCAATGGTTGATTGTTCGCTTGCCTGCAATTAGCGTCCGAATGTCCAACAATTCGACAATGAGAGCAGAACTCTGGCAAATTTTCGTAACTGAGCGACATGAACGAACAATGGCCTATTCTTTCTACCATAATAAATTCTTGCAATGGAGAATTAAAATATTTTGTAGAACTTTTTACATAAGGTACATATGTAACACATGTTTGTAACACTTTTTACATTACAATATTTATGTAACACTTTTGTAGCACTTTATCAATATGTAACACTTATATGTAACACTTTTATATAAGTAACACTTTTAAGTATCACTTTTTTTGTTATTTATTTTGTAACGCAAATAGGTAACATTTTATCAATATGTAACGCTTATATGTAACACTTTTATATAAGTAACACTTTTTAAGTATCACTTTGTTTTTGTTATTTCTTTTGTAACGCAAATATGTATCACTTTATTTAAGAAGCACTCTTGGCAACACTATATTTTATTGATTGTAACACTTTTTAAGTTATATTTTAGTAACACAAAATTATATAACTATCATTAAATCATGTCAAAGATTTATTTAATTAATTGATGTCACCAAACCTAAAATTGTAGACATCATGTACTCTGTTTTTTTAACTGGATTTTTGTTTTACTTTTACAATGTATTTTAGTTTTGTTTTTTTTTTAAGGAGGCAATTAGTTCCGTCTTAATACCGATGGAAAATGCGCATGTATATAATTTATTATTATTATTTATTTATTTTTAAATTTTTACTAACTGAGACCAATTTCATCGTTAAACCTTTTTTTTTTTTTTTTTATTTTTTTAAAAAATTTACCAATGAAAATTGATGTTATCGGTAATTACTTAGGAATTTTTTCCGTCGGTAAATTATTTTTTTCGTTGTTTTCTTTATTATTTAATTTTTTTACTGTTAAAAGTTTTTTATCTGTCGGTAAATTAATTTTATATTTTTATATTTTTTTATTTTTACCCAATGAATATTTATCAGTCCGTAAATTTATTTTATATATTTTTGATAATTTTAATTTGTTGTGTTCTTTAATATATAATATAATATGATTTTCAAACTATATACTATACAATATAAAATTTGATATATACATTGTATAATATAATTTAATATATATATTATAAAATATAATCTTAATTATATAAAATATATTATATATACATGTAATATATATATATATATATATATCGGTGTGTGTGTATGTGTATATATAAAACAAAGCAAAAGTTGTAATAAGAATCAACTTAGCTTAGTGGCAAATTGCCACTTCCATACATAACAGGTCATGGGTTCAAATCTACTTGGTGACAAAAAATATTATTTCTACGAAGTCCTACAAAAAAAGTGTTACATAAGATTTATCTGTAACACTTTAGAAATATTTTTTTTTAAGTGTTACAAATATAAAAAGTGTTACAAATAAGTGTTTCCTAAGATTCATATGTAACACTTTAGAAATATTACTTCAAAGTGTTACCAATAGAAAACTTAATGTAACACTTAGAAAAAGTGTTACTAAAAGTTAATAAAAGTGATACTTTAGACTATAGGTAGCACAGGCAAATACATCGCCATAAAAGTGCTACCTATTGTCTATAGTAACAATTTATGGACATTAAGTAACATTTTTTTAGTGTTATCTAATGTCATTTATGTTGTAGTGAATCCAATTCCATAAGAACTCTTACGAAATATCCCACTTCTCCCATAGCGGAATGACCGTCTATCTGCATGAGCGTGTCAATAGCACTTGCGAGCTTCATAATTAATGCAGGATGCTAATATTCCATACTCAACTCGTATATACAAACTCATACATGAGGTTTGACGAATTTATGCGGTAATTACTGAGACGAATTGAGCCCAATTTTAGATTCCAGATAGGCCTCCCAAATACTTTGTGTCTGTCATTCACGTTCGAGAATTGTATGTTGTAATAACCCTTTCCCAGGGGTATAAGGCGACATGAACCATCAATATGCCAAACCTCCAAAAAGTCTTCGTTTAAGATCCTCTAAACCTAAAGGTTTGGATCCTTTATGTAATACTAATCTACCAATCAATGTGTTCCGTAATTCTACCACCCGTTGTTGGTAAATTTCATCATCCATAGTGACCGAAAAATACTCCTCCCTTTTCACAGGTTTCGAAATCTCCTCTGGGGATAGCATTTGAGCGAAAGTTTGAGTGATAGTCCCATGCACGTTACTTGTGTATATGGGATTAGAGTTTAAACTAGGGTTTTGAACAAAACCTTCCTCCAACCTAGGCGCATGGGTACGACTAGAGCCCCCTAAAACTGGATCAAAATTATTGATTGGGATGCGTGAAGTCAAGAAATAATTACCTGTTTCATCTGAAAGTTTATGATCTGCGATTTCGTGAAATTCTGGGTTAGCCGCTGCGTGATGTATGCGCGATGCATTTTTGGGTCTTGATGCAGATTTTATCGATTGTTTATCACCAATACCTGACTTGGTGATCTCAGAAAATAGTAAAGAATCGAAACCATAAATAACAGACTAGTAATTGGATTGAAGACGATGATTATGTTCGAAAATTGTCATTCTCGAGTGAGAATTCTCGAAAACCCTTGCGGCTAGGGTTTCGAGAATACCCGCCGCTACATAAGGGTCTACTCAGTTTTTTTTAGCAGTCCTTCCAATAATTTTATAATCGACTTAGCGATTGTTTTTCCGAATTTTTTGCTTGATCGATTGTTTTTCGAATTTTCGGCCTGATCAAATGTATTAGTCCATCTCCTAAGATTAAGCATTTGTTTGACTAAACTTATAAAGTTTTCACTCTCAATAAATATTTCAAGTCGTTTAACTTTTGATGTTTTAACAATTAAATTTATCATTACATTACAAGAAAATAAGAAAATTCCAACGGGGAAAAATATGTTGGAATTTGTCCAGTCTTGTTGGAATTATCAATTCCAACGGAAATTCCAACATATAATGAATCGTTGGTAAAATGGCCGTTTAGAATAGTGAAATTCCAATGGAAAAATATTCCAACGGAATTTCCAACGTTATTTATCCATTCGAAAATATAACTGTTGGGAAGAACTCCAACATTTTTTCCAACAATAATTCCAACATTGGAATATATTTAATCGTTGGACAAAAAATCCAACAGTATTCCAACGAAATTATACTATTGGAATTTTGCCCAATGGTATATATCCGTTGGAATATTCAGTCAATTTATCTCATTATCTAATATATTTAACTTCTGAGTAGGTCACTCATCATAAATTTGTCTCAAGTCAAGCACATTTAACCATGTAGTTTCAATATGATTGACTCCAGAAGAGAAGATATATTTTATTCATATGGATTATACTATCAAATCATTTAACCCCTATTGAAATTTTCTACTGGTATTGAAATTTCCAATGGAATTTTTCAACAACATATTGTACCATTGGAATTTCCGTTGGAATTTAAAAAACCCAACATAAATTCCAATGATTAATTCTAACATTTGGTTTACTGTTGGAATTTTTGTTGGAATTTTCCTATTGTATGTTTTAGCGATGGAATTTCTGTTGGAATTTTTAAAATTTCAATAGTATATCCAATGGTTTATTATTACTATTGGAATCACTGTTGGAATTTTCCAATAGTTAGTTGTGATGTTGGAATTTTCGTTGAAATTTTAAATTCCAACATGGATTCTAATATTTTATACCAACGGTTTTGTTTACCGTCGGAATTTTCATTGGAATTTTCCAACGGTATAATGTAGCATTGGAATTTCCGTTGGAATTTTAAAAATTTCAACACTTTTCTATTTCGTTTGAATTATTTTGTTGGAATTTAATTATTTTCTTGTAGTGTTACTAACAAATTTGATGGGGCAATATTCTTTTATTTACTTCCACGTGAACAAGCTGCTCAAGTAGAGTCAGATATAAAAATGAGACAGAGCAACAAAATATTTCTTAGCTTCCCGTTTGCTTCCAAGAATCGCAGCAGGGAAGGTGGGGGCTTATGTTGGGGATAAATTCGATTTTTTCTTATTTTATTATTTACATATTCATTTAATTCAATTTTTTTAATTATTAACTATCATCGGGTCAAAATTATCATTAACCAGCCATTAGGCTATAATAGCCTAAGCGGCCCATCATTTACATTGTGCCCATGAGGTCCATCATCCTAAATATAAAAAGGTTCATCATTAATCATTTGTAACTATTCTCAAGTAAAATCTCTTAATTATTGTCCCTTTGCTCTGGATTAATTCTCCTACACGTGATGACTTAGCGTAGGAGGGGCCTCCGTGAGACAACTCCAAGGACCTCCTAGCCTTGTTAATTTGTTATGTATGTTGTAAATTAGTTCTCACTCAAAGATTTCTTTAGCTTTGGAGGATCGGCTCATGGACAAGCCCAGTCCTTGGGTAAGCTTAGCTCACCGATTTCCTCAATTCCTGGGCAGAGAAGTGGAATTTGGACTGTCAGACTCAACTACCTTAACTTGAAGTGATCGGCATTTTCTTGCATTGTCATCATTATTATGTTCCATCTTTTTATTTTATACTAGCACTTCAACTACTTATTTTTAAAATAAAATCCGAACATTTTAGAAACTCTAAATATATTTCATATAATGGGAAAACTAGTAAAATCTTTTGTATAAACTAAACCAAATACCCTCTATTTAGGTGGGAAGTGTTGAATTAGGTGTAGGTCTTTCTATTTTTATGCATGGAAATCTGGGAAATCAGACGGCTTGCCTTATTTATCAAGTCACATAATATTATTAAAAAAATATTATTAGTGATAAAATGTAAAAACATAATTCTCTCATTTTTATGGTTGTGTCATTGTGTCTTGATTCTTGAAGAGAATTAAATCATTATTTCAATGATGAGAATATAGGGATATGAGTCTCTGGTCAACTATAAACTAATTTTATTATGAAAGAGACAGGCATCCTCTTATGTAATGTGGTAATTCGTATGTTGACATATTTAATTTGATAATTTTCAATGTTGTAAACCACAGCTTACTTCTGCAGTATATGAGATTCGGACTAATTGAGAACCATTTGTGGCGCGATTGAATGTGAGGAATATTCTATTTTCGGTGGAGAATTTTTTTTTGACAAAAATATGAAAATTTTCAGAAAATATATTTTTTTTCTATTCTCACTTTTTCTCATTTTTTTCTCTCGTCAATCACATCTACACATTATTACACATTCTCCCAAAAAATTTACTATTCACTCACTCACATTTCTAACTATCAATTAAATTCAATCATTATTTTATTATTTTTAAATTAAATCAACTTCCCTTATTATTCAAAATTATTTCTATTAATTAGCTTTTGAAAATTCAAAATTGAAGATCCAAAATGGCTGAAATATAGCTGCTATGTCGAATTTTCTGTCAGGCATTATCCAACTTAAATAAAAATTTCATTTCAAAGTACTCACATGATAATAATACATCTTTGGAAGATCCAGAAGTTTGGGGTGGTAAAAAACATGCAAGTTCATGTTCAAATTCCAATGTTCAATAATTGCCAAACCACACCCCATAAAATCAATCACCCATGACCCATCCCAAAAAAAAAAAAAAAAAAAAAACCAAATGACCCGAGAAAGATCTTTAAAAACACTTGAAATTGTAGATCAAAAAATTTAAGAAGGTAAAAAAAAAAACAAGAACCACAATTTCCAGGGTTAAAAATTAAAAAGTCAATTTAGGAAGTGGCCACCCAAAGAGCAGGCTTCCAATTACTGCACAGTCCTTTATTACCATGCCCACCTTCTTTGCATCTACTCCGCCATTGAAATTTCTCAATACCCATTTCCAAATTAATTTCACCATCAATTAATTCTTCTTTTTCCGATTCAATTTCATGATTTCTGGGTTCCTCAATTTCCTCTTCCACGTTCATTTCTCCGCCCCATTCACCTCCATTTTCGTCTTCTAATTCTTCTAATTCCTCTGTTTCTTCTTCTTCTCCGTCGCCGCCGGCGGCGGAGGTGGTTGCCTCCGCCGCGTCGGAGTTAGTCAAGAAACACAGCCTCAGTCTTCCGTCACTCCTCTCCGCCTGCAGATACGAGTTCCTGAACGGCGCCTCCACGGCCTCAATGATGAGCCGCCCGCCTTCCCTGTGGCGGCGCACTTGCAGAGAACTCGTCAGCGGCGGCGGGAAATTCTTGGTTTCCCGGCAAGAATTGTGAGGAGGGTATTTAGGTAAATTCGTCTTTTCAACTACTGTTTTGTGGGACATCGAATATTCGGTGGAATCTGAATTGGGACTGAATGGTGGGGAGGATGAGAAAATGCTGTCATCGGTGATTATGTCAGAGCCCGTTTCGCTTCCTAAATTTTCAGTGCACAATTCAAGTGATTTTGGGCTCAATCTTGAAAATGATGATTTCGAGTAATAACTCTCTTTATAATAATCCCCTGATTTATCTTTAGGGATTGTTTGGAGAAAACCCCAGTTTCCAAATTCAAGATTTGATTTAACATCAGATGGAGATTGATCATCGGTGATTCTTTGCTTTTTGCAGAAATCCAAGGCTTGCGGCGGCGCCGCCGCCAGTTTGAGCTTTAGGGTGGTGGTTGTTTCTGTGAGTTGGGACTCAAAACAAGAGGACACGAGATTTTGGCAAACTATAGTTGACATGGTGAAGAATAAAATATATGGGTTTCTATAATTGAACAAGAAAAATTAAACTAGGATGAATAAATTCTTTTTTTTTTTTTTTTGGTTTCTTGAATTTTAGTGAAAAGGAGAGGGGAGAAGAAGAGAGAGGGCTGAACGAAGGATAAGTGAGGGGATGGAGGTGAATTTGTAGTGTCCAAAAAGGTGGTGTGGAGATCTTGTGTGTGTGGGTGTGCGTGTCTCTGTGTGCGCGGAAAAGACTTTGCTTTTCGCACCACTTGAATTATACAAATATTTATTCTGCCACACACAAACATTTGGTGAAAAAGAATTAAGTGAATAATTAAAACTTTTTTTTTTTTTAGGTGAGTGAATAATTAAAACTCCCCAGTTTGGAATGGAAGTAATATTCCACTCCATGTATCCTATGAGTTTTTATTTTTTTGAGTTTTTTTTTCTAAATTAACCTTCAAACAAAAATATTTTTTTTAAATAATGATGTGACAGCTAGCATTCATACGTGATCTTATGGTGTTTTGTTTGATATTTCAATTCACCATTCATATGTTTAAATGGAGGACTATATTTTCTATTTCTTCATTTTGTATTCTTGGATGGATGATATGTGTCATTGATTGTTTAAATGTTTGAGTGTCTCTCTACATGTTATTCATCCAGCCGATGGAATACAAAATGGAATAGGAAAATAGAATAAAAAGTCTGAATACTTAAAATGATGCATTATTATACCGGTTGGAATCACCTATTCCAAAATGTTGTTTCTCATATCTTATTCCACCGCACTAACAATTGTCATTTGTTTAAAATTACCATATTCATTTTCAAATATAAATTGTGGGTTTTATACACTACAAGAAAAAATCAATTTACCTATAGAATAATTTGTTAGTAAGTATTAAAATAACTTAAGTGTATGTAAGATTGTTATAGGTAAAATCATTGTAGGTAAACAAAATCTTAAACTATTGGTAAATACCTACAGTATTTCTGTCGGTAATTTAAAAACTATTGTTGATTTGTCGGTAATTGGTCAATATATTTATATTTTTATTATGTCGGTATTATGTATGTAACTGTAAAATTTAGTGACGCAATTATTTATGTTGGTAAACCGAATTTTTTTAGTGATAAGGCAAATGATAGCGGTTTAAAAAATATGTGGCAATTATCTGTGTAATGGAATAAAAAATGCAACACCACTTTAAAATAAAGAATCTCATCCAATTATACACGTGACACGGACCTAGTATATTAAAATACAAGATAAAACACATCAAAAGATTCACACTAGTTAGCAATATTACAAAAAAAGAATCTATTTCCACTCACAAAATTTTGTGTGGGTTATATATGTTATTCACGTTGAGTTCTGGAAGGAGAAAAAGTAATATTGGAAATTGTTATAAAAGAAAATTTCTTTCTGATTACCTCATGTGGATAGGAAAACTGTTATGATGAGGATGTCTCACATACCATATATATATATATATATATATATACATGTATGTAGTGCAAAAGGGGGCAGATAGAATATAATATATATCAAGCCAGGGAGAAAAATAGCTTTGATGTTTAATTGATTTTAGTTTTTCATGTCCAAAAAAAGAGTAAAAATATTTGAATGGAATAGTGACGTTCAAAGGACAGCTCAATATATAGTCAATATCGATCCACATATTATTTTTATTCATTATAATTTATAACCAAGGGGATGGACAAACAACTGTTGTCTAAGGAACAAATAATTTCCCATCAATAATTTGAGATTGGATAGTGACTCATAATACTTTCTCAAATTTTTGACTTCATATTAGAAACATTAAATTATTTTAAATAGTTGTTCCTTCCATGTGTGTCTAGGGAGTCAAAATGCATGTTTGGATGGCAATTTAAAGAGGCAGACATCACAATTCACAGCCCACAAGCTTTGAAATTTCCAGGAAAATTGACAATATTTATTGGTAGTCTCCTCCATGTTGAATTGACTAAACTGACCCTATCCACTATGGGAGGAACACACAGGAAATGTGTGTGTTAATGCTAACGATGAGGACATTCATGTCATTCTAGGAAAAGCGTGTTGGGGTTTTGATGGAAATAGTGTATATGGAAACAGCAGAGAAATTAGGTTTATATGACCTCCTAAAACTACACCACATAATAATATTTAACTTATTTCAAATTATATGAGCTGTTATTAATGCTTCAACTTAATTTCATTTTAGTTTTTATTTTATTTTTCTTAAGATTCTTCCTTCCTCACCTTCCCTCACTCATCCTGTTCGCCACACCCACACCCTCTACGACCCCTTGAGCCCTTCGCTCATATAAATGGTTGAGTGGGACCCAATCCAGTCTTAACTTAAAACAAATATTAATAATGTAAATTAAATTTGATAAACCTTCATTTCAAGCCTCCCAATTCACTCAAATAGACAAATCCATATCTTGTTTGTTTTCTTCTGATCACAACGATAAAATTCGTAGGAAACTTGTCAATCTGACCCGACCACTTTAATTATTCGCGTCAGATTTCTCAACCCAAAATAGATCTGCTAGTACACGTGTAACCCGAAATGAACTTTATATTTTAAAAGATTGTACAATTAGCCCATCTATTTATTATGAGTTATATAGGTTAATAGTGAAAAAGAGAATTCACATAATATAAAAGGAGGTAAGTTACATAAAATTCAGTTGATTCTCAAAATGATGCTGCTTTTCAGGGTAAATCAATTTAAATTAGAATTTCTGATAAAGTTCAAATCTTTTTTTTCCAAGCGGAAAGTCTTCTTCTCCTTAGCTGGAAATCTTTTGTTGGCCGGGAACTTACATGTACACACGCAAACATTAGGCGGACTTTGAGGTTGTCCTAGGGATGTCCCTCCAATGCTCAATTAAAATTTATAATGCATTAGTATAAAGGTACGATATAAAATAGTTTAGGGGCGTTTATACAACTTTACCAAAATGTCATATTTGTTAAAGGGCTTAAGTGACGTATTGTTTGTTTGCTGACACCTACAGCATAGAGATTCGAATCCTCCTGATAACAGGGTGGATGAGGATTTCTTGTGTGGTGACTCAGTCTATGACAGCTTAAGACCCCAACTTGTTGAGGCATATCACGCGATTGACCTACTCAACAAAGCTCTAGGGTTTAGCAGTGGGAACTGAGGACCCTCAGCCATAGGGTTCATCCTTTAGTTTCTATAATTCAACAATAAATTTGAGGTCAGATAAATTGATGTTTTTAGTAAATAAAGTCCCATTACTTTAATAGATCTATTTTGTAGCGAGCGCTCCATAGACCTGGGGTAGTGTGGGCAATTGCCAACAAAGCATGTGGGGATACCTCTGATAAAAAAAAAAAAAAAAATCTAATAGATCTATTTTGTAAATAAAGTATGCATGCATAGCTAAACACATTAATTAACCAAACTTTAATTTAATGTTCCACAACTGTGACGTCAAATTGTTCTCGTACGGACACCAACAAAAGATTTGTATAAAAGCAATTTTTCCCATACAAATACATTGAAAAGGGGAATCCCTAATTAATGATATCATCCTCCACTAAATCAAAACCTTTTTTGTTTGTCGGCTATGTGTTAACCTAATAACCTATGAAAATCAAACCCAACGCTATACCCATATGCTTATCGCCTTTTTTTTCCATCTAGAAATTGATTAGATTAATTAGAATATATCCATGTGAGCAGACAAAAATTTGAATGACCTACCCTTATATTTGAAGCCCACATGAATTGTACTGAAAAATATTTCCAACTATGGAAATGCTGAGTGTGTTCATCAAACCTTGAAGGTTAAAAAACATAATTAATTAAATAAATAAATAAATAAAACAGCACAAGTGTGCTGATTCATCACTATATTCCTCTATCGTATAGTACTACTATTTAATGTCGTTGTAACATGGAAAAATATGTAACACCACATAGCTGCGTCATTTATGTTTTATTAATTTGATGTTTACTTTCTAGTACTTTTGGGCAAAATTTGTTTTAAAATTACGATACACAAGTTAAAAGCTTGTTCTTTAAATATAGGAATAATTGCAAAAACTATCCCGAGGTCTAAGCTATTAACAAAAAAAATCCAGAAATTTTTTAAAACTACAAAAATCCCCTTAAAATTTTGTTTTGTATTACACTTTACCCATTTATACTATAAGCAAAAACATTTCAATAAGAACCCCATTTACATAGTAAAAATATTACAATTGCCCTCTTATGCATTTCTGATATAATCAAATCGCATGTGTCGTTTTGTAATTTTGAAATTTCACACATATATAGCACACTTGAGTAAGTACCATTTATGGTAGTTTTATTTGAACCAAAACTCGTGTCTACTATTATATTTTTGGGATAATTACAGACCCTAATGTTTGGGTAGTTTACAAAAGAATCCAGAAAAGATTTAAAAATATAAACTCCCCTTAGCATCCACTTGGCATTTGGAACTGACGTCTTCAAATATTTTATAATTGCATCACTCAACTTTTCTGAATATTTGAAGATGTCAGTTCGTAAATGCCAAATAGTTGCTCAAGATGTCAGTTTTTTTTTATAATTGCATCCTCAACTTTTCCAAATAATAAATATAGTCAGATGAAATGTTGGAGCTATTGTAATATTTAGAAAAAATTAAGGGATGTAACTGTAAAATATTTAATGACGCCGACATATTCCGTTAAGTCAACTAACGGTATGGACAATGTAGGACGAAATCAAACCTTAAAAGAGTTTTGAAATTCGTCTAGATTTTTTTGTAATCACCCAAAACCTCGGAGATTTTTTTAATTATCCCGATATTTGTTATTTCATGTCTGAAATGACTAATGTCATTTTAAGGAATTATGAAGTTGGATAAATTGATACGCTACTAAATAGTGTACTCCGTTTAACACTACGTTTACATCAAACTTTGTCACGTCATAAATTGAACCTACACCAATCCAAAAAATGTATGGTTATTTATTTACACTATCGATCACTTACATAGAGAGAGGAGAGAGAGTATACAATTTCATACAAAGGGAAATTAAATGATTTATACATCTGCAGACTCTGACGTGAATTATCCTTTTCTGATGATTTTTAATGAATTATATATATAGCCCAACATCATCTAAAATTATCCATTGCACTGTGACATCTAACTAACTATAAGTGCTTTGATAAAAGCATAAATTTGGTGCTACTATGCAAGTTGAGGGGGGTACAAATTAAGAGATAAGGAATATCGGGGTGCTTTTTAGCAATTGACGTTCATATAACTATAAAGCTTATCCAGAAAATAACATTTAGGGATAATTACAAAAACACCCTAGAGGTTTAGTCCAATTACAAAAAAAAACTCTAATTATTTTTCAAAATTACGAATAGTCCCTTGTAGTGTTTCATACAAATACCCCATCGAGGTTTATTTTATCTAACAAGTACAACCCTCTTAAGGGTGATTTCTAAGAGAGAAACAGATATTAAAGGGGTATTCTTAATTTTGAAAGATAACTAGATCTTTTTGTAATTAAGCTAGGGTAAAAACTTGCGTGAGACGGAGCCCTTACACAAAGTTTTAAAGGTTTTTTTCTCAGATTTTTTTTTCTTGGGTTTATATTTATTTTTTTAGGGTTTATTTTATTTCTTGGGTTTATTTTTAATTGATTTTGGTTTTTATGATTTTTAGTTTTTTTTAGGGTTTATTTTTTATTTTTTGGGTTTATTTTTGTTTTTCGGGTTTATTCTTCATGGTTCATGTTTTTAGGGTTTATTTTTGTTTTTTCATGGTTCATTATTATTTTTAAATTTATTTTCATGGTTCATGTTCTCAAGACGGAGCCCTAGGAGGTCCGTCTCACGGATTTAGATCCGTGAAACCGTCTCACAAGAGACTTGCTCTTAAGCTAGACCTCCGGGTTTTTGTAATTATCCATAACATTTATGTGAGAATCCGTAAATTTTATATAAGACCACATTTGATTACGTTCAAACCACTAACATATTTCGAGTATAAAGTCTGATCAAATTAGACCCTGACAATTTTTTATTTTTCAATTATTGCATAACTAGGCATGTAATTTAAGTAAAATAATTGTTAAATTTGTCAGAAAAGGTTAATGAGAGTGAAAGGTGGTTGCTCAAAAAGCTTGTGAAAAGTATATATTGTGTGGTGTGTGGTACCATTTATAACAAGGACCTACACTCACAAAACTCAGATTTGATTGCTCGATTTAGAAATAAATGTGGTCCTAATTACATCCCATTAACACTCTACAAATAAATAACCCCAATTAACCTTTGGTGACTCTGAACAAGCATGCTTTTAGTTCATTTATTATGCAAAAATTAAGTACAAAACAAAAGCTTTTTCATTAGCAAGACTAAGCATATTTTAGGTCAGCCCACTTAGAGCTAGAGGACAATTGTTTAGCATCAAATACCATCTGTATTTTTTTGATTTTTTTAATTTAATTAAACTATCACTTAAGGAAGATTGCATCATTGTTTTTTTTTTCCTCCTTTTTTTAATTAAATGAAAAAAAATTCATTAATATATATATACAGAAAATCGTAATTTTCCGGTTTCCCCTTAATTTTTATTTTATTTTACAAAATTAGTTGCAAAATCGAATTATATAACATCCATAAAAAATTAACCAGTTTGTCTTTTCTGTAATTTATTATATTTCATCTTTCATTACAAATTTATTGATACACGTCAATGGCGGAGCCAGGAGACCCTAATAGGGTAGGCTGATACACAAAAATGGGATGGGTCGGATAGAAAATCCGAAAAAAATAATACAAATTATAACTAAAAAAATATATTCTCACTAAAGTTTTCTTTAAAAAGAGGGTTGGGCCAGGGCTCAGGTTGGCCCAAGATCCGCCAATGAATACACGTCTATCAGTTGTTTGACCATGGTGTTTCAATACGGGATGAAATAGCGAGTCGGGAGAGAAAATCAACATGGGTGGATCGACCTTAGTCCCAGACTAGGCTTCAGCTCAGGACTGCCAACTCTCTATAGCTCATATATAAATTACAATTTTTCTTATATTAATAATAATAGTCCAACTTTATTTATTATTCCGTTCACTCATATTTAGTCCAAATCTCATATAAACAATTACCCAATACTCACGTCCTAAATCCATTTATAAATTCTATTATTATCAATATTATGTCTTGAATGCTCGTCAGATACAACTCCAACAAATATTGGGGAAGCATACAATTTTATAATATTGAAAATTTTCATATTCTAGCACACTCTATCGTCAATTTCTGGATCTCCCATTGAAAATCAATAACCTTAAGTGCAATTAATAATAAGATATTACTACCTAAGGGCCTGTGTCAAACTCTATATGGATATCACCAATTTGCATCACGATCCATCTCTATTTCTTTAATTATTTTGTTTATTTAATTACTTAAAGCCACCCCATGGAAGAAAATATAAAATTATAATACGTCATCTTTTCCTTTGTACCTTGATTGGGCTCAAAAAGTTGGCAAATTGAGATTTTTATGCTCCTTTAATTATATTTTATTGGGGTGATTAGCAAAGAAAACAGAATCCAGTTCATGTATGGGCTTAGCATATCTTTTTGACCACCATGTTAGTGCCGCCTTTCCGTTTCTATTATTAGTAAGTTATTCTAATTATTTTATTCAAAATTAGAAAGTCTACGGTGGGAAAAATATATATGCTATAACAAATTGTTAGGTAATGTTTTAATTATATTACAATGTACGAGAGTGTATTTAATTCATATTTTTTGTTCTAAAAAAAATACTTTTTTAGTATATAATTGAAAACATCGTTCACTGTCAAAATTCTATTAAAAAAGGATGCGATCGTAGGTTTTTTATTTTATTTATTAATAAAACTTTTTCAAAGTTTACGTGACTTAAGCATTAGGTTTAACCAGTGTTCTAAAAAGAACTAGGCGCTAAGCCGGTGGCATACTGGCGTCTAGCGCCTAGGTGGAGGAGTTAGGCGGAGCCTAATCGCAAGAAAAATATAGGCGGACAGCGAGAGTCTAGCGTTTAGGCGAGAACTAATTGGGGTTATGCGGAGACTTTTAGAAGAACGAGTTTAACAACCTGTTTCTAGCTAATTGTGAAAAGAATTTAGTACTAATTCTGTATCGAGCCCATGAAAGCATTAGATTAATTAATACAAGTTGACATAGGGGTACTAGGTTATCTTTCCAGAAAGACAATTAATGTACAAGTACTTTGCATCGCATCTCAAAGACTCAAACTGGGGAATATTAATCATGATTATCATCATACTATAACTCTGTCATTTTCATGTCATTTAATTTAATCTGTGTTTAATGTACGCCGTAGTACTTATTCACAAAATTTAAGAACAAGATATTAATAAAATTTACCGAAAGCAAAGAGACAAACAGAATCTGAACATAAAAATACGTAACAAAAATTCCCGGAGTATAGCAAGCTGGAGTATATTTTTGTTGTCAAGTTTCTAAATAAATATTATTTGTGTAATTTATTTTTTGAAGGAGAAAAATTAACTTTGTGAACTTAAATTGCATGTGTGAAACAGGCTTAATTGCAATTTAGTCCTTTAACTCTTATGGTTTGTAGTTTTAATCCTATAACTTCTTGACGTGGCAGTTTCACTCTTTAACGTATTTACGCTTAAGTCAAAATAGCAATTCCAGTAGTTTAACTTTTAATGGTCATATTTTTGGGTATTTTAGCTAAATGACAATATTATTATGGGAACAAATGAAATGCTGAAACAACCGGTTGGGATCAAGATCGCACAAAATCAGAACTTACAAGATCAAATTTGTACAAATGAGAACTTATGAGATCGAAATTGCACCATAATCAAAATCTTAAATGATGAAAATTGTTAGCTAAACCATTTTCAAGACCAAAACTAGTCCCTATAGTTGTGGGGCCAATTTTGCAATTAAGCCGTGTGAAACACCAACCTATTGTAATTAAAATATAGGTTGTTAAGCTTTTACACTGATCCGCAAGTATGGAATACTGGCACCTAAATTTAATTTATTTTGAAAAATGAATTTAACAAGAAAATAAAATTGAAAGAAACGCAGAGAACTTGTGTAAATAATTTCCCAACAAAGAAAAGGTGAAAGATTGTGAGGGGATAATTAATTAATTAATAACTATAAATTGAAGTATATAAATAAATAAAACCCCATTTAACATTTTAAGTCACGTAGATCTTCTATTTTAAATTGTATTTCATGTATTTAAAGTTTAAACTATTTGAAATATAAATATTTGTGTGATATTATTGCTTAATTGAGCATCCACCCGACGTTGTCGGAACATATATCATTCATGTTACCATTTGCGTTAACAAGTACTGAACACAACATTAAAACAAGTAGGAGAATCATCTTTTGAAATTGTGCATTAAATTACAAATCATTGACCCAAAAAAACAAAAAAAAAAATGACTCAACTGAAAGAATGACTACTTAGGGAATATTAGTACACAATATTGTACATGTAACTAATGATGATTTTGAATAGATTTTGTTGGTGATAAATTCGACTTTTCCTAATTCATTATTTTATTATTTTACATATTTATATTATTCCGAGTTATTTAATTAATAGCCCAATATTATTAACTATTACTTGTTTACATATATAGTTATTCGGCCCACACGGTGCCCATTATCACACTATGCCTATGCGGCCATCAGTCCAAGTATAAAAGGTCCCTCATTCATTAACTTTACGCGTATTAGATTGTTGTCTTTTGCTCTGAAATGGATCTCCTACGACTTGAGCATTGAAGGGACCTCTCTCGTTCATCACACTAGACCCGTCTAACGTTTGCTGGTGTTGCAGCCTTGCAGGCAAGTTCATATCCAAGAAATTTATCGGAGAAGAAGTTGAACCTACTAATCTGATATCTTGACTTGGAGTCAGTGGCGTAGGTAGGGGCCAACCTGCTCTCCGACCCTCCATTTTTTTTAAAAAAAAAATACAAGGTAAATTTTTCATAAAAAAAAAAATTAGTTAAAATTTATATGATTTTTCATTTAGTTTTTTATCTGACCCACCATAATTTCGTGTATCGACCCAGCCCGTAATATTTCCTAGTTACGCCATTGTTTGGAGTGATCTGCACTTTTGAGCGGCATTAGATTTATTATTATTTATCGACGTTGTTTTGTTATCAAGAAAAAATAAGAGGTGATAAATCAACTTTAGCAAATTGTTATACATTGAAGGCTAAATTGCAAAATATGCCCTATAAATATTGAGTGGTGGCAAAATAGGACAGTAACTTATTCAACTTGCAATTTAGGACAATAATTTTTTTTAAAAAAAATGACAGATTGAGGACTAAATTGGTCGCCGATTTCAAAAATTCCCCAGAATCGATTCTCAGTTTGGGGATTTCATTATTTTCGGTCCTAATTGCTAACTAAACATATGACCTAACAAATTCACGATGACTTGGATGATAAAAAGGAAGCATAAATAAAACTACCCACCCCCTCAGCAAAATCGAGGCCCAAATAAGTTGGAGAAAACCCAGAAAATTGAATCGCTGCTTCTTTTTTTCATCAAAGTCATCGTGAAATTGCTAGGTCATATGTTCAGTTAGCAATTAGGACAGAAAAAATGAAATCTCCAAATTGATAATTGATTCCGGGAGAAATTTGAAATCGGCGGTCATTTTAGTCCTCAATCTGCCATTTTTTTAAAATTATTGTCCGAAATTGCAAGATGAAAAAGTTATTGTCATGTTTTACCACCAACCAATGGTTACAGTGCATATTTTACATTTTATCCTACATTGAATCCACTTCAGAGAAATACCCACACTTAAAAAGAATAAGAATAAGAAAAAGTAAAAGGAAAGAAAGATCTGACTTTCGAGGCAGAAAAACATATACATCATCAATTTGCTGCTTTGTTCATATCCATATTCTAAAGTTGGTTACTTTCAAAATTCTGTTTTTGCAGATTGCAAATACCAATAAATTTTGTTTGCTTGAGATTATTAAATTTTCTTTTTCCAATCTTTCGCCAGAAAACATTGAAGGGTTTTTTAATATTTGGGTGACGACAATGTTCCTGTGCGGATTATAATTCTCTTTACCACTATTTTCACCAGAAAAACACTGCACCAGATAATTTGTTAGGTATGTCAATGTTGTTAGAGTTATTAAAATATTAAATGATTAATCCCCTCAAAAAAAAAATATTAAATGATTAAGTTTAATCTTTTAAATGATGAGGTCATTCAAATTTAATATGGTATGAATGGCCAACCATAAAAAGAAGTCATGTGTTCGAATTTCACCGTTACCTATAAAAAGAAAATGTTCTACGTGCAAGGCTTTATAAATAACCCGCCGCTTATACGTGAGAGGAGTGTTAGATTTATTAAAATACAGTACATCTATGACTATAATAACTTAAGTTTTTAGATAAGTTGATCACTCAATAATAAATGCTTTTGTTTAGTGATCAACTTAATAATTTGTTGGTGCTAAGGCATAAATCCAACAGTGAGAAGTTGCTCTCAGAACACTTATTGTATAGAAATAATTTCACTTGAGCAGACATTTAAAGAATGGTTATTTATATTAAACTCCCTAAACTATATATACTGGTTTTTTGCACTTTGCCCCTTCAACTTTTTCTGTGACATTTTAGCCCATGAATTTATATTTTTTGTAACACTTCCACCTTTACAGGGGATATGGTGTGGAAAAACACTAAGTTCAGGGACTAAAATATTATGAAAAAAGTTTAGGAGAAAAAGTTAAAAAAAAAAAAAAGCAAAACTCGTGTTCAAAAGTCGAAGGGTATAATTAAGAAACATAATATTATGTGCACCGATTTGCCTTCGTAATAAAAAGGAAACAATCTTTTCACGGCCTGGTGGTCAGAAAATTGGTCTGTGATTGTTGGTAGTGGGCTTTAGTTATACAATCCGGGGCCCATGTACCAGAAATGGCCTACAGTTCGGAGCCTTGGACTCTGTGGACCCATATGGATTCGGGGCATCTTAATGGGCCTCTCATTGTTTACACCTTGGGCATAGGCAATAGGCGTTCTTTTTTTTTTTTTAATCAAACAGCGATAGATTTTATATCATCAACTCAACCAAACAGCACCATGGCACACATGCCCAACAAAAAGCTACCAGGGAACATTTCTCCCAAGTAGAAAACCGCCACTCAAGGGGCATAAATCAGACAACAAAATAAAACTGGGACCAGAGTTAAATTACAAGAAAAGACCCCATCCAACACAGGAAGCAATCACAAAACAGCAGCAGCAATCGATCTGCTAAACACAGCATGCCAAAAAAAGCAGGAGAGTAACTTATCTCACTGAGTACATACACCTAAGATAAATTCCTCTCCCTCCTCAAGGATGATTCAAATTCCATCCACTCCCCTTGAGCAAGAGCCACCATTTCAGCTTCTGAAATTCTTTGATTCTGAAACATCCACGCATTTCTCGTCTTCCAAAGCCACCATAGCAGATAGGTAGACAAGTTAATTCTGTCAACAAAAACTGGATCCCAGGGGAGACAACATACTAACTGCCACCATTCTTTCAAAGTGATATTTTTATGATAGACCCCATCCCAACTGACAGGGGCTATCTTTCACACCTTCTTAGCCCTCTCACAGTGAAAAAACAAATGGTCCTCCGTCTCCTTCCCTTCACTGCACCAGCCACAAGTAGTGTCCATCCCCATGCCTCTTTTTTCCAAGTTACTCATCACAGGGAGAACATTATGGATTCCTTTCCAAAGGAAGTGTTTAATTTTAGCTTTGATCTTCAACTTCCACACCTTTTTCCATAGTGTTCTGCGAATTTCCCTAGCCATACTCCCTTCTTCAGCATCCAAGCAGTGAAGCTTGTTTAAGCACAGGGCTGTGTATGCAGATTTGACTGAGTAAATCTTATTAGGTGTGAGCTGCCAAATCAAGCGATCTCTCTCTTGCTGCCAGAATATAGGAGTCTCAACAATGGCCTTGATCTCCTGCTCCTCAAATAATTGATTCAACAACACCACATTCCATTCTCTCCCATTATTCTGTAGTAGTTCCCTCACCCAAGTAAATCCCCCGTGAGCCTGTCTACCACCACAAGGAGTAGAGGAATGATGATTCAAAATCCAAGGATGGTTCCAGATTCGGATAGAACTCCCATCAGCAATCTGGTATCGCAGCCCAAACTCCAG
Source organism: Rehmannia glutinosa (assembly GCA_016081115.2). NCBI lineage: Eukaryota > Viridiplantae > Streptophyta > Magnoliopsida > Lamiales > Orobanchaceae > Rehmannia > Rehmannia glutinosa. The sequence goes on from JABTTQ020003468.1 coordinate 458,073, forward strand.
CACATACTTGGATTTCATTAGACTTTTCCACATCCATGAGTCAGAGGGTTTAATGACAGTTCGAAGCAGCCCCCCTTGAGGAAAGTACCGAGCCCGCAAAAATTTGGCCACCAATGAGTTTGGCTTCATTAGAATCCTCCAAATTTGTTTTGCAAGTAAGGCATCATTAAATAATCCAATATCTTGAAATCCCATACCCCCTCATCCTTAGGCCAAATCATCTTATTCCATCCAACCCAATGCATTTTAGCACCACCATCCGTCCTATTTCCCCACCAAAATTTTGAGATCACTTTGTACAGATCACTATAGATTCCACTAGGTAATTTATAGCAAGACATGACAAAATTAGGGAGGGCACAAATTACTGACTTGATCAACACTTCTTTTCCAGCAAGACTGAGAAAATTAGCTTTCCAATTCTGGACTCTCTTATTGGCCACCTCCACAGCATACTTGAACACTTCTTTCTTAGCTCTCCCAATAGTCAAGGGCAGCCCCAAATGTTTGATCTTCCTGTGCTCTTGCATTCCATTCAGAATGTGACAAATATCCCTTTTTAACTCCCCTGCAGTGTTAGCACTAAAAAAGACAGAGGATTTCTCAAAATTGATCTTTTGGCCTGATGCAACACAATATTTATCCAGCAGTGATGAGAAATTCTGAGCCTGGACACAATTAGCCTCACAGAAGAGAAGGGCATCATCAGCAAAAAACAGATGGTTAATAACAGGAGCATGTTTAGATATTTTCAGCCCAAAAATCTGGTTATTGTTCTTGGCTTGCACAATGAGATTAGAAAAAGCTTCTGAAATAATGAGAAACAGATAGGGATATATTGGATCTCCTTGTCTAATTCCTCGAGTTGGACAAACATAACCCCCACCTCACCATTCACCAAAAATGAAAATGAAGATGAGCTAATACAAGCAAGAATCCAATTCACAAACAAGCAAGGAAATCCCATTTTTTCATCACATTCACTAGAAACTGCCACTCAACACGATCATAGGCCTTAGCCATGTCAAGTTTAATAGCCATAAATTTTTTTGCACTCCTCCTATTACCATTCAAATAGTGGAAACATTCATGAGCTATAATGATGTTATCCAAAATTTGTCTACCCGGGACAAAAGCGGTTTGGAATTCACTGATACAGTTACTAAGACAGGGTTTAATGCGATTGGCCAATATCTTTGAAATGATTTTATAAACAGTGTTGCAAAGACTTATTGGCCTGAACTGGGCAATAGAAGAAGGGTTTTTGACTTTAGGGATTAAACAAATAAGAGTGAAGTTCATGCTCTTGAGCATTTTGGGAGACACAAAAAAATTTTTAACAGCTTTACACACATCAAGATGAACCACATGCCAATAGTATTGAAAGAAAAAGGGATTCATACCATCCGGCCCGGGGGCCTTCTGAGGACTTAGGGAAAAAAGAGCCTCTTTGATCTCTTGGTCCTCAACAGGTCTAGAAAGCCTTTGACTCTGTGCATTAGAGATTGAGCATGGGATTCCATGAAGCAATGAAAGATCAGATGCATCCCCATCAGAAGAGAACAAATCCTTATAGAAACATTCTATTTCCTTCATAATTTTCTCTTTTGACTCACACACCTCACCCCTTCTAGAGATAAGTCTTTCAATGCAATTCACTTTTTGTCTTTGAACCACACATGCATGAAAGAATTTTGTGTTTCTATCCCCCTCCCTCAACCATTGAATTCGAGATTTTTGTTTCCAATACATCTCCTCACTGGCATAGGCCTGATTCAAAACCCCTTTCAAACATTCCCAGGTCCTCCAATCTTTTTGATTTCCTTTACAGCTTAATTCTTCCAACTTTGCAGCCGTTTCTTCAATGACTTTAGCAGCATTCAAGTTTCCTTCTCTATTCCAAGCCAACAGCTTAAGTCTGCAGTTTCTAATTTTCCCATGGACTTGAAACATAGGAGTACCCTCGACTTTGGTTTCCCAAGCCTCTGTGACCACCTTCTCAGCACCATCCTTCACCACCCATCTCCTATCAAATACAAAACGCTTCTTATATCTTTTTTTCCCCGGCTCAGATTCCAACATAAGCATGAGATGATCAGATGAATGCCTGAATATATGTTTAACAACGGCCTGGGGGTGCTGGAGCATCCAACTAGAGGATCCAAACGCTATGTCTAATCTTTCTTCAACAAAACCATTACCCTCCCTCAAATTTGACCAGGTAAATTCATATCCACTGAAATATGATATTCTTAAAGCTTCAATTGCATCATATATCTTCCTTTTTTTCTTCTTACTATTTCCCTAAAATTTAAAGATGAAATAGTATTCAATGTTCAAAATTTTGTACAAAATCAACACTGTTAGCTCTTAGAATATTGATGTGAAGCTCATGGACTTTTTTGTGGGAGGGTCCACCCACTTCTCAATCCCAATAAGCATTGTTTTATAGTGGGCAAATAGATCATATTAGACTATGCGGATTAAAGTTTATACAAGAAGGAAAATTTTATGTAGCCAATCCAAATTAGTGGGCCTAAATGTGTTGACCGGAACTTGGGCTTTGAATTGGGTCCACATATTTGTGGGGAATTTTCCTAACTATGGCAAATTTGAAAACAAATTATTGAAGTGAGGTGATTGTGGGATGATTTGGCATATTACTCGTTGGCGCACACGGTAAATGCGCCTGAGCTATTATTAGCGCACATTGAATGTCCCCAGACTCGCCAATCCTTATTAAATAAAAAAATTAAAAAAGCCTCAGGCGCACCTTGCAGGTGCGCTAGCACGAAAATACGAGGCTCAAGACCAAAGTAGTCAATGCCGACAAATGACAACAGAAAGAAACGCACGCCACAAGCACACACACTAAGTTTACAACATTGGTGGCGGACAACGGCGGTTTCAGCAGGAGTTTTGCGGCTTCGGTGGCGGCAATTTTGCGGCGTGATTTCGGCGAAAGCGAAAAATGTGATGGCATTTTTCAAGTATGTCTTAAATTAATTTTTATTTTATAATTTATTGTATGTTAATTTTTGTCTGAATTTGAGGTATGTTAGTTTCATCATAATATGTTGTAATTGTTAATATTAAGTATGTGTTAATTTTTTAGGTAATTTGCTTAATTATTGTAAATGATTTCAATTCTTTAATTATATTATCATTACAATATATAGCAATATCAAACATGATTACCATAATCATATATTTTGGAGGACAAATTGTATTTGGAAGTGATGTGAGATATGGGTAACGCAATTGATTGGTCTTGCTAGAAGGATTTTCATGAAGCGAATTTTGTGAAATTGACTGAAATATTAATTTCGATGACGGGGGTTGATGTAAGTCACTTGAAGTTAAAGGTTTCTGCTAAATATTATTATAATATGTGTGGAGTTATATCTATTACAAATGATCGAGATTTATGGTTTTCTCTAAATCTATTGGTTGGGATTGAGTTGTTGATTTGTGTGTCGAGTTAGAGCCCGTAATTCAGAATGTGGACATAAATTCTTCAATAGAATATGATTATTACCAGTATGCTGAATTCCTTTGATGAGATAGGGTTCCTGGCCTATCTGCAGTTACATAAGGTGGACCTAGTAATAAAAATATATTGATGTTAGTGGACCTAGTAATGAAAATGATGATGTTGGTGGACCTAGTAATGAAAATGATGATGTTGGTGGACCTATTAATGAAAATGCTGATGTAGGAGATATTTGTAGATGAGATAAACGTCTAAATTCAACCGATGAAAGTTCATCGATGAGGGATCTTTGGAGCGGATGTAAATATTTTGGCTTGAAGTTGTTAAATTCTTTATTGTAAATAATTTCACTTCCCGTGACTTCACCGATATCAAAAATAATGAAATAGTCTTCTTCCCTCCCCTCCCCTCCCCTCCTCCCTCCCCTCCCCTCCCCTCCCTTCTATTGCAAAAGATATTATTCAATTTTTTTTATCTTTTTTTATTTTAGTACTTTTTTTTTTAGTGTTATCTTATTTTAATTAAAGTTTATTTTTCAGATAATGAGAATCCTAATTGTTTGCTATCCAGTGGTCATGACATGTGCATTTTTTGTTGTGAGTTATTTTATGTATCTCTGATCGTTCAGCGATCGAGAAACAATGATAGACTTGGAGTAACCACCGTCGTTGCCTACCCCATCACCGCCGCCTACCCCGCGCCAAACAGTGGTAACTTTGATGAAACTCTTTTTAGATGAAAATTTTAAGATTAATATGCTATGGTTCGAGTGTTCATGGCTACGTAGATATGGACATTTTTCCTTAGTTATTTTGTATCTTAACTTCTTACCTCTCTCTTATGTAAGTTATCTCATTCACTATTTAATTCTCCATGTTTTATTTTGTAGTTTCCTCCATGTTCGTATTATACTTCCCATGATGCTTATACAAAATATTAGAGCATGGACATTTTGATTGACATTGCTTTTTGCTTTATGGAAATTAGCTCGTGAATTTAAATTGTTGGAAAATATTTACACATCAAAATGCAATACATAACAAAAATTAGTATTTTTAAACAACGGGTTGGTTCAGGTCAAACAACATAATCAGGCTATGTCGGGATTTCTATAGATTAAGTTTTTAGGGTAATAGACCATCTCCAACCCTACTCTATACATTGCACCAAATGCTAATTTGAAGTAAATCCATCTCCAACCCAATTTCATTTTTTGCGCCAACATGAAGGTTTGAACACTTAGGCCATCTCCAACCCAATATTCTATTTTAGTGCGGTTTTTTGCGCTAAAATAGTGCAATTCTCGCACCAAACTTAAATATTCATCTCCAACCCATCTACTTCAAATTTTGTACTAAAAGAAATATTCCTTGAATAATTTTTATTATTTTAATACAAAAACTAATTTATTAAAACCAACTATTTTTAACATAGTATTATAAATCCACATTTAGTAATTAAAAATATATTTTTTTATTATAACTAATCTATTATAATATATTAAATAAATAATTTAAACAATTAATAACAAGATTAATAGAGAAAAAACGTGGCATTCAGGTAGATAAAATTAAAAGTACTAATTAATAATACAACCAAAATAAACAACTAAATTAGAAATTCATAGTTATTTAATTCTCAGAATTGGTATACTCCTCACAAAAATGATCTATTAATGCATTGTGAAGTGCAATATGAGCTTCTTTATCCCTGATTCGTTTATGTCGAGCGAGAAATTATTGAAATCGGATATTTTCATCGACCACCATTTCCACATTAGGAGTTGGTGCTTCCATTGCACCTTGAATCGGTGCATCGAGTTTACGTTCATCCTCGACAATCATGTTATGCATTATTATACATGCAGTCACTATATCATGTAGATCACTTTTTCTCCAAACACGTACTGGTGCAGCCACAATTGCAAATCGTACTTGTAGAACTCCAAATGCATGTTCAACGTCTTTTCTGCATGATTCTTGTTTCATTGTGAAATATCTTTTTTTGGACCACGTGGGTCGTGGATAGTTTGTAACCCATGTTATATTCTTTTCCTTGAATTACGTAATTTGCGGGAGGAGCAATACCTTTAGCAAGGTTAGAAAAGAGATGGGATGCCTCCAGAATATTAATGTCATTATTAGATCCAGGCATTCTCAAGCATGTGTGCCAAATCCAAAGATCATAGTCAGCTACGACTTCCAGAATAATAGTTGGGCTTCCACTTCGACCAACATATTGTCCTGCCCATGCAATTGGGCAATTTTTCCATCTCCAATGCATACAATCTAAACTACCCAACATTCTTGGGAATCCACATTGCTTACCAACATGCAATAACCTAGGAACATCATCACCAGTAGGAGATCTTGGATATTGCTCTGCAAACTCCTCAATAACATCACGACAAAACCGATTCATACACTCAATTGCAGTAGAATCTCCAATTTTAATATACTCATCAGTTGCATCTATCGGAATGGCATATGCAAGTATCTGTAATGCTGCTGTTATTTTTTGAAAAGTTGATGATCCGAGCCTTCCAAGCCCATCCCTTTTTTGTACAAAATAGTTGTCATGATTTTTTCACAGCATCCGCAATACAAAAGAATAAACTTCGAGACATTCAGAATCATCTATGAAAGATTGTTTCATCGTATCTTGGATTTTCAGCAAAATAATCATTGAACAAATTGCGATCAGTGATTTCTCGATTGCGATTGATTACAACATGACCAGGAACTAAGCCCCTGCAATTAGCTTGAGTTTGTTGTTGGTTCAGTAATTGAGCAATCACGTTGTTGTTTCTTGCCACAATACGAGTTACGAATTCTTCTTCTTTATTGATGGCCTTAAGCTCATTCAGATAATTGTCTTCATCATCAGAGAATGAACATGAGTCTGATGATGAAATATTAGATGGACCACCAATATCGAAATTCATTTTTTAGGGGATTAAAAACTCTAATGTTATTTTTTTAAGTGTAAATGGTGAATGATATGTTTGGATGAAGAAATCAAATGAACATGATATTAACATTTATAAATTATTGTAGATAGGATAAGGAAATCTAAATCATTCGATCTTGACCATCAAATGAATTCCCTTAAATCTGGACCATCTAATTCAAGATAGGATAATGTAATCTAAATGATTCGATCCTGGCCATCAGACGGATTCCCTTAAATTCAGACCATACAATTCAAGATAGGATAATGTAATCCAAACGGTTTGATCCTGGCCATCAGATTGATTCCTTTAAATCTAGGCCATCCAATTCAGGATAGGATAAGGAAATCCAAATAGTTTGATCATGTCCATCAGATGGATTTCTCTAGATCTGGACCATCCATGTCAAGATATGAAAATGATTTCTTTTATTCTCAATGTTCCAATAAATATCACCTCACTTTCTGAATTTTAACTCACTCCTCAAGTACCATTCTTCTTGCATTTTCATCTAATGGCTTCAAAATCTAGAAGTTCTTCTTACTCTCGCGAAGAAGATGTACACTTATGTCATATCTATCTTGATGTTTCTCAAAACCCAATCAATAAATCATAGGTATAAACCAATCAAAAGATCAATTATGATCTCGGGTTGAGGATAATTACAACAATTCTAAACTGTATAACACAATGCAAGACAGGAACAAAAGATCATTGTAGAGTCATATGCAAGTTATCCTCCATGCAGTTGGGAAATTAAGGGGATGCATCTAACAAATTGAAAATCTAAATCCAAGTGGTGCTTCAGAGCAAGTTATTGTGAGTAACCAATATTGTTATATAGTAGTGTTATTTGTATGTTAGTTTTAATAATTATCATTAATAATTGTTGCAGTTAAATCGGGCCAAGGAATTACTCGTGCAAGATAAGAACTACTAAAAAGGATTCAAGTTTGATCATGTATGGCCTCTTCTGAAGGATATTGAAAATTTTGCAGCAACAGTTGGTGGGACCTCATCACAATGACATACACAACTGCCAGAGTCTCCCATACCGGTATCTCCAAGATTATCATCATTTTCTATCAACTTAAGTGACGACAATGCTAGTCCTTCATCAGAATGACCTATTTGAGTTAAAAAGGCTAAATTGAAGAGGAAAAAAAATGATCAAAATTTAGTAGTTGCAAATGAGATGAAAGATGAAACTCGACAACTTGTGACTTTATTAACAAATAAATCCACGGATCGACAACAAAATTATGAAAATTGAAATGAAGAGACTACAAGTGGTTGAACAACGAGAAGACAATAAAATTTTATTGAAAGATTTGGATTCTATTTCTAATCCTCAATTGCGGGAGTCTTTTGAAAATGAACAAGAGAGGATTCTGCTGAAAATGGCTCAATAACAACATTTGGGATTTCTTAATACATCATCTTCCTTTGGGCATGAAAAAACATTGAAGGATTCGGAGCTGATCTACCAGTTATTAAGAATGGTCTTTTATTAGTTAATGTGTTTTTATTTATTAATAAAAATTTATTTTATAATGTATTTTCAATGAGTTTATGTTAATGTAATGTAGTTCTTGTTTTCATCACTTAATTATCTTTTAAATATTTTTTTAATTTACTGTTCAAATTTAAATTTATTAATATTAAATATTTTTTTATTAATAATAAATTATACATATAAATTATAATTATGATCTATTTAAAATTATATAAATCTTTAAAAAATACATTGTATAACATATTCTAATATAATAAAACTAAACAAAAAATGAAAAAAAAAATAAAGAAACCCACTGTATATCTACAGTGCTGCGCCATTTATGGCGCATCACTGTTCATCTTGTCAATTTAGTGCAAATAATAGCGCTAGGTTGGAGCTCGAATTTGTCTCCATTTCGGCATTTGACGTCTCGATTCGAGATGGTCGTAGCGCAACACAATCCTTTGCAACATCTTGTTTTTCCTTTTTTTGTTTTTTGTTTAATTCTATTGTTTTTAAAATTGTTATATTAAGGTTTTTTTAAGGATATCTATTTTAAAATGTTATGATTTTTATTTTTAATTTGTTATTTGTATATAGTAATTTGAATAGTTGATTTATTAATTGCTTATTTTGTTGTATTATTAATTGGTATTTTAATTTTATCTACTTGAATGGCATGTTTTTTCTTTACTTAAATCGTATTATTTTTAAATATTATTAATTGTTTAAATTATTTAATGGGTATTATTGAATATAGTAAGATTAGTCATCAAAATAAAATAGGTTCTTTAATTTATTATGTTAAAAAGTAATTGATTATAATAAATAGTTTTTGTATTGAGATAATAAAGAATATTCAAGAAATGTTTTTGTAGTGCAAAATTGAAGTAAATGGGTTGGAGATGCATTTTAAGTTTGGTACAGAAACTGCACATTTTGCACTAAAATAGAATTTAGGGTTGGATAGATTTTACACTATTTTAGTGCATAAATTGCACTATTTTAGTTTGTTCTATGCTTTAAAATATAGTTGACTTTTTCATTGGGGCTATCGGGTCCGATTCTTTTCGGACCAATAAAATTGAAGTTTGTCTTATAGTCAGATCAATATGGGCTAATTTATTTGATAACACATGTAGAGTTCCAAAAAAGAAAAAAGAAAAAAAGGAAAACTGAAATTCACAATCACCAATATAAATGGATCCAATAAGATCTACAAGAAATTACAAAATTTGGGACGTTTTCTTTTGGGACGCAATTGAAATCATCTCAATTAGTTTCCTTTTAGCGACATAATTTTAACATCGCCTCAAATTAAGTGCAAATATTTTCACCCAACTCATTTCGTTCCAGTAATTCTTTTGGTGACAAAAAAAAGAATAATTAAAGATAATTTTTATGTCTGAAAAAATTACCGATTAGGGACATTTAAAATTCGTCTTTAAAGGTCTAAATAATGCTACTTGTGACAATTTCTTCTTATATGTTGCAAAAGAATTTAGTATTTGATTTTCTAGTAATGTTATAGAAAAGACTCAAAAGGCACATTTTTATTAAATTTTACAATATTTTTCTTTCTTACATTTGGCATTTTTTATTACAAATATATTTTTAAAGAATTTCTGAAAAAAATAAAGAGTTAAGGAAATCAAAATATTTGTGACATAACAAATAAAATAGTCAAAAAAGGAAAATTCAATGCGAGACGTTTTGGTACGTCTAATTTTTCCCTGCAACCCGCCCTTTTCTGTTTCATTCCTGCCAACTACACACTTAGTACACTCTCTCTCTCTCTCTCTCTCTCTCTCTCTCTCTCTCTCTCTCTCTCTCTCTCTCTCTCTCTCTCTCTCTTCTCAACAAATTATATTTTCTCTGACATGGAAGCTGGTTGAAGAATTCGATTTTTATGCGGTGAAGGCTCAATCCAGTTTCTAAGGTCTTTCTCCCTCTCTCTTCCTCTCTCTCTCTCTCTCTCTCTCTCTCTCTCTCTCTCCCTTTAATTTTTTATGGTTTTATGCCTGATTTTTGGTTAATAAAGTATTTTTAAGGTCCAACGAAGTTGTTTCTCTTGGTGAAAGCTCCTTCTGACCTTAATTTGCCTTTGCACTTTCTTCCCAAGCGCGAGTTTTCGGCAAAACAGGAAGGTAACTGGTCCATAGTTACCATTTTCCTTTTTTCTCGGCGTTTGTTTTAATGCGATGTGAAAATTGCTTTAGTTATAGTCTTCATGTTCTGGTAAAATTATTGCAGAACTGATAATACCAAGTAGCTTCAGATTTCTTTTTTTGTTCTGCTTTATAAAATTTGAAAATTGATTTGCTTCATTAGCTTATAATGTATTTTGATGGTACAAGTTGAAAGCTAAATGTGAGACTACAAAAACCTGCACTCAAAGATTTAGCTTCGTTGATATAAGCCTTTTTTCCAAAGGTGTTTGAGAAGTTTGCTTTGATATGAAAGACCAGATCCATAGACATGTCAAATTAAGCAAATGTGGAAGAACTAATGAAAATTTAAGATGAAAAATGGTTCGCTAAAGATTTTTAGCAATGGCTTGTGATTCGTTGTGCAGTAATTAGGTGACAGTTATTTGGTATGGATGAGCCCCATGACAGCGGTTTTGTTGACTATTCTGGATCCCAGCCTTTTTGTTGGATATTGCTTCATATACGAATTATCATGGACTCAGTTGTTTATTTTTTTTTATTTTTTTAACTTTTTGGGACATTTTTGTTGAGTATTTGAGTTGTTTGATGACATTCATTGATCACATTGTCATCTTTTGCATGTCCTGTTTCCCGATGTTCGAGTAATAGTATTAACAAATAAAAGTTTATTGAGTTAAGATTTGATACTGAGTTTTCAACTAAAGGTGAAAATATCTTTAACTTGGATTCATATTGCCTGAGCTACTCTTAGGATTGCTTTTGCATTTTGAAATCATGAAGTTGTATCAACTACTAAAATAAATTATGCCAAGACTGACTAATGTAGGTTTAATGGTTGAGTCCATCATTTTTGTGATTTTTAACTGCTAAGCCTGCAATATCCAATCACTTCTTCTTATGTACATACTAACAAGAATATTATATTAAAAACAATATTTCTAATAGGTATGGTGCTCTCTGTTGCATTATGACTCATTGAGCAGAGAAGCCTCATGGAAGTAAGGCTACAATATGTGGATTTGTTGTCTGCGTGCCAGAATCCAGAAGTATAATATGTATTTACATTTAATCCTACCTTATAACTTTAAAATATATCAACATAGCCTAAATCAAGTCATTTTTTGTGCAGAATGTATCCAGGTCAAATTCTTCTGTTTATCTTCTGGATATATTACATTTTTATGATCAAGATTTTTGCCAAAAAAAAAATGGCTGCATTAAGGGTTATGAAAGAATTTTTGTATAATTTGAATACAATGGAAGTCTCCTGGTAAGTGGTGAATCAGTTACCAGTGAAAATTGGAAAGTGAAGTCTTTTCTTTAATTTATTTTTCGTTATTACTTTCTATTGTAAATGTTTGGCAGACTTCAGCAATACATAGTGGTGGAGATGAAACTTCGCACGCGTGAGAGGATCTTGAGGTATGCCTTCTTTTGCGAACTTTTCATCTTGCTTTGATCGTGGCGAGGTTGGACTTGTTCTAAAGTTGCCAAGCGAATATGATTGTTAGTTTTATGGAGAAGTCAATTATAATTTTCCATTCTTTAACTGATGCATCATGAGTATTCTTTTGGCTTTGTACTCTGTTCATTTGTACTATGTTCATTTGTTATTTTCATCTAGCAGCAGTAAGCTCTTGTTAGATACATCATCTTTAATGAACTCAAATTCAATTTTGCTCATTATTTCAGATATGATAATGGCCCTGAAACAAGTCAATGAATGTTCTTGTTATAAATTAGTGTTTGCAAAAGGAATTAAGTGGGTTTGTATGTGGAATTGAAAATGATTTTTGGTTAGGTGTTAAATTTTAACTTTTTCATGGTAAGGTGTTAAGTTTGTTCTAAAGAACTGATTCCCTCTAATATAAATAAGGTAAAATTGAAAAATTAATATGTAATCAGGGATGACAATGGGACGGGTTTGCGACTAAAGCTGACAAAATGTGACAATTGAAAAATTAAGTGGGCTATGTTTTTTTCATACTTGTGTTTTTTTTTGCTTTGTACTCTGTTCATTTGTTTGTCCAAATGTAACTTATAAGTGAGTTGCCACAATGAGATAGGTATTAGTGTAATACTTTGTAGCATTACACTTTCAAGTCTTGCATAGTATTACCGAATTATCAAAGTAAAACTTCCTTCCTTATAAGGTAATTTATAACAACCTGTTTGATTTTTTGTAACATCTACAGATTATTGTCCACCAGGAAACAAGTCCATCCGCAAGGAAAATTATTGATGTTGTCGAGTCCTTGAAGAAAAATATATTAGACTCTTTTGTTGAATTTTAGGTGACAAGTACGAATATGTTTTGCCAAGCATGAGCTTTGTTAGACTCTTTTTGCCTTGTAGCAACAATGTTATTTCATTTCATTTTGAATATATATTCAAGAATGAAATTATATTTTGAATAAATGAACTTATATTGATGTTTATTTCTTATTCTTAAGAAAGTTTTGTTCATATCTTCTACAGTTTATTGTACGACTAGTGGCTTGTGTTGGTGGGGCACAAAAAAAATGAAAAACAAAGAAAGTTCTTTAGAGACGAAAATAAATATCCCTAAAAAAGCCAAATATATAGACGAATATAAAAATGTCACTAAATAACGCTTTTAGAGACGAAATTAAATGTCCCTAAAAAATACAAATATATAGACGAATATGAAAATGTCACTAAATAACGTTTTTAGAGACGAAAATAATAGTCTCTATAACTATTAAAATTTTAAAAATATATTCTTTAGGGACAAAAAATAATGTCCCAAAAAGTTATTTGTGGCGGATGTAAGATGTCACTATACTACGTACTTTTAGAGACGAACAACGAGTACATCGCTAAATGAGCTCTTTAGAGACAAAATAATTTGTCATAAATCGTAAAATGGTGCCAGCCATATGAAAATAAGTGACGTTCTCATTTCGTCTCAGAAGCCAAACCTTTGAGACATTTTGCTTATTTCATCGCTGATGACTTTTAGCGACTGTGATATTGCGACATCGCTTGCGATGTTTTGTTTTTGTCTTAAATTATGTTTTGTGACATTTTTGGGACTTTTAGTGATGTTTTTGTTTCGTCCCAAATTCTGAATTTTCTTGTAGAACTTCATCTTTGAACACAAAATCCCTCTAAAATTAATAAAAGATAATTACAAAATCTGCCTAGATCCAATTTATTTTGTTTCAATTTATTTTAATTTAAGTGGAATTAATTATATTTAAAATAATTATTAAGGATTTACTAAGTATCTTTATAGACATAAATGAACGTATTTGCATATTTATTTATATTGTTAAACTTAACAAACAAATATACATAAGCACATATTAATCTAATTATTTTATATTCTTTCATTTTTATGTTTCTCTATATATTGGGTCAAATTTGGGTTAGACACGATTAACATAAAAAATAAATATTTTTTTTTGAGAAAAAAATAAATATATTAGGTCAGGTCAACTTGCAAGTCAACATGATTAATTTATTTAATTATATAAATAATCAGTAAAATTTAAAATAGTAATTAAAGAATTAACTAAGTATGTTTATAGACTTAAACGATCATATTTGCATATTCATTTATATTGTTAAACTTAACAAACAAATATGCGTAAAACACTATTAATCTAACTTTTTTAATATTTTGTGACCCATTTACTCATTAGAAATAAATGCCCAGGAAAAAATGTATAAGACCTAATCTAGTTGCCTGCAGGAAAGAGGCCATTGGTTGCAAGTGGATTTTTCAACGAGCTCGATAAGATACATAATTTAGTATTTGCTGCGGAGGATTTGTTCTACCCATCACCTGTCTCTGATACTTCAACTTATCAAGGTTCGATTTATTACAAATATTTTTATATTTCATAAATTGATTGGGATCTGAGTTTGAAAATCCTTTAATGTCTGACATTTCATGTGATATTATTCCTTTAAAGTAATATGTTCATATATTGCTTCTAATATAAACTGTTAGATTTAAGTAATATGGTTTTTTGGGAACACTTTGTTTATGTATTGCTTCAGATGTGAATTTGAAAATACTAAATATTTAAGATGGCTATTAAAGTGGGTGTTTGTCATGACCTGATTTTATATCAATCTAAAACGTGTTGATGATTTTGTCGCATTTATATATGCTATTTAATGTATTTTTGTATGCTTCTCATTGTCTCTAACATCTTATAGTTGCTTTTACAACATTTAGTAGATAGGTGATTTTGTCATTTTAATGTTGGTTTCTCTCTAAAGGTAAAGTTCCAGCTCCGCAGATGGCTGAGGTGGAAACTTCAAAGTACTCATTGGATTTGTATGCATTCTATCACATGAGAGCTTGGGAGTTTCTTGTTCTCTATCAGGAACACTCATTGTTGTACTCTGTTTTAGACTTCGGTCTCACATTTTGTGGGTTTAAAATTGCAAAAACACTTCAAACGTTTATTTTGATAATGTTATGTAATTTTCCCATTTTTGCTAGCTTTTAATTAACTAAACTAAATTTGAAAATACTAAATGTTTAAGTTGACAATTAAAATGGGTGTTTGTATTTTGTCATGACCTGATTTTATATCAATCTAAAACTTGTTGATGATTTTGTTGCATTCATATATATATATATATATATATATATATATATATATATTATTTAATGTATTTTTGTGTGTTTATCCTCTGACATCTTATTGTTGCTTTTACAACATTTAGTACATAGGTGCTTTTGTAATTTTAATGTTGGTTTCTTTCTAAAGGTGAAGCTCCAGCTTTTGAGATGGCTGAGGTGGAAACTTCAAAGTACTCATTGGATTTGTATGCATTCTATCATAGGAGAGCTCGGGAGTTGCTTACTCTATATCAGGAATGCCGATTGTTGTACTTTATTTGAGACTTCGATCTCACATTTTGTGGGTTTAAAATTGCAAAAACACTTCATGCGTTTATTTTGATAGTGTTCTGTAATTTTTCCATTTTTGCTATATTTTAATTAACTAAACTATGTATTGACAATAATCAACAATGTCTTACGTGTAAAAGAATTGGCTTTTGTGGAACAAAAGGAAAAATCTAAACTCTTCATCAAGCGGCACCAACTCATGCCTCTTTGTCAATTTTATTGACAAGTTAATAAACAAAGATAGAAAATTATATTTTGCCCTTATAATTATAATTATAATACACGAATGACATTTTAGTCTAACCAAAATTTTACATAAACATTCAGAGATTTATGTTAGTAGTAGATAGTAAATAATAGATAACAACCCGGTAATTTTGTGATGTGGGACAAACATAACATACCCTAATTTATATGAACGGACGAATATTGTTGTGGAATTTAAAAATATAATATCCAACCCATGCATTGCTTAACATTGCCCCTCTTCAACCCTCTCCATTCTTATCATCCTTCAACCCTATTTTTACAAATGAACACAATAAGTCCTTATATACATCACGTGCATAACTTGTAGAATCCCTTTATTGACTCATAGCTTTAAGCTCAGCCGCAAGAGCTTCACATTTGGATTCACTAGAATTGAAGCTACCAACTTCATCATCAACCTAGAACATAAAAATTCATGACATAGAAAACATCTGGAACACCAATGGGCAATGAAGTTTGAACTGAATGAGAATTTTAAAAAAACTTACACTGTAGAGCTTATGGTTATATTTCATCAGATCAACCACCCATGTAAAATAGTTATAGTTCTGCAATCAAAACACTATAATAGTAAGTATGACAAAATATTAAACATTGCTATAAAATTTTGTTGTCCAATTTTATAAATGATACTACCAAAAAATAAATGGCATGAATTCCATGAAAGAGATAGCTTACGGGGGTGTCCCCAATCATGGGATTTAATGGAATTTAGAATTTCATAACATTTTAGGTGTCCTCAATTTGGATTTCTATAGAATCCATAAAATTTTGATGTCCTCAACTTGGATTTTAATGGATTCCACGAAAATCCAGCATCCTCAAACATTCAATGAATTTCATGGATTTCTTTTATAAATTGATTTGGATAGAATTTGGTGGAATTAGAAGTTATATTTATGAAGGACAAATTCCGAGATTCCCCTCTCGGAATTCAAATCCCATCATCATCATCATCATCATCATCATCATCATCATCATAATAATAATAATAATAATAATAATAATAATAATAATAATAATTGTCTATGGTAAAAAAACAAATAACATACTTTCTTTCGCGTACCTCTTCTCATGTATTGTCTTATAATCTCAACATTTCAACGTAAGTTCTACCTTAATTTTATGAATAATCATTTTATCGTTGATTGTCGTTTTATTTCGATTGCTAACATTTTTAATTTTATAGACAAATTTATAGGAAAAAATTAGGAAAATTTATTGCTAGAATAATACTTTGTAGGAATCATTAGTTGATAAATTTTCATTAATTCATCTTGATAGACACATTATTTTGGTGTTAAAATTATGAATTAAAAATATACGGTATAGATTTGATCATTAGTGCTATTATTTTTGATTTAATAATTATTTTAACAATAGTTATTTATGGAAACAATAGTTATTTATGGAACTATTTCATATTTTGACAATTTTAAATTATATTTTTGGATAATTAAAAAAAACTTGAGGTTCGGGATAATTACAAAAAGACCCAGATAATTTTGAAAATTACAGAAAAATCCTTGAGGTTTGATTTCGTCTGAAAAGTTTTTCAAAAATTCCCCCGATATCTATAAAATATTTACAATTACAACCTAAAAATTTAAAATAAAATCAAACTTAAGGGTTTTTTTTTGTAATTTTGAAACATCTCTCTTTTTTTTGTAATTAGCCCAAACCTCAGAGTTGTTTTTGTAATTATTTCTTATATTTTTGTAAAGTTTATAAAATTATTTTTTTGTTATTGACTTGTTTTAATAGTTACATTCTTTTTATTTTTTATAATCATGAAATCATGCTACTAGATTCATAAAATACCAGTAATTATATTTTTTTTATATAATCCAACAAATTCCACTAAAATATATTAAAATCTACATAATTTCGTAGAATAAAATTCTCTAAGAAGCTATAAAATTCCACTGATTAAAAAATCCTTCAAATTCCATGTTGGGGGCACCCTACTTAATCCCAATGACAGAATGGTTCGAAGCAACAAGATTAGAAATGTAAAATTACACTTACAGAAGTTCCACAACAAAAATAATAGCGACCAATAGTATCTTTATAACTAGAAATTTTAACTTTGATAATCTGCTCATAGGACGAGCATTTTAGCTCTGAATTCTACAAAAATATACATATGTTTCACAACTAGTGAACCCATCAAGAACATTATAAAACTCAAGGCCGTTAGTGTATATTCTACAATATTTGAATATTTTAGATGACGAGATAATTACCTTTGAACACCAATTTTTTTCTACAATAAAATCAGTAAAAAAAGCCACAACCACGTGTTCGTAGTCAAATTTACAGTGCACCGCGTTGGAAACTATCAACTTGAGATTTACAAGCCTTCCATGTATCATAAATGATAGGCACTTTACCAACAAAAACTACCTATTTTTTCTCATCTGACAGATAATAAATACACAAAAGATATTGATACTTTTAGCTGGAAAAGTCGAGTTCCAGATAAAACCAATCTATTTTTTCTTAGAATAATAGATGTATGTTAATGTCTCTCAAGACCTTGAGCAAATTAATAGATGTATATATTCGAGTCCCAAAGCCAACCAAAATATTTTTAATGAAAGGTACCAACCAAGAAATTCTTTCAGAAATAGGTGTTTCTTCTTGTTCTGAAAGCAGCGTAATCCAGAATAAGTGCATTCCTTTTGACCCTGATTATCATGCAATTTATCCCAGATTATCATGCATTTTTTCTTATAATGTCAGACTTTGTATTCAAAATGTGTATTTACTTCTTTAGTTACTTTGTATTATTCTTTCTTCGTATTTTCATCACACGAGTTTATTAATTATGATATTTTTCTCTGAGGATGGGTGATCCTAAGACATATGGACCACATGATCCTTTAGTACTTTCACTCAAGCTACACACCATTTACGTTGTACATCGGGGATGTCGACAAGATTCTCACTGTTTGGGGTTGCTCCTTTTTGGTCTTTCGATGGCCAGTTGGTTCAGTTGCATCCACGTGTTGTACATACATTATATTAGATGGGATTTTATGGTTTGTCACATTATGGTCGATTGACATTGACAATCATATCATCACATCATTAGTTGAGCGTTGGCGCCCTGAGACTCACACATTTCACTTACCAATTGGGGAGGCCACAGTGACTTTACAGGATATTGCCATTATCTGGGGGCTTCTTGTGGAGGGATTGCCAATTATAACTAGAGATTTAGAGAGGACCAGGGATGAGTGGGTGTTATACTGTCAAGAATGGTTAGGTTTTGGTCCAACCTTAGATATGTTCCTAGAAGCATCACACCTTAAATTAATTGCGTTGAGATCTCATTTCGAGCAGATCATGATTACAAAATACATACCTCAGTTAAAGGTTAACATTACGCTCAAAGAATTGCGCTCCTACTAATTGGTAGTTTGTTGATGCCAGACTTATCTGGCAACAATGTGTCTTTGCATTACTTGGAGCAGCTGCAGGATGTTGCGTAGTATAGTTGGGGTAGTGTTGTTTTAGCAGTACTTTACAGAGAGTTGTGCAGTTCAGCTAGAGCTATCAAAGTGATCGGCCCAGCTCGGCTCGGTGCTGGCCCATCGGGCCAAGGGGAAAATACACTAAAATTGCTTCAGGCTAACCGGCCCGACCCGTAATTTCTTCGGGCCACTATTTTCGGGAGCCCAACCCAGCCTATATTTTAAAAATACACTAAAATTGCTTCAGGCCAACCGGGTCGGCCCGAATTTTTTCGGGCCTACAAAATTGTAAGCCAGTCCAGCCCTATTACCTAGCTGGCCCATCGGGCCAGACCATTTTTGACAGCTCTAAGTTTAGCAGAGGCTAGAAAGCAGGTCATCGGTGGTGCCATGCTACTATTATAGGTAAATTTAAATTTAGCATCGTATGTCTTTACATTTGCACATCATATAAATAAATGTATGTACTCATTGTCCATTTGTTTACCTATTATATTATATTTGGGCTTGGGGCAGGATTACTGTGATTGTTCCTCGTACCATACATTCTCGAGTTCCCACAAGTCTATTATATGTGAACGAGGTTGATGTAGATGAGCTACCTTTTCCACCGTACGGTTCTAGATATTGCATTACTAACATTGCATATATTCAATATTAAACTTCTTACAACAAAATATGTTATTAATATGTACTATTTTCACATTTAGGTAGATGCAGTACTGTAGTTACACACACTGCTAGTCATTCCGTACGTATCATCAGGGACATGTTCGACAGACTTACATATAGACACCTATTGATTTATATTCATACTAAGTAATTTTTAACTACATATTCAAATTTATTAATTCGTAACTGAATTTATCTCAGTGGATTTGGGAGCCATATGACATGGAGTCAACAGATATAATGGCGTTGAGACCACAATGTATTTTAGAGTTATGGAGATCTCAGTGCCCACTGATAAATCACGCAATCGTGGAGTTTCACCATCTATAGCGAGTGTTGAGGCAGTTTGGCCTTAGACAACATATTCCTGATGTGCCCTCACAATAACACACATCACTCCATGATTTTACTCGCAAAGGGCGATCCGAATGGAATTGGCCACATGTTCTGTTAGATAAATATTTTTATCATGAATTTGATGTTTATGTTTTACTGGATTTTTACACCAAAACAGTGGCTCATATTATGGTCCAAATACTCCTAATTGGTTTTAAAGTATTTTTTGGAGTATTTATTGTAGATTATTCTCGACTATTTTTTAACTGTCGCATCGAGCGATATTAAAAGTGTTTTCTGTGTTTTAAAGTGTTTTTAACTAATATCGAATACCATCAAGGTAAAATGACGCTCAAAAATCAAAGTCGGAATTTTTTGTCGAACTGAATTAAACCTGGAATAGGCCAACCGGTCGACCAAAGGGTCAACCGGTCGGTCGATCGGTGGCTGAAGCTCACACATATGTTATTCTTCAAATGTTTCCAGGTATGGGTCGACCGGGCGGTCGACCCATGGTGTTTGTCCTCCCCTGTGCCTCTGGACTTCGTTTTCTTTATTTCGTGTTAAGGCAGGGACAGGTTGACCCCCCCGGTTGACCTGTGTGGGACTCAAGCTCAACGGACTGATATTTTAATCTTTGTATTGGTCGACCGGCCAACCACATGGGTTGACCAGTGTAAAATTAGACGATTTTTGAGTTTGTGGGAGACAACTTTTCCTATAATTGTGGGGTTGATTCCTGAGCAACCAGATGTAGATAGGCCAACGGCTATATTCTTGATTTAACATGTATTTCTTTTCAGATTTCAATCCCCAAGAGGGGCCTATACATGTTCAATACCTCTTCTATAAATAGAGGAAGATTTGGAGCTACAAAGGACCAATTCATATACAACACAACAAGATACACTCAAGCAAATACTTGTTCTTTCATTTTCAATATTCTTGTTGTAATTGCCTAATGTCTTTCACTTTCACATCTTTAGGTCTAGGCTTATTTCTTGATTACACTTGCACTCAAAATTATATTATTCATTATCGAGTTGTAATCTTGAATTTGTGTTCATTATTCAACACAAGATATCATTGTGAGTGTTCTTGTGGTAAGAACACACTTGGGTGATCTAGGTGTTAGGTGTAAGAAGATTGTGGTAATATTCTTGTTGAAGAGTTTGGTGCTCTTTGAGGTGTTAAAGAATTTGGTGATCTTCAAGTTTGAAGATTATGGTAATATTCACAAGGTGTGATAATCTTCAAGGGAGATTGTGGTAATCTCCAAAGAGGTGTTGTAAGGTGATGTTGTATTAATTATGGTAATTAATAAAATTCTTTTTCTTTTTCGAAACCCATCCCGGATATACTGGGGTGGAATAGCATGTAGTCCATAGGTGGGGTGAAGCTCTATAAATCGACGCGTGTTGTTTACTTTCCGCACTTCCATTCTTGTCTTGGTTTATTACATTCGAAAAAGAGGGCATAATCGAGAAAATGGGCATAATCTATTCACCCCCCTCTAGATTATAGTAGCCACTTGGACTTATAAGTGGTATCAAAGCCAAACTCTTTGGCAAGCTCGTTCCACATCGCGAGTAAAGAGGAATGATCAATGGCTATGAATGAAGTCTACCTTACCGGCACCTCCACCAACAAGCCACCACTATTCGACTCCAAAAATTATGCATTTTGGAAAGAAAGAATGGAACGCTATTTACAAAGTTGCGATTTCGATATTTGAAACACGGTCATAAATGGAGAATACATCCCGATGAAAGACGGACCACTCACCTCCAAAGTCCTCAAGGAGCTCAATGATGAAGAAAAGGAAATTCTCTCCTTCAATGGTAAAGCTCTAAATATTCTTCATTGTTCACTTACTTATTCGGAATACGGTCATATTCGAGGAATTCAATCGGCACATAAAGTATGGAGAAAACTAGAAGCTATCTATGAAGTATATGCAAATGAAAGGAGCTACTCAAAAGCATCTACTTCTCAATTGGATACAACATCAAATCCAACAACATGGGATGAGCTTCTTACAACTTCCGATGATGAAGAAGTCGACCAATGTCTTATGGGCATCGAAGAAGAAAACGAGGTAAGTCCTAAACCTTCTACTTCTTGTGATAATGAATTACAAAATGATTATAGTGATTTGCAAAATGATTTTGATGATCTACAAAATGAATTCCAAAGCTTGCTTGTTAAATACAAAAATTTGAAAAAGGAATTCAATGTTTTGAAAAATAATAAGGATAATTTATTTACTTCTTATGAATCACTTTCTTGTGCTCACACTACCACACTTGATAAGGTTAAAACTTTGAAAAAGAAGATAGTACTCTTGTTAAGGATATTGATTGTATGAAAAATGATTTGTTAAAATTCAACTTGAGTGCTGATAAAATGACCAAAATTGTTGATGTTCATAGTTGTGATAATTTGAAACTAGGACTTGATCATAAGCCTAATGTCGTTAATCATATGAAAAAGAATCAAGTCTTTAAGCATGTTGGTCATTATGCTCCAAAACTTATTACTTACTTTTATTGTGGTAAAAAGGGTCATACGGTAAATACTTGTCGGGCTAGAAATAACTCTAATTATTATTGGAGACCTAAAAGTCTCATTACTAATCCCGAAGGACCCAAACACTTGAGGGTACCACAAAACAATGTCATGTTAGGTACTTGACGGAATAACAATCAAAGAAAAGTCATATCGTCAAGAAGACGTCAAATGCTCATTTCATTTGATCAAAGGAGAAGACAACATCACAATGAATTTCCAAGAGGAATACATTATCAACAATGGGAAGGACACAATCCTTGGAAATGGAGTAATTGGAGAAGCCATCATCAACAAAGTGACTTCTCAAGAGGAAGATACTACCAACAAAGAGAAAGACACAACCCGTGGAAATGGCGAAATTGGTAAACCGTATATCTCTTTATTTAAATACGCATAATGTTTTATTATAATGTATGCTTGTATTTTTCCTTAATTGTCAAAATAATTTTTCACAATATTGTTTTTAAGGTCTTCAATATATTGTTTATTTTAAAGATCTTTTGATAAGGAGACCTTGTATAGTGTTTTTCTTAACTCTTGTGCATTTACTAAATGTTCATTATCTCTTACGGATTTATATAGCACAAATATACTTGTAACATCTCTTTGTTTTAGCCTACACTTGTATCATTATGTTTTGTGCAAAAACTTTTTCTAAGAATTGTGTAGGATATATATATATCCTCATCAATGGTTATCTACTCATTATTTGTCAAAAGAGGCATAAACTATCGAGGTACGTTCACTTGTGTTATTCTTACTCTTTTAGACTCGATATTCTTCACGCCGTATGCCTATGTGCTCGTTCTTCAAGCTATTTCAAAGAATCTCACATAAGTGCCACTAAAAGAATTTTTCAAGTTTTGAAAGGCACTACTCGATAAAGATTGTTTTAACTGAGTCTCGTAAAGGATCATATTTTATAAAATATTAAGTATATTATTTTTGCTCAAAACTCGGATTTTTAAAATTTGATTGTTTTATAATGAGATTTGAAAGATTTTGTCTCGATAATAATAATTTGAGATATGTTTTCAATTTAGCGAACTCTTTTAGAAAAATCGCTATCATACGAGACTTTATGATTCGAGCACGCTTAGTCATAATGTATTGAGAATATTAAGTCTATATTTTACACATGTAATGCATATTTATCATTTTTGTTGTCTTATATTCTTCGAAAAACATTTGAGGTTCGATTTGCATTTTTTTTGAAAAGTTTTTTCGGATAAACTGGTACTGGCGGACAGGTACTAGTCGATCAGGCGGTCGACCACACCGGTTGACTGGGTAAGACAGTGGAGAGTAATTTTTTTTTAAAAAACATGGGCTGCTTCATTTCTTTCCTTTCTTCTCAAAGTGTCGAACCCTAAGCACTTTTCTCTCCAAAATTCTCTCTAAACTTCTCATTATCTCTCAAATTATTTCAATCTTTGAGTTTATATCACCCATTTCATCTTATTTTTATGGCACCCCGTCAATTTACCGGACAAAATCCTCAAAAGAGAAGAAGGAGATAAAGAGGAAAATCTTCTTCTAACCCCCCAACAAGATGATATTCCACAAGGAGATAATCAAAATCGACTTATGGATGAGGAGATTGCGGAATTGAGAGTCGGGATTATGAAATCAAACATACATTGGGACATAAGTAAGTTTAAACTTCTTTCTAAGCCTCCCTCTACGACTAATAAGTTTCAATTTTTGCATAAGATAGCCGAGGAGCATTATGAGAATATTGAAGTGAATGAAAAAAGGATTGCTCATACCCGTATTGTTCGATTTTTGACATTTCATGATGATTATCCGGAAATTAGGGCTTTCTTTGATATTCGAGGATGGGTGTCACTTTGGGATAATCCTAGTTTGCATTATGATGATGAACTTATTAAACTATTTTATGCAAACATGTGGATTGTCGATGCTACGGCATATGGACCTTTGGAACTTCTTATGTTAATGGTAGACATTTTGCTTGGACGTATGCCGATATTTGTCGTCATTTTAATGTGCCTAATGATGGAGTTGTTAATGTGGATTGTACTCATTGGAATGATGATATTCTTGGTGCCGTTGAAGATTGTGGTAATCTTCACAAGGTGCCGTTGAAGATTGTGGTAATCTTCAAGGGAGATTGTGGTAATCTCCAAAGAGGTGTTATAAGGTGATGTTGTATTAATTGTGGTAATTAATAAAATTCTTTTTCTTTTTCGAAACCCATCCCGGATATACTGGGGTGGTAGAGCACGTAGTCCCTAGGTGGGGTGAAGCTTTATAAATCGACGCGTGTTTACTTCCCGCACTTCCATTCTTGTCTTGGTTTATTACATTCGAAAAAGAGGACATAATCGAGAAAATGGGCATAATCTATTCACCCCCTCTAGATTATCGTAGCCACTTGGACTTACAGGTTCATGTTGATTGGGTTTAGTATTAGGCGATGACACACCAGTCCACTATAGGAGGTGACGCAATAGGTCATGGAAGGAGCACAGTTCCTTGATATCAGATATGGTACAATCGTATTATATGACGATTAATAAGTCCACAGAACATGCACATGATAGTAGGGTATCAGCCAAACGACACTGCAGCTCGGGATACCACGGTAATTTACCTATAAATTTACTATTATGCACATTTAAATTATATCATTATATATATTTCTGATATTTGTATGTTACAGACTACTCTATTCGATCAGATGTGGATTAGTGTTCAAGATGTCAGTACTTCTGACCCGCAGTCTGTTGATCACCTGAGACGTGGCTTTATTGAGGAGATTACTAGTGTGCAGCGTCTACTAGGGATGCCTCCACCAGAGCCATTTTCCAGAGACAACTGATCCATCATAGGAGCATGATCGGGCACGCATCACACGGACGACCACTACTGCACCACGGACACCTCACACATATGCGGCAGGTCCATCTGGATATGCGACAGGTCCATTTGGATATGCGGCAAGTCCATTCGGATATGCGACATGTCCCTCCACTTCACATCATACACCATATATGCCACATCCTATGGACTATGAACAATTCATAGCACCCCAGTTCACATCATTTACTAATCTTCTCAACACAGATGTGGGAATGGCAGGTCCATCTGCATATGCGCGTCTAAGTTTTCAGCATTCACCTGTACTATTTTCCCAGTGGATTTCAGGGGAGTTATATGGACATGGATCCGAGCCTGTCTACTTCCGACCAACATGATATTGATAATGCTGAATACGGTCTTAGGCGGAGCATGTGAGAGAGACATCCTCCAGGATGTAGCACCGGTGGACAGATATTTAGCATTAGTCAAAATTATGTATTTAGTAATTAATTTTGTTAAGATATTTTAATATTGGATGTAAATTTATAATTAATGGTTATATTTGGATTAACAATAAATTAACTTAATTTTTCTTAAATTAAAATATACAATTCAGAAAAAAAAATGTGGCCGACGCAGACAATGTATACACCAAAAATTTCATTAAAAAAATAAAAATAAAAATGTTGCTTGGCGCATAACCTATATATGCCAACTTAATCAACCAAAAAAATAAATAATAAAAAACCTTGATGGCGCAGAAAGTATGTGCGCTAACTAGTATAGGCGCACAAGCCATCTGCGCACACAAATAAAACATCAACAGTATTCATTTTCAACACATTCTAACAATTTCATTTCATATTTACAGTATTTAAACAATTTAGCCCATATTTGTCCCCAACAACTTAAAGTAGGACAAATGTGATTTGTTATCGAGTACAACTAGTTTTTGGCTATTCGTACTTTTTGAGTACCCATTTTTTTTTTATTTTCTCTATCTACACCAAATTTATAACTGATCCATTTATTTCGATTAAGAATAAATATTTATTGGATATTTCATTCATTAATCATTTTATCTCATCAAGCATCTATTAAATTATCAATACATTACAAATTCAATTTGTAATTTACATTTAGTTAGTATAATATAATTGGTAGCAAATTAAAAGTGAAAATACAAACCAAAATGATGATAAAATACAAAAACTAACATTTATAATACAACATAGGAAAAAACAATGTTGTAAAAAGCGCTAGGCGGCAGACTGAGGCCTAACATTTAGGAGGAGTCTAGGCGGGGTTAGGCGGGACCTGAGCGGGATTAGGTGGGCCTAATCGGAAAAAAAATCGTAGGCGGGGATTAATCGGGGTTAGGCGGAGATTTTTACAACATAGGGAAAAAACATAACGACATGTTGATAGTCATTTGATGTCCTAAATTGGTATATTCATCCCATAAATGATTAATTATAAAAAAGACAAGAGTTTATAAATATCATGTAATATTCGAATTCCTAAAAATATATTATCTTATTTATAATATCTATGATTTATTATTGGGAATAAATTTTAGTGATATTACATAAATAGAAACAATATATAAACAAAATATTTAACTCTTACTAAAACATCTACTTACATAAATGAAAAAGAAATAATTTGTTCAAATATATATATATATATATATATATATATATATGTGTGTGTGTGTGTGTGTGTGTGTGTATACACATATTTAGGATGAAAATATTTTTAAAATATTTTAATGATAACCAGTACATATAAGATTTAAGAAAATCCTAATACAATAAAATGATTAAATTTTTATTTTAAATATATATACACAAAAATAAACAACTTTTATTTAAAATATATAATTAGGAAACTTATAAATTTTTAAAGTACTTATAATCATAATAAATATATATAAAATCTATTAAACAAGAAAATCACAATATAAATCGAATAATTATTGTTTAAAATATTATGTGCACACAAGGTATAAAATAAAACAATTCATTAACTATACATCTAAGTTAAAGTATAACTGGATAGTGGTACAGTGATTAAAGATTCTCAATCTCATGCTAGAGGTTTGGGGTTGCTAGAAATTTGGGGTTCGATTCCTCCATGATTGTAATTTGAAAAGAAATATTTAAAACAAAGTTAAAGTATATAATTTATTTTAAAATTATAAACTCTCAAAAAAAAAAAGGGTAGCGCAGCACAATTCATCAGTATAAATAACGACACCCCATCGGCCCATCCTAATTGGGCCGCCATTGGATCTGGCACTTTGACTCAAAAAATATATAATCAGGGGTAATTTCGTAATTTCAACATCCCACTGTGCCCGAGGATCTCCCCGTAATTAGCATCCCCCTAACTCCGGTTACATATAAAAACACTGCGGATAGGTGAAAACCCATATGCCTAAATCTTTTTTTATTTTTCCTTTCTTTTCTTTTTTATGTCTATTTACGGATTTTGGATTTTGGATTTTGGATCCGTAAAAAAATACCCGCTGGCAAGAAGAAATTCACAATAATCTTTTCAAATTAATTTTCGAACGACGTTGTATTGTGCCCTCCCTTCCCGCCATGGTTGCACAGGTAGCTGAGCCACAGCCATCTACTTCTCAGCAGGTGGACCTTCGTCCGGTCGAAGCCGACCCGGAGCCCGAAAACCCGCTCGACAGTGCCAAGACATTAATTTGCGCTCTCAATTTCCTCTCCCGCAATTTGCCCTTGCCCCAACACGTTTACGACGCCGTTTCTTCCATTTGCCAGGACGCCTCCACTGACAGCGGTGATGACGGTCCCGCCGATCTTGATTGTGACGGCGAGGGTGAAGACAGAAACGGGGCGACTTCGCCGCTGCGGGCGGTTAGTTGTTTTTGCCGTTTATGTTTTTTTAATTTTCTTCTTTAATTATGTGTGCTGTTTTTTTTTTTTTTTTTTTTTTTGTGTGTGTGTGAATATAATTTTGGGCGATGAGTGAAGTCTGACCTTTTGGGTTACCGTTCTTCTGTTTTCTTGTTTAAATTGTTGGATGTTTGTATTAGTGTAAATTTTTTTCTTGTAGGAAGATCACAAATTTAGGTTTATATCACTGTTTGTTATCTCTTTTCTCTTTTAGCTTTTCGGGAATCTGGTTACTTTTTCTTTGAAGTTTAAGATTACTCGGGATTGCCTTTGATTGTTTCATTTCTTGGAATTTTTGTTTGATTGTAGTTATTTTAGGAGAAAGATGACAGTTTAGGAGAAAAATAAAATAACCACTACCACAATCTGGTCACATTCAAATATTCAATTGTTTAAGTTTTTGGAATGTTTGTTTTAGTGATTGTTTTAAGGGAAAGATCATGTTTTTCCGGTTATATTAGAGGTTGCTTTCTTGTTATTTCTTTCTTTCTTTTTTTTTCTTTGAACAATTTTCTGTATGGTATTGATATTGGGAGGTTGGTGACAATGAGGCTATCCAGGTTGGTGTTAATTTGGTAGTCTTTTGGATTTCTAATTATTTTAGGAGAAAATATTTCAATTTGTGGTAGCGGTTATTTTATTTTTCTTTTAGTGTCAGAAGAACTTGATGATTAGGATTTGAAATTGTAGTGATTGATACTCGTACTTTGTTTTATTAGTATGGTTCTCGAGGTTGAGCTAGCTATATTGTTCACCAAATTCAGGTTGTTGGGTTTTGGTTTTGTATAGTTCTTTTCTCTAAGAGAAAACAGCTTTTGCTTTACAGTAGTCACTTTCTTTGTTTCCCCCATAATTTTTGGTGGATTTGGTGATTAATATGAAACTTGTGGTCATCAATACTGGCAATTTGATTCAGTAACTGAGCCAGCTTGGAGTCATTAAATTGTTTACATTGTTATGATTTTGGTTGTAGTGAGATTGTTGTGAGAGGAATTATCAAAGTATCTTGGTTTATGATTTTTTCTTTCTTTCTTTCCATTGTCAAAATTTCCCGAAGAATTGTTATTACCTTAAATTTGGGTTCTGATTCTTGTATAGTTGATTAATAATTGAGGGTAGCTGCAGCTATGTGAATTAATTAAGTTTGTTACCATTCTTGTTTTTCTTTTTTTCCCCTTTGTTTTTGTTTAATTGCTTTAATAGTTCTTTTCTTTTTCTTATCTGTTTATGTTTCAAGAATTGTAATTGTGTTTGAAAATTGCGGTTATTGATTCTGGTAGTTTTGCCTAATAATTGAGGCTAATTTATTCTTACATTTTTCGTAAATGATAGAGGTTATTTTCTTGTTTTCCTTTTTTTGTTAATATGTATGCACCCATATTTTTGAATTTGGTAATTATGTTGGGTTTAAAAAGGTTTTATATTTGGAGGGATGCAGCTAATGTATGTTATAGAGTTTCTCTCTCTCGATGCTTTTTTTTCCTGTGTCAATTTTCTGAGAAGCATAAGTTCAACTTATGATGTTGTAGTTTTTTCAATTCTTTGTAATTTTATTAAATTTAGGAGAATAGTGTTCTCACATCTTTGTTACTTGAATAGATTGTTTTGCATTTTGTTTGTGGTAACTACAGTAGTCAGAGTTACGTTGTGTTGAAGAATGGAGATAGCTCCTAAGTAGTGTGTCTTAGTTAAGCACCCTCCCCCCTAGATTTCTTATGTTTCGCTGATAGAAATTTGTGGAATTTAGCTTTCTTAGGCTTACCTTTTCCAGCCTGCACTTTATTTTTCTAGTGAGAGCTGTTCCGTCGTTAAACTGATAGGATGGAATCTTCCTCTTCTTTTTTCTAACAACCTTATTGCGATGTCCCAAATTTATTGCTCCCTTTCCTTTCGGAAACAAGCTGAAAGAAGATTCCATTTCCTATAAATTATAATGGAGATATTTTAAAAACTATTCTCTCAATAGTATGACTCCACTTACGCTCAACCACTACTTTAAGGGCAATAAATTACTAAAAACTCACCTATAATTCTGTGATAGGTAAAATTAGCTCCATAAATTTTGGGAAGGAGAGGAAATATTTTGGATCAACCTCTTTATTTGGTTACGTTCACTACTATACTAGTTGATGCGTTTTGAAATTGATGGTCGCAGACTAGTTTTCCAAATTTGTGCAGTTATTCTTTCCTGCTATATCCTCCTTACAAGATTTATTTTGCTTTGGTAACATATTTATGTTGATCTAGTAATCATGGTGCAGGATAATTTTGGTGTGCCTAGTTACAATGAGTTAATGTTGGATTTCGAGGATGCCGTTCTGAAGCAGAGATCAAGTTGTTTGCCTGGTTCTAGATTGTCAGACATAAAGGAAAACAGGTTTCAGAGCCGAATTCAGCACCGATTAACCGAACTTGAGGGTAACTATCTTCAAGAAAAATTATTTCGTTCACATGTCAATCATTTTGCAGAATTGTTTATGGCCCAAATGATTTGGTCCCTGTTCAATGTATGCTTGTAGCCTGATGCTCTCTTCTTCTTTATCTGCTATTGCTATCATAAAAGATTTCCTGATGAACCATCATCCATGGTTGACCTTGTATATGATTGGCTTGATCTGCCAGGGTGGTGTTTTTTTCCTTTGACTTCATACTGGTGTTGCCCTAGTTAATTCTCTGTAGCTTACTTTTTTTTCTTTGTGAACTTCCATATCATTTTTTGTGAACTTCTATATCAGATTTCGATACCTTCCCGTGGTTGCTAATCTGATTTGGCCCTTCAAAGCTCACCTTTTCCATTCATTTCCTTTCTTATCTGAAAAGCTTCTTCACTGCCTCTACTATAATGATTTTTACCTTTAACTTAATTAACCTATTATTGTCTCCTTTTATATCCTAAACCATATTGGACTTTTGAGATGAATATTCAATATCATCATTTTGTTTGAAGGATGTATCTGGAAATGGATTTATACTGTTTTCACATCTATTGTGGCTATTGGTTTCATCAATTTATTTCTGCCTTTTTCTTGGGAATGAGGCATGCTAGGGGCTGACCTTGGTATGTATGCAAATATTGCAATTGATGTAGCATAATTCTGCAGTAAGAACTTACCGTTTCTCGAAGGGCAAGAAAATGGGGTTTTGGATTTGGGAATACAAATGTTTGATGCTTCCCCCAAACCAATTCCTTTCCCAATTTTTCTCCCAAAACAAAACCAAATATACTACCAAAATATACACATTTTTCAATACAAAACATTAAATCTCACTCTCTTCCCAAACACTCCCAATCGCTGACAAAACTTTTCCAAGAAAAGAAAATCCAAAACTAATGGCACTATTTGGAAAAAAAATTAATTGATTAGTATGTGTGTGTGTGTGTGTACAAATTCTATTGTCTGGAAGGAAAATTAAACTTAAACTACATTGCCTTGCTGCTAAATTATGTTGCCAAAAGAACCACTTTATTAGCTAAATTATTTTGTATTGGATTATTTTGTATTGAGACGATTATACAAGTTTCTTATAGCGAAAGACGATTATACAAGTTTCTTATAGCGAAACCTTTTTATGTGGGCAATCTGAAACCGAATCCCAAAAACTCCCGATTATTTTGTCCTATTGGATATTAAAATTCCAATATCACTCGAGTAGTGCTAAGAAATCTTTCATATACGGCAATATAACAATCCAGAAGCAGCTGATTAAAATGGTTGTCAGACACAAGACCAAATCCTGCCTAAGATTGTATCCAGTTGGACTCTAAATTTGGCTTTGACAACAAATACTGGGGCATATCTATTATTTCCACGTATAGATGGCAAGGTACATCTACTATATTATTATTTTATGAAGAAAGATAGGATATCTTTCACTTTTGTTTTTCAAAGTCACCGCGAGTCAGCCACCAAAATTACTGTTCTCTTCAGGGGTTTTAAGACGCACTTGAGAAAAACACCCTAAACTCCTATGGGATGTTTGGAATTATTAGATAAAAAGAAAGAAAAAAAAAACCAAGAAAAAGCATGGGCCAGTCTTCTGAATGGGCCAATGGGGTGCTTCTTGACTGTGATATGTTGGGGGAACTTAGGTCCGTCAAGTTTCAACTATGTTCATGTAATTCTGAGGCTTTGGGCTTGAAGAGAGATTGTTAAGATAAGAAGCACTATATAGACAAAAGATGGAATTAATTTGAACTAAATTAACAGAATGTTTTAGTTCTAAATCCAATGAGATCCGACATTGTTTAAAGAATTTAATAGCTTCTCCATAATTTCGTCAAAACCCTTAAAAGCCGAAATCCTGCTTTATATCTTTTAACTTATCTGTTCATCACATAAAAAATACTTGCTTGCCAATGATGTTTGATGCTTTTCTTTTTCTGAAAAACAGAATTGCCCACAAGCAGAGGGGAGGATCTGCAGTCAAGATGCTTGATCGAGCTTTACGGACTTAAGGTAGAATTGATTTTGGAATTGAAAAAGATATCTTTTGAAAACGAAGCATCTTTTATGCTTTTCCCTGTGCCTAAACTTAGATTATGTTGGTTCTAATTCTTGTTTGACAATGATTTCTTGTTCTATCAGTTAGCCGAGCTCCAGAGTAAAGTGCGCTCTGAAGTGAGTTCTGAATATTGGCTCCGTCTGCACTGTGCAAATCCTGACAAGCAGCTTTTTGATTGGGGCATGATGCGATTACGTCGTCCTTTATATGGTATTGGAGATGCTTTTGCTGTGGAAACTGATGATCCATTGAAGAAGAAACGAGAGGCTGAGGTGAGGAATGTTCTTTGTGTATTTTAACAATTTTTGTGTCTCATAGTGGTTCATCTGCTAACAAATTCATATAAATGTCACCTGGAAGTTTCTACGTATGACGTCATGTCTTGAAAAGCTTATATATCTTATTGACTGTTGTATAGGATTTTGATTGAACCAAACAGTTATTGATTTCCTTTGCTGCAGAGATTGTCAAGATTTGAGGAAGAAGAAAAGAATCGTATAGAAACTAAGAAAAGGAAATTCTTTGCTGACTTACTTAATGCTGCACGTGAACTCCAATTGCAAGTACAGGCTGCCCAGAAACGGCGGAAACAGAGAAATGATGGTGTTCAGGCACGATCTTTCCTCTCCAATTTGTCTTTTTATCTTTTCTTTTAACTAGCATTATGACATGGAAACAAGCAAATGTTATATGGAAGAAGATATCTCAAAAAAGGCAGAAAATATTTGAAGCTAATATTGTGATATAGTTTTTTTTAATTGTCTTTTGTTTCCCGGTCTATTATGGGATTTTACTGGTATTCAGGTATTATCAAGGCTGATTTATATATTATGTGTTTTAGAAACAAGTATATTATGTGTTTTAGAAACAAGTGTTATGACTACAAATAAATATTATTTTGTTCAAATGGACATTGTCGTGATCGCTTGCCAAATGGAACTTGCAACATCCCTTGTGTGATCGTTAGGAAAGTCTCCATTATGATTATACCATTCTGTGAACTGCTTTGCATTTGATCTGTGAGATGTTTATTCCCATACCCAATCAAAAGTAAACTTTATTCTTTTGGCTCATTATGCCCTTTTGAATATCTTATTTATGGTAAAAGCTACAATGTATTCGCTACACAGGCCTGGCATGGAAGGCTGAGGCAACGAGCTACACGAGCTGAAAAGTTGAGGTTCCAAGCCTTGAAAGCTGATGATCAAGAAGCTTACATGAAAATGGTTGAGGAGAGCAAGAATGAAAGATTGACAATGCTCCTGGGAAAAACTAATGATCTCTTAGTTCGATTGGGAGCTGCTGTTCAACGTGAAAAAGATGCTGCACATGACAGTATCGAACCGCTGCAAGGTTCAGACGCAGACTTGCCTGAGTTATCTGCTTCAAAGACTGATACACCAGCACAGTCACTTCCGGAAGAAGATGAAGAGGTTGATGATGGACCTGTTGATAAAGGGAAGACAGGTGATTTGCTAGAAGGGCAGCGGAAGTATAATTCTGTTGTACACTCGATCCAGGAGAAGGTATTATATGACTATCTGACAATTTTATTTATTTATATTTATAACTAATGCCTTCTTAGTACACTTTTGTATAATCAAACCCATTTCCCAGGTTCTGGCATGGTTTCTCTATGGGATGCCTAATTGTCAAAGTTTCGCTGAAACCCTTCTGTTTTCATTATTTATTTTTTTATAAGATTTGTAGCCATCTCATCTAAATTTTCTACATAATGGTTCTTCTTGTTAGCGCTTCGCAGATGGGGGCCCAGGTGTGTTTGTGTGTGTGTGTGTGTGTGAGTGAAGAAGATATTGTTTGGATGGAAGAGAGAAGGAAATAAAATTAATCGCACATTAAATTGTCCTGCCAAAAGGTGGGACAAGTTGTCGGGATGTTGTGTGAAACTTGGGAAAATATTCTCTCTTTCTCTATGTTGTTATTTATGTTGTTTTTCATTCAATAACGCACATTGGAGACATGATTATGGCAGTTGTTCACCTTTCCTTTGCTCATTCTTCTTGGTAATCATGTCCTTTATATTTGCATTCATATGAACTCAAAGGAGTGGGGAGAGTTTAGAACTCTCTTCCTTTCTTTCTAAACCAAACAGGTTTGGTGAACAGGAGTTTTCCCCATTTTTGGGTTCTACTATATTATGAAAATTTCAAACCCTTGGTGATTAATTTTCTAGTTACTCGCTCCTCGTTTATAAATGTTGATCTAACCTGAAAAGTGCTGTTGTAGGTTACAGAACAACCAACTATGCTTCAGGGTGGAGAGTTAAGACCATACCAACTAGAGGGGCTTCAATGGATGCTCTCGCTATTCAATAACAATCTAAATGGAATTTTAGCTGATGAAATGGGATTGGGGAAAACAATTCAGACCATCTCTTTGATTGCCTATCTCATGGAGAACAAGGGCGTGACTGGGCCCCACTTGATTGTGGCCCCAAAAGCTGTCCTGCCAAATTGGGTTAATGAGTTTACAACTTGGGCTCCTAGGTATACATTGAAATCTCTCTGGAACGAGTAGTTTGCGAATAAATACCTAAGCATTAATGAATTTACTTTTATGTTTCAGCATTTCTGCTGTTCTTTATGATGGGCGTCTAGATGAAAGGAAGGCCTTAAGAGAAGAGTATTCAGGAGAAGGGAAGTTCAATGTTTTGATTACCCATTATGATCTAATTATTAGAGACAAAGCATTCCTGAGGAAAATTCACTGGCACTACCTGATTGTTGATGAAGGTCATCGACTTAAAAATTATGACTGTGTTCTTGCACGGACTCTGGTTTCAGGGTAATGTCTGTAATAACTTTGGTCATTGTTTTTCGCATCTAATGAAGTGATGCTATTATAAAGTTGCTACTTGAATACTTATCTCTTCATGTGTGTCTTGACTTTACTATTACTTCTCATGGCTATTTGGGTTTTGGAAAATTTTCAAATTTATTATGATGTACGATTATGAAGTCATTTCTTAGCATGATTTTAGCCTCACCCGTCTATTTATTATCATATGATTGAGTAGCAGCGTCAATATCAAGAGTACTTCTAGACAAAATGATTCACTAATTGATTATTGATTTTGACAGTTATCGAATTCGAAGGAGGCTTCTTTTGACTGGTACACCTATACAGAATAGCTTACAGGAACTATGGTCCCTACTTAATTTTCTCCTTCCTAACATCTTTAACTCGGTTGAAAACTTTGAGGAGTGGTTTAATGCTCCCTTTGCCGACAAATGTGATGTCAGCTTGACAGATGAAGAACAGCTGTTAGTCATTCGCCGCTTGCACCATGTATGTCTTGGTTCTTTACGTGCCTTTCCTTGTACTTCAATACTCTAACCTTTTAAGTCCGTCATCCTTTCATCTTTTTCTTGCAATGTGTTCCCAGGTCATAAGACCATTTATATTGAGGAGGAAGAAAGATGAGGTTGAGAAGTTCCTACCTAGTAAAGTTCAGGTCATTCTTAAATGTGACATGTCTGCATGGCAGAAAGTATATTACCAGCAAGTGACCGAAATGGGGAGGGTTGGTCTGGCCCACGGTGAGGAGTTTCTTACATTAACATCACCCCTCTTGCTTCCTCTCTTATCTAAGATGTGGCTATTATCATCATTTACTGTTTTACTTACATTTAGGGAATATTTACAAAAAATAAAATAAAAAACTGAGGTTCGGCTAATTACAAAAAAACTCATGAGGCTTTTGAAATTACAAAAAACAAAAAACCTTGAGGTTTGATTCCGTCTTTCATTATAATTTTCCCCTTCATAAGCAAATAACATTTCAAAACCCCCCCTAAAATTTATAAAAATATTACAACTACCCCCTTAAATTTAAGATATAATCAAACTTGAGGAGGCTTTTTGTAATTTTGAAACATCTTTGGATTTTTTTGCAATTAGCCCAAACCTGTGAGGTTTTTTTGTAATTATCCGTTACAAATCATTTATTTTCCTCGTCAGATCACAATCTCCCCCCCATCCTTATCCGATGTAGATTAACATATTGAAATATTAAGCCATTTTTATGGAATTGAAGAAATTTACATACATGCAACCCGTGATGAATATGTTGGTAGATCGTCCTATTAATCTGTCTTGGAGAGGGATAACTCACTCTTACTTGTAAAATGGAATTGCAGGTAGTGGCCGGTCCAAAAGTCTGCAGAACCTGACAATGCAGCTCCGGAAATGTTGTAACCACCCATACCTGTTTCTTGGTGATTATTTTATGCAACGCAGTGAGGAGATGGTCAGATCATCAGGAAAATTTGAGCTTCTCGATCGCTTACTCCCGAAACTTCATAGAGCTGGGCATAGAGTCCTCCTGTTCTCCCAAATGACTAAGCTCATGACCATACTTGGAGATTATCTGGCGTTAAAAGGTTTTCAGTTTCTTAGACTTGATGGCACTACTAATACTGGTGACAGAGGCGAATTACTTAAACAATTTAATGCCCCCGACTCACCTTACTTCATATTTCTTCTGAGCACTCGTGCCGGAGGACTTGGTCTGAATTTACAAACTGCGGACACCGTGATAATTTTTGACAGTGATTGGAACCCTCAAATGGACCAGCAGGCAGAAGATCGGGCCCATCGCATTGGGCAGAAGAAGGAGGTCAGAGTTTTTGTGCTCGTCAGTGTTGGATCGATTGAAGAGGTTATCTTAGAAAGAGCCAAGCAGAAAATGGGTATTGATGCGAAGGTCATCCAAGCAGGATTGTTCAATACAACTTCCACAGGTTTGTTCATTATATTAAGTGGTTAATTTTTTGAACACTAAAATTAATATTCTTAAATTTAACATATGGGTATATAATTATATGTATATATATTATTTTAAATTATATTATTATGATAAACTTAATACTAATAGTTTACTTATGTTACAAAATATTATTTACAATATAATACATAATCTTTATATTTATTATGAAAAAATAAATTTGTATCGATATATTAGTTTATGGAAAATAACCTACAATGTAATATTTAATATAAACTTTTTTTAACTTTAATAAATAGCAAATATTTTTTTCAAAAAAAGAACTGATGAATTTAATGCTATTAAATTAAATTAAAAATAATAGTAGCGACGAATAGGTCATTTAATAAAGGAATAGGAGGATACAATAATATTTTAATAGAATAAGGGGGTAAAGTGATACAAATTGAGAATATAAGGGGCTAAACTGTAAAGTGATATTCATTGAGAGTTTAGGGGGGTAAAGTAAGATTTACCCTAATTAAAATCAATTTGTGTGGAGATGTCTACTTGACTACCATGTAGTTGCTCATATCTTAGAAAGTGTTTGCAAAAACTTATGCTTTTAGAGGAAGTGATTTATTATAATGATGACGAAAAGTAGTTGAGACGACTCATAAGTTAGTAATGTTTGCAAATTGAAGGTAAAAGTTGAATAAGCTAAAAGAGTGTACTAAATAAGTTGTAAAAGTGTTTGTTTATTTGTAAAAGTTAAACTTGAAGCAAAATTAGAAATCTAAAGCACCCAATGCTTTTAAATTCTGATTAAATTATGCAGAACGAGAAGCAGAAGTTGACATTTGAAAAAACTAAAAATTATTTTTTTTTTCAGCCAAAAGCTGACAATCACTTTTTTTAAAGTGTTTGCTAACATCCCTCAGTCTAACGATTCTGCTATTCTTTACTTGTTTATGCTTGATTGAATACAATAATGATGCAATCATTCATTATATACAGCCCAAGACAGGAGGGAGATGTTGGAGGAAATCATGCGTAGAGGTACAAGCGCACTTGGAACAGACGTGCCAAGTGAAAGAGAAATCAATCGTTTAGCAGCCCGATCAGATGAGGAGTTTTGGTTGTTTGAGAAAATGGACGAGGAGAGAAGGCAGAGGGAGAATTACAGATCCCGTCTAATGGAAGAACACGAGGTGCCCGATTGGGTTTATACTGTACCTGACATAAAAGCAGGCAAGGGGAAAGGATCTCTACACGACGATACTCCTGTCACCGGAAAGAGACTTAGAAAAGAAGTAATTCGAGACGACACAATTAGTGAATCCCAGTATATGAAGGCTGTCGAGAATGGAGACGACACTTCTAAACATCCTGCGAAAAGGAGAAGAGAGAATAATAATAATAATAATCCACCTGTCTCGAATATTGAAATGCCGCCTAAAAATAATGTTACTAATAATTTTGCTGGGGAGAAGAAAGTTGTAGAGTTGAAAAGTGACACTGTTTCGATTGGGAGTGAGGCGAAGAGTGAAGATACGTTTGGGTTGACGTCGCAAAAGTTTAAGTCAGAAGCTGAAAGTTCTCAGAAAAGTGGGTTAGAGGGTTTGGAAGGTGGGTTGAATGGTTTAACATGGAGTACTCATAAGAGGAGGAGGTCAAGCTTGATGTGATATTAATTACAACTTAGGAAGATGTAGTTTAGTTATATTTGTAATTGGAGT
Organism: Rehmannia glutinosa; assembly: GCA_016081115.2. Classification (NCBI taxonomy): domain Eukaryota; kingdom Viridiplantae; phylum Streptophyta; class Magnoliopsida; order Lamiales; family Orobanchaceae; genus Rehmannia; species Rehmannia glutinosa. The sequence continues at coordinate 497,131 of JABTTQ020003468.1, forward strand.
TATCTGATAACCCATTGGCGCTTTCTTGCAGATGTATTTTGAGCCTAAAGCAGTAATGTACTTTATTAGCAGCTCTCCGCAAGATGATAATTATTTGCAGATTGTACTTTTATTTGATTGTTTTCTCAGATGTTTAGAGCGAAGCTTAGATGGATTATGATTTTGATAATCTTAATACAAGCTCGGTGAAACGATGAGACAAAAGGAAAGTAGAATGGGCATGTTGGCAAAATTGATGAGGAGAGTTTTTATTAATATTCATTAGTATTTATTACCCATTTTCAGTAGGGGGTATCAATTTGGGTTGGTCCGTGTTAGGTAGTGCGGGTCCATGGGTTTACGTGTAAAAGCAACCAACTCGGACCCGACCTGTTGCTTTGTTTCGTGTCGAATTTTGACCCAAATTTGACCTGTTTATTTCACGGTGACCGGACCGACTGCTTAATCCGTTTAATAAAATTATTTTCATATACATTTAATAACTTTAACTGAATAAATTTATTTTTTAAAAAAGCAATCACTATGACACATTATTAATCAATAAAAACTATCACAATTCACAACATACAAAAAGAAAATAACATAATTGCATAAATCACATGATATACTAATCATATTTTGAGAACAACAAAATAATAACATACATAATTAAGGAGATTTTATCATTTAAGTTTTAAGGATGCCATGTTTGGTGTTTTTTCTTATAATTAATTGTTTACTTAGTTTTCTTTTAAATTCACAAATGGGTTAGATGGATTAAATGAGTCATAGAAGGTTGATCCGAACCAGATCTGTTTAATTGGCAGGTTATTCGGGTTCGACCCAAATTTGATCCGGACCCATGAAGCCTGAACTCATACCCATTAATTTCGTGTTAGGTTCGTGTCGGATTTGTGTGTCGGGCCCGAAATTGACACGGCTAATTTTCAGTAGATAATAACCTCCTTGGATTAATTTGTTAATACAATTATAGCAATAAGTGAAGAGGCTGAAGAGCTCTTTTTAATTGTGAAGTGTGATTATTAAACTCTGCTGCAAATTTTAAAAGCTTTTTAAACGTAAGAACGAGCTCAGAACACTAAAACTGATAATTATATAGTGCCGAAATACCAGTCGAATGCTAAATCATTACAAAGATCTGAAAATAACTTTAAAGTATTAGCAAATTCAAATTAATAATAATAGCTTCAAAGAACATTCAAATGAAACCGAGTTATTTATTGAACACTATAATCTTAAAATTCTGAAGTCCAAACCCTCCAACAAAAGTGCAGATGAACAATATAACAATCCCATCACAGCATTTTCAGCTAATTTGTAGGCATCATCCCTGTTGAAACAAACATAGAACAGAAATACTCTATTTTGCAAAAGTGCAGGTGAACAGCATCAATTTGCAGGTGCAAGTAAAACATGATTGAAAAAGCAGAAAAGGAATCCTACTATGGTCCCAAACATTGGGTACCAAAAATGATAAGTCTACAATCCAAGTTGAAATGTAGAATTTTGAAGCAAGTACCTTCAGCTGATACATGGAACTAAATAAGCTAAAACAGATTAAGGGCAAAAATGTCCCATAAAACACAAACTAGTGATAGCAAGCAGTTAGAGCTTCAGCCAAAATCAAAGCACCATCTCCTGCTCAGATCTACCGGACCCACCAAAGATAATAACTAAAACTAATGATTGCTACTCTGAATGAAGACAGCAACAAAGTCTTCAGTCTTCTTGATTGACATCAAGATTTTTTAGTTTCGCTTCCAATTCATCTTCACTACCTTCATCTTCATCCCCATCATCCTTGTCATCATAATCGTTTTCATCAGGGTCGTTCTCATCCAACGGCCCAAGTTTATCCGGACATTCTTTAAATATATCCTTCAACTCATCAATACCTTCATCAGAAATAAAGTTTCCATTTACATTCAAACACTTGAACCCAGGCAAGTGCACCAAATTCTGAGCCACAATCTTAGCAGCGGCCCTTATAGAGTTTTGGCTCAAATCAACTTCCTTCAATTGTTCATGGCCATCTCCCAATGCTTTGCTTATCTGGATTGCACCTTCATCCTTAAGTTCATTCTCCGACAAATTCAACTTCACAAGCCGCTTCTTTCGATAAATGCAATCATATAAGCTGGGAGCAGCCTCGGCAGTTATATCATTTCCAGCCATTTCCAAAACCTCAAGTAATGGTGCTGAGTCCTTGAGAGCATCGGCTATTGCAATTGCTCCATCATCTTCCAAATTCAAGTAACTCAAGTAAATCTCGGTGAGATGCTCGTGTTTGTACAGAGCCTCACTCATCTTAACACCAGCCTCTACACCAAACATGTTGTCCCGAAGATCAATTTTCTTTAGATTCCTACATTTTGCAAGGGCTTCAGACAAGGCAATTCCCCCTTCAGAGCCAACTCGGGTGGACGAGCATCGAAAGTCTTCTAACAGAGGACAACGCATTAGAATCTCGGAAATAGCAATAGCCCCTTCATCTCCTGTCATATTGTTGTGAAATTGAAGAACTCTGAGCACCTCTGTCGAAGGGACCAACTCACAAACAGCTTGAGCAGCTTCCTTTGATATCCCATCATTCATCAGATAAAGTTCCTCCAAGTTACTTTGAGACCGCAGGAGTTTTCCAAATGCTCTAACGCCTTTCTCGCCTAAGGCATTGTCAGAGATATTCAGATACTTCAAATTAGAACCTTCCAGAGCTTCAGAGAAGATATTCATGACATCAAGAGCTTCAGCCTCGGGTCTTCCTGCAACAAAATCTGACAGATCCACTTCCTTCAGTTGATTCTTAATGGATGCTAAGATGGGCCCAGCAACGTGAGCTGCGCCAAGACCAAAGCTTCGATTGCTGAAACATATTTTAGTGTAAGAATTTCCAGGCTCTTTTAAGGGACTCAAAAGTGTTTGAGCCTCATCTTCTTCTATAAATGCCCGCTGACCTTTGGAAATATCGAAAAAGGTTTCACGAGAAATGGAATCAACCTCGGATATCACTGCCTCCTTTTCCTCTATCCTGGAGACTCCCTTAAGCACATCCAATATTAGCTTACTACACTCCCTAGCATATAACTGCACAGCAGAACTGCCGTCACCATCTGGTTCTTGTTCATAATGTTGATTCGCAGTAGCAAATGCTGATTCCTCAATTTTTTAGCATGTTTTATAGCCTCGGCAGTACTGAGACTGCCATACTTATGGGTGAAAATTGTTGGAGTCGAGAGATTATTTGTCATTCGCTCCACCAGCATCTGCCGTGTGTTCTCGCTAGGGGCCAGAGTTTAATGGCAATGTGCGGCGTTCTCCATTTGTTGTTTTGGCATCCATCACAACCAGACCTAAAATCCAGAATGATGCAAAACATTTTAGAAATAAAGCATGTTAATTAAAAGGCTGATAGATGAGAAAAATTAATAAATCCAACACCAGGAGTACCAGCAGAAGATTACTCAGAGAAGTTCGACAGATACAGAGAATTGAAATCTCAACTCATTCTGGATCCTCTTAACATCAATTCAGAAATGGGGTATGTCTAGACTTAGATAAGCCAACTAAACACTATGATATCTTCGCATATAAGATAACAACCCCAATGATTCACAAGCCAGAGGCAATACTCACAAACATAACAAATGCAGCAAACATATGTCTCTTAAGTGATGCTGATTTAAGCAAACTTTACTGGAATTCTATGCAATTTGTGTCCCAGGAGGAGTGCCATTATCAGGAACTGTAGATATACTATTAAAGACAATTAATCATGTAATGGAAGCATACCTGCAGTGGTTTCTTTGGGCAATTCTACCTTAGAAGGGTTCAAAAGACTGTTGTTCATAATCAAAGCATTATTCCAGGCATAGTAGATCAGGTCAGTCAGACTAAACAAAGTAATGGACAGAAGAGATGGCAAACTATTTATCATCGAAAGATGATTTATTCATGGTTAGGATTATTCTGCAGTTTTCTATTTATTTTTGTTTGGCAAACATTTTACCAATTGAGATGTATTTCGTGAACTCCTATGAAATGTACCTTTGTAGCCGCAGGTAAACTTCTTTTACATTTTTGTTATTTTCAGATTGAATATTTTGTTCCTTATTGTTGTTTGTGAGTTTACTTTTCAACGCACCGATTTTCACATGCAAACTGGAACATCATAACGCAAGTATCCCTTCCTCCCGCAGAATACTTAAGTATGAGGCTGGGAGAACATAATTTACATTAATATACTTTACAGATGAGCATAATTCAGTATGCACAATAGCCTTCACAATTCACATGCATTTTACTTCCCCAGGAAAAAGAGGCTGTTATGTTAGAATATTCAGACGATTTAAATCTGAGGGCACACAACAAATAGAACCATCTCAGTGAGTAAACTACACAACATTATCAATATCCAAGGCAAAGTTTCAATCTGTTACGCACTATGTTACGACCTCAAATTAAGCATAAACGAAGATAAGTGCTTGTAAAAATATAAATATCACTAGCATTTGATAATATATACGTTTATAACCAAGGTTACTTCCGAAAACAAAACCTTAAAATTGTCATTTATTTCTTCCGGTAGGATATATTAAAGAAAGCCATATATTTCGTTGGTTTCATTTTTCCTTGTCACTTGCCCTTGCTAAACCCTAGATCCAATCGAAGCGTTATCATCAAAGTATAACAGATCCACGAGAAAAAATCAAACCTTTACAAGAAACGGCCAAAAACTCAAATTCGAAAAAAATACTAACAACCAGCACCTCAACTGCTCAAAAACGTTAAAACAATAAAAACCCACATATGCATGTCTAGTGTGTGCTTGCGAATGCGGGTTTTACTCACACAAAGTGAAGCATGAAACAGAAACCCTAAAAACCCTAAAAATGGACAAGGGCATGATAAAGTTTGTAAAAGGGGAAAAAATAAATGGAAAAAGGGACAGGAGAAAATAGAAAGGAAGAAATGGAAACACCTCTTTGTCGCAGTTTCTGGATTTTTCAGTGTAAGTTGCGGCTCTTTGATTGTGGAACTCTATGTATCTATGGGTGTATGGATAGAAGGGGGATGAAAGAAACTGATAACTCAAATGAAAAATGTTTGGGGGGAAAAGTGAAAATAAAGAAAGGTCATCAAGTTCGCTTTTCAAGATTGGACTGGTGCCCGTGGTGCGTCATGCGTGCGATGAGGAGCGTATCCAAACACAGAAACACTTGAAAGAAAATAATTTTTACTATTTTTAAATGTTACTTTTTAATGCGATCAACTTTGTGCTCCAATTATTTCAAAAAAAAACTTTGTGCTTCAATAGTTTAGTCTTGTATTGTAAGGACGATTGGGCCGATTTTGATCTCATCAGTGTCGGTCCTGATATTTTGGAGGTTCGGCAGTGGCGGATCCAGAAATTTAATAATGAGGGTACGATATATATTAAAAAACATACACATAAACATTATTTAAAATTTCATTAAAATTAAAATAAAAGGTACAATTGCAACTGGTTAAAATATAGCTATATAAGACTTCGTGTAATGCACAAGATGTATATCTGTGAGACCTCCCTTTTGTACAATGGCATGTGCATTTTCCTAGTATATAGTTTTATGAATTTTATCTCCCTATATTGTAATAATTTTAAAATATCATCAGACTATTAGGTGAGAAATATTACTTAATTTTTTTATTAATAAAATCAAAAAAAAATGATCATGCATCAGAATCTTATAAAATACATTCAAGACTCATTTGTCTTTAATCTCCGAAAGCTGATTTTTCATAAAATCGCACGAGAGGCAACTTCATCGCACATTGTGTTCTAGTCATGTTATATCTTTAATAAGTATGAAGATTTGTGTCATACCATTTTTCAAGATTGTAGTAGTAAATTCAGATGCAATTCTATTTTTAAAGTTGTTTGTATGTGTAAATTGGGGGCAGAGATTTTTGCAAAAGTTGATCATGTAACAATACATGAAAAATTATTATATACATATGTATAAGAGAACTAAGTATAGTAATTAAGAAAATAGGAGATAACAAAACATAGTTTATGCAATATTATTAATTTTATTATATTTATTTTTTTGGGGGATTTTTTTTTTTGTAGATTTTACCATATATTTATTTATTATCGTTGTTAAGTTAATTTTTAATTTTCTGAAATTTTATTGTGTGAATTTGTATTATATTATTTAAATTTTCTAATTATTTATGTAAAAATAGGGGTACAAAACTATTTTTGTTATTTTTTTAACTAAAGATTATTGTTAATTTTTTCAAAATTGGGGGTACAACTGTACCCCCAATTCTCCTAATGGATTCGCCACTGAGGTTCGGGACGAAAGATAAAGAACGAAGCCTTGTTCGTTTATGTTTCCAATAGTCTCTTTCCATTTTCCAACTATTCATAAAAGTGGAATCATGTTTGTCCATAAATTTCCAATGGAAATCATCGGCCTTGTATGGTTGTATTTTCGGGGGTGGTTTTTCACTTTCCAACTATTGCGGAAAATGGATTTATGTTTGTTTTAGGAACTTTTAAGTAGAAATAAAGTCGAGATCAATCTTGTGCTCTAGTGGTTGAGACATGTGTTGTAAGGGTGAATGACCCGGGTTCGATCCCATACGGGTGTGTGTGTCCCCTTCCCAAGTTCCCCCATTGTACTCAAAAAAAGAGTAGAAATAAAGTCATTTCCAGTTTTCACATTTTTATGGAAAGTATTCTTTTGAAAACACAATCAAACATATTTCCACCCAAAACATACAAATCTAGGTGAAAATACACTATAATCACGCAAACCTATGTCAAAAATATATTTAAAAAACTATAACCAAACATATTCCAATTTCCAAATAGAAATTCACACAACAAACCAAACATATTCTAAATTTTCACATGAAAAACACTAAAGTTTGAAAATTCATTTTCTAACACTAGAAATTGGAAATTGGACCTGGAAATACATCCATACAAGGCAATTATTTTCATATTGTGTATTTAAAAAAAGAAAAATACTTAAAATATTTTAACCCAATTATACATGTGGGACCTACCACTATCAACTCTATATACTTAAAATATTACTATTTTTAAATTATATTAAAAATGGACCCCACCACTATCAACTTTTCAATTATTATATGCATAAAATAATATTCCAAAACTACTCCACCAATAATATTGCAAACACAATCTCATTTCTAACCCTATATAAAACACATTTCAATTCATTCATTCAAACATAATTCCAATTTCCACACGAAAACCAATAAATTCTCAAAATTCTATTTCCAACTCCAAAAACTGAAAATGCACCATGGGAACATAAACAAACAGGCCCGAAGTCCTTCAAATTGTAACAACACAAAGAATAAAAGTGCATAATACAAACAAGTAACAAGTATCAAATGCTCATTTAAAGTAGCTTCTTCTAGCATTTTGAGAGCAAATTCATCAATAATATTTTCATAATTAGTCTGATCAAACTTATAAAATTTTATTAGTTATAATTGATAAGTGTATAAGAAAAAAATAGATGGACTCATACAATATATATATATATATATATAGGTATTGGTTCAAATGAGACCAATATGCTGGGGTGAGACCGTATTGATCTGGGCCATTTATTTTTAATTTTGAAGGGCTTAGATTAATCCATTATTTAAGGTAATTTAAAAGAATAAAAAAACGGTTCAGGGATAATTGTGTAAATGTACAAATAACCGATTATTTAATTAAGGATAGTTTTGTAATTTGGAATGTGATCTGTTGAGATGGATTTTGATATGACCGAGATTCTTGGGGGTGAATTTATTCCAAAACTGATACACACGTCTCTTTAATTCTCGGTATGCAAAGAAAAAGGCATTGAGGCGTTTGGAAAAGAAGAAGAAAAACATTGATGCCATTTTTTGTTGAAGGCGGAGACCACAAGGTTGGGGAAAAATCAGGTAAGAATTTTGTTTTTAGTTTTCAATTTTTTATATAGTCATTGTTATGTATTTTGTTCTATTTTTTTTGGTTCATGGTTATGTTTCTTGATCATTGGGCAGGTAGGGTTATTTTTTATATGTCTTTTTTTTGTTTTGTGTTTTTTTAGGTGTGTTGATGTATTTGGGTTTTTGGTTAAATTTTTTAGTATCTGTTGATTTTTTTGGTGTATAGATACCACGTATTTGTTGCATATTTATGTTTGTTTATATAGTGCATATGTTGAATGGAAAGTGTTGATTATATGTTTATATACTACGTATTTGTTGAATATTTATGTCTGTTTATATACTGCATTAGTTGAAAAATATTGACGCCATTTTTTTGTGTGTATAGATACCACCTATTTTAGTATGTGTTGATTTTTATGTTTATATACTGCATAAGTTGAATGGAAAATGGCAGATGCATCATTTTTTTAACATATTTTTCGGTAGTCATATAGCATATTTTAGTCTAATTCGTAGCAATTTTTTACATGTAATTCGTAGCATATTTACATATAATTCATAGCATATTTACATGTAAGTTGTAGCATATTTTAAGTTTTGACTTCTCGTGACTGGTTTGCATGTGTTTTTGGAAGAAAAAAAATCAGAAATCCCTCGTTTTTTTTCTGTTTTTTTGGCCTAGTTTCATGTAGTTTTAGTTTAGTTGTATATATTTTGTTCATCACCAAAGCCCACCACAACTTGTCGGTAATGGTCTTCGTCTACAGTGTCATTCGAACTTTTGTTTTTTGTTGATCAAACCTTTCCTCGGACTTTTATTGTTTTTGGTTTTATGAATATTTAATCTTTCTTTTGATGGACTGCCTCTCTCTTAATTGTCTCATCCACATATCTTCAAAATATGACCTTATTTGTTTATCAGACATGCACTATATATACTCCATTATTTTTAAAATGGTGCTTTTTTTAAATATGTTGGTTCTCCATATGATTTGTTGCATATTTAGTTAATATATATCGCATATTTAGTATAAAAAATGCATTTGTATTTTCTAGTAGTTTTAGGTTTACAGGTTTTTATCTTTATATATTATATTACAGTTTAGTGCATTTCTATATGATTTGTTACATAATTAGTTAATATATATCGCATATTTAGTATAAAAATGCATTTGTATTTTCTGGTATTTTTAGGTTTACAGGTTTCTGTTAATGTATGTATAGACCATGTTCAGTGCATAGATAATACCTTTTCAATGGTTTTACATGTTAAGTATTTTGGTCTTAATTGTTAGGTTTATGAGCCATACATCAGGCATGCACTATATATACTGCATTATTGACTTATATATGCATTCTTTTTTCAGATTTTAAATCTTCGAATGAAGTATTGTCATGCCATCGTTGTGGATGACTTTAATGAAGTAAGGTGGAAAACTTGGAAGAAGCAATGAGGTTTCTGACTGGGAAGAATATTGTGTAGTTGGGTTTTTATGTTTTTTTTTTGGATTTGGAACTTGAAACTGTTGAATTGCTTTTTATGTTTTTTTGGATTTGAAACTTGAAATTGTTGAATTCCTTTTTTTTTTTTTTTTTTTTGGGGTGGAGGGGTTGGAACCTGAAATTGTTGGACTTAATCCCTAATTTCCCTGGTAAATTGGAATGGGTTGATGTTTTTCATCAACTAGTTTATGTTTGGCAGTGACCGATTTTGATATCTTATAATTTTGAAATGCACTTATTTAGTATTTGAGTCATTTGGTTTTTTTAATATCCGCTTATGTAATGTACATTTCATGCATAAACAGATGATTGTTAATGCATAAATAGGTAATAGTTGGTGCTTAAGTAAATTACGTACTGATTTATACTTTCGCTATGTTATAAGCTTAAATTAGTGATGCATAAATAGGTTAATTTATTTGCATAAATAGGTAATAGTTGGTGCATGTCGAAAAATTAGTTAGACATGTAATAAGTTAGATTATTGATGCATAAATAGCGTATTTTTTTCTATGTAATAAGTTAGATTATTAATGCATAAATAGATTTCTATTGATGCATAAATAGATAATTGTTGTCTTCTCCATATGTCAAATCCGCACGTGGATGCATATGCTTTGTAAAAGCGACGCGTCGTTTTCTAATGTGGTGAACTTCATTCCAACACGTGGAATTTTTTCCTATTCTATTTTCGGGATCCGAGATCTTGTTGAACCCGAAGATATTTCAATCCTTTATCCGGGGTGGTTACTGTACATAATTTGTATCAAAATAAACTAAGTATGCATGAAAATAATATATTATATGCATGATCTGAGCAATAATTATTCATCTAAATACCATAATCTTTAAGCATGAATTAGACTGATACATTATATACATGAATTTAAACTTAAATATATGGAAAATAATGTAATTTATCATCATTATAGGAACGATGACGTCTACATCATTATAAATTAATTAATCAGTGATGTCTATATTTGCACCAAAAAATAACATTGGTGCATGAAAATAATATGTTATATGCATGATAGAAGGAATAAATATACCTCTAAGTACCATATGCACTATGTAAGTCCAAGCGGCTACGATAATCAGAGGGGGTGAATAGATTATCTCCATCTTTTCGATTTAGCCCTCTTTTTATAATCGAATGCTCAAACACAATAATAAAGGTGCGAGAATGTAAACAACACACGCCGATTTAAAGAGGTTCAACCCACCTAGGGCCTAATCCTCTACCACCCCAAAGATATCCAGGGATGGATTTCAAAGAAAAAGAATTTTATTAATTACCAAAATTAATACAAATTCAACTTACAACACCTTGAAGAGCACCACACTCTTCTTCAACACCACCTTTGAGATTACCACAATCTCTTCTTGAAGATTACCACAATCTCCAACGGCACCTTATGAAGATTACCACAATCTTCAACCTTGAAGAATACCAAATTCTTCAACACCTCAATAAGAAGATCACCACAATCTTCTTGCACCTATCACCTAGATCATCCAAGTGTGTTCTTACCACAAGAACACTCACAAGGATATCTTGTGTTTGAATGATAACCAAAAATCAAGATTACAACTCAATAATGAATAATACAATTTGAGTGCAAAGTGTAATCAAGAATAGCCTAGACCTCAAAGATGTGAAAGTGATAAGCTAGGCAAATTTACAACAAGAATAATAACAATGAAAGACCAAGTATTTGTGATGGCTCAAAAGCTACCTTTAAAACCGTAGGCAAGTGCACCTATCGTTTTATAGTCTAGATTTTTGAGTACCGAGTGTCATTCCCACGAGGATTATAAGTACTAATAATTACCGTCTTTTTGTTATTTAATCTAACAATTTTCAGAGTTTTTATTTGATAAAGAATCTAAATTATCGAAGTGTAAAAATGAAGTAAAATTTGTAGAATAAGAAATCAAGAGATAGAAGTGTGTTTGAATGTAAATCCCTCTAGAATGTTTTTTTGTGATTTGACAAGTTAAAAGATTCAACCATAAGCCCTTAAGCAAAAACCAACCTCTTTTAATAAAATCTCATGCTATGTGGACCGTAGAAATTCCCGATTTAAGTTAATCCCTTTCTCAAGGCGAAAAACTCCTAATCTCAAGTTGATTAACTGAAATCTCTTTCTAGTTAAAACCCCCAAGATTGCATTATAACGATTTATGAATTCCCATATTAGGTTTGACCCTAATCCAGAAGATTTATGTCGTCCTATATCTAGGATTGCATGCAACTCTTTTCACTTATATAGGTTCTATTTCACCATGAATCTCTCGATTTCCGGATGAAAAATAAACTTCAAATCAATATTGCGCATATATCAATTGAATGAACGAAGCATAATATAAGTGAATCACACAAAATATGAAGATTTTATTAAAAACATACACACCTTAATCACAAATCCATTCTAGAGTTCATTACATTCAAACACTAGGAGTTTAGCTACACATGATTTTGACCAAAGAATAAATTACACAAGAAGATGTAAACATTGTAGTCATGGTGTACTTATCTTTATCAAAATCTCAATTGACTTGATGATGTTGCTCCAAGCCTTCTTCCCCAATGTTGCCTCAAGCTTACTCCTCCAAGACCTCTTGATCCCAATTCCACTCAAAATGTTAAACACTATGAATCTCTCTATGAGTGAATATTACATGAATGATTTTCCAACTCAAACTCTTGGCTTTTATAAGCACCATCTTGTGAAATACCATATTAACAAATGCCCCATCTCCATGCTTGTTAGTTGAATCATTGTGTGCACATTCATGGTTGAGTTGGTTGAATCATTGTATACACATGATGATTGAGGGAATATGGGGACATGTTGCAGCAAAATTGGGTGTTAAAGGTGTATAAAAGTGGTCAAAAGGCTTGGTAGGTGAGTTTTCCATAATTTTCACATGGAAAAGTTGCAAAAAGGGGTCCCGGACACGCCCGTGTCGCCCGACACGGCCAGGCCGTGCTGTTTAATTGTTCAGGCACTCAGGCTGACATGGCCGTGCTTCCCAACACGGCCAGGCCGTGTTCCAGGACACGGCCAGTGTTGGGAACACGGCCAGGCCGTGTTGGAGGCTGTTTTGTGCAAAAATTTCGAGTTTTTGGCTCCGGCGTGAACACGGCCGTGTTGCCGACACCCCTGCCCGTGTTGGACCAAAAAGGCCCCGAAATGACGCGTTTGGCTTGGAATTTCGAGCGTTTTTGCATCCTTAAACTCCCGGTATGTTTTGACATGAATCCATGGTCCGAAATTCACCAAAATTAGCCCCGAATGGTCAATCTACATCAATAAAAGCACCTCGGAGTAATATGAACTATGTATAATCAAAAATTTACAAAACTAACAATAAAATGACTAATTCTACTCAAATATACACATAAAACGTGCATAAAAAGACCCTTATCAAACCACCTCCAACTTTGAACTTTGCTTGTCCTCAAGCAAAACATTATATCAAAAAGAGGGATTTGATAAATCACAACACAAAATTTTTTTTTTTTTTTTCTTTTTCAACACATTGAACACAAGCGGTCAAGTTCTAGCCTTCTCAACCCGAATTAACCATTGGTAAAAAAATTATTTTGCAAAGCGATCGATTGTCAAGAAAGACCGTAATATCGTAGGCATTATTGAGACTTGAAATCATCACGCCACAAATATTGATAGTTATGAACAACTTCAATTCAATAATCTTTATGAAAATACAAGAACTCAATGGATCATAGTAGTTAGCTTACTAGTCATATAACCAAGCTTCTTGAACTTTATTGGAATGAGAAGTCAAGGAGTATTCATTCTCCTTTTTTTTTTTTTTTTTTTTTTTTTTTTTTTTTGCGGACCTTTCGAGACATGCTTCCACTAGGTTTATATTTTGAATTTTTGTTCAAACACTCCTAGGGTGGTTTCCCATACTCATATTCGTGTCGCCGTTTTACGTAAAAGACAAACATGGGGCTCATGAATGCTCCTAGTTACTAAGCAACAACAAAAGAGGAGTATAACCTCGATTGATCCGTTTTTTTTTTTTTTTTTTTTCTTTTTTCTTTTTTTTTTTTATTCACAAGCTTGGTTTAACAACTAGTTAACCACTACTAAATCATGAGTTCTCGGAAGTTCATAGCACTAAGTACCGTCGTATATGCCTTAACATATCAAATATTTATGGTGTTGGAAATCTCGTCAAAATTTAGCCCGCATCCACGTCAATCTATCCTAGACAATCAATTGCTTCACCTTGAAAACACAAATTAACAAGTTAATATAGGTATAATTGGGCCAAGTTATTGACTAGCAAATACTCAATTTGTTAAAAAAAAAATCACATCTCTTGAAAACAAACACACAAGCATTCCGAAAATGTTATTGTACCCACCTCCAACTTTAAGATTCACATTGTCCTCAATGTGAAAGAAATAAATGGACAAACACACACAAAACACTAAAAAAAAACAAAAAAAAAATAGAATGATATAAAAGAGGTGGAAAAAAAAATACGACCTTACTACAATAGTGGAATCGGTGTTGAGCGACCATTGGGTTGTTTTGGTACGGGACCTTCAACGGCATCTTCATACCTAATCAAAGTTAAGCAACACACAACTCGAATACCGTGAAATCTCAAATATTCCCAATTAGGACAAGCAAGAAGAAGCTCAAGAGTTTTTTTTTTTTTTTTTTTTTTTTTTTTTTTTCATGATTTGAAAATGACTCTAAGGACTTGTGATTATTTTGAAAGAAAATAATAAAAAAAAAAAAAAAAAAATGAAAACAATTGCACACAAACATCGGGTTGCCTCGGTTAGCGCTTCTTTAACGTCGTATAGTGGACCATTTCACCTAAATGTGAAGATTTAATCGGGCGGAGCTTTGAACTTATGAAAAATTTATCTCTTTGAACAACATCGCCACGCGTATCGATTTTCGAACAATTGACCTTCATGGTCCTATTTTTCTGCATGTTATTCTCAAAATGGGATTCATCTGTGGAAACTTTTGCACATTGAACATCACATACTTTCAAGGATTTTTTAGAAGACATATCAATCAAAGAATCATTTATCCTTGTCTCAATCAAGTTTATAAGAAAACAAGTATCATTTATAGGATCTCTCAAAGGAATTTTAAAGATAACTTGTTCACCCCCTACTCTCAAAGTAAGCTTTCCATCATGCACATCAATGAGAGATTTAGCGGTAGCCAAAAATGGACGTCCTAGAATTAAGGGAACTTCTATATTATCATGCATGTCAAGAATAACGAAATCGATCGAAACACGAATTTATCAATCTTGACTAACACATCATGAATAATACCTCAGGATGTTTAATCGATTTATCGGCTAATTGAATGTCCATCCTAATAGGTTTAAGTTCACCTAATCCCGCATGCTTAAATGTTTCATAAGACATCACATTGATACTAGCTCCCAAGTCGGCTAGTGCCCTATCAAGGTAAACCATCAATTGTGCAAGGAATAATAAAGCTTCCTCGGATCATTAAATTTTTGTGGTAGTTCATTGGAAGGACATTTATCATTCAATTGCACATTTGATAATTTGTTAAGCTTATTTTCACTAGGAATGATGTCATTAAGATCCCTAACATGCTTTGAAGGAGGGTCAACAAATGGAATATTAGTATGTAATTGCTTGAATGACTCAAGGTACTTACCAAATTTGTCCTCCTTTCTATCTTCTTGATTAAACTCCGGTAAGGGATCTTGGGCTTGTATTCGCGACCACATTTTTCATGGGATTTTCTTCGTGTCCGCCGTCCCTCCACATATTTCGCATGGTGGTGTTGGCATAATCATGATCATATGGAAAGCGATGGTGATTGCCTTTACGTGCTCCCTCAGGTTTGGCTCGGTGTTACCCGGTAAACTTCCTTGTGGCCTTTCGGAAATCATCTTCTAATCGGCCTATTTGGTTTTCCAGATTATGGATAGATGCCTCTTGATTTCTCAAGGATGTTTCCACCGCTTGGAATCGGGTATCCGTTGATTGCACAAACTTTGTTATAAGATCTTCCAAGTTAGGTTTACCTTGATTTGGTGAGATCAGGGAGACGTGTGTAGATCGGGATTGGGATTAGGTCGTGGTTGGCCTTGATTTCCCCAACCAAAATTAGGATGTTGTCGCCACCCAGGATTATATGTGTTCTTTGTAAGGATTACTTGGGTAATTTTCGCCTTGATTCCCAACGTAATTAGCATGTTCGGCGTGAGGTATTGTGTGTGGGCGATCTTGATGATTATGCAATCCGCCGCAAGTTTCACAAGATAAAACGTGCGGTGGTGGTGGTTTAGGAGTTTGCTAGATCGTCGATCTTTTGGGTCAAAGCTTCGACTGTGCGGCTAGTGTAACTTTGATCGCATTATAAACACCAACTCGACTGTTAGTTTTACCTCGTATGGATTGCCATTGGTAGCCATTCATGGCCATTCCTCAATCAAATCCTGGCGGCTTAGGCGTTTTGTTATTAAGAGTTCCCCGGCCGCCGCATCAATCATTTGCCTCGTCGATGAGAGTAGCCCATTGTAAAACGTTTGGACTTGCATCCAAATGGGGAGGCCATGATGTGGGCATTTTCGCAAAGCAACTCTTTGAATCTCTCCCAGTGTCGTACAAAGTCTCGTCGTCCTCTTGAGTGAATGAAGAGATTTCATTCCTCAATCGTGCGATTTTGGCGGGTGGAAAATACTTGAAGGAACTTTTACGCCATAATGATCCACGCGTTAATCGTTCCTTTGGTAAAGTATTTAGCCATTGTTTAGCCCGTCCCCGAAGAGTAAATGGGAATAGGCGTAAACGGATGGCATCATCAGAGACCCCATTTATTTTGAATGTATCGCAAATTTCAAGGAAATTCGCGATATGATTATTTGGATCTTCGTCCGGTAGGCCGTCGAATTGAACAAATTGTTGCACCATTTGAATGACATTCGGTTTGATTTCAAATTATGGGCAAATGATGGGCCTTACAATACTAGACGATGTGCCGTCCATAGATGGCTTGGCATAGTCGTACATGGTTCTTTGTTGTTCATCCGCCATATCGGGATCCTTGCCTTCGTTAATATCCTCCTCGTGGTCTGTATTAATACTTTCCTCTGTGTTTCTACCGGCGGTGTCACGCTTCCAAATTCGGCGACGAGTAGGCATGCACTGCGGTAAATAAAGAGGATAAGTGTAATCCAAGACTTACAAAGATAGATAAAAAGAAAGACAAATGATGAAATAAAATAAAAAAATGATTAAATTAACAAAAATAAGGTGTTCTTAATATTACAATCCCCGGCAACGGCGCCAAAAACTTGATGGCTCAAAAGCTACCTTTAAAACCGTAGGCAAGTGCACCTATCGTTTTATAGTCTAGATTTTTGAGTACCGAGTGTCATTCCCACGAGGATTATAAGTACTAATAATTACCGTCTTTTTGTTATTTAATCTAACAATTTTCAGAGTTTTTATTTGATAAAGAATCTAAATTATCGAAGTGTAAAAATGAAGTAAAATTTGTAGAATAAGAAATCAAGAGATAGAAGTGTGTTTGAATGTAAATCCCTCTAGAATGTTTTTTTGTGATTTGACAAGTTAAAAGATTCAACCATAAGCCCTTAAGCAAAAACCAACCTCTTTTAATAAAATCTCATGCTATGTGGACCGTAGAAATTCGATTTAAGTTAATCCCTTTCTCAAGGCGAAAAACTCCTAATCTCAAGTTGATTAACTGAAATCTCTTTCTAGTTAAAACCCCCAAGATTGCATTATAACGATTTATGAATTCCCATATTAGGTTTGACCCTAATCCAGAAGATTTATGTCGTCCTATATCTAGGATTGCATGCAACTCTTTTCACTTATATAGTTCTATTTCACCATGAATCTCTCGATTTCCCGGATGAAAAATAAACTTCAAATCAATATTGCGCATATATCAATTCGAATGAACGAAGCATAATATAAGTGAATCACACAAAATATGAAGATTTTATTAAAAACATACACACCTTAATCACAAATCCATTCTAGAGTTCATTACATTCAAACACTAGGAGTTTAGCTACACATGATTTTGACCAAAGAATAAATTACACAAGAAGATGTAAACATTGTAGTCATGGTGTACTTATCTTTATCAAAATCTCAATTGACTTGATGATGTTGCTCCAAGCCTTCTTCCCCAATGTTGCCTCAAGCTTACTCCTCCAAGACCTCTTGATCCCAATTCCACTCAAAATGTTAAACACTATGAATCTCTCTATGAGTGAATATTACATGAATGATTTTCCAACTCAAACTCTTGGCTTTTATAAGCACCATCTTGTGAAATACCATATTAACAAATGCCCCATTTCCATGCTTGTTAGTTGAATCATTGTGTGCACATTCATGGTTGAGTTGGTTGAATCATTGTATACACATGATGATTGAGGGAATATGGGGACATGTTGCAAAGCAAAATTGGGTGTTAAAGGTGTATAAAAGTGGTCAAAAGGCTTGGTAGGTGAGTTTTCCATAATTTTCACATGGAAAAGTTGCAAAAAGGGTCCCGGACACGCCGTGTCGCCCGACACGGCCAGGCCGTCTTTGTTTAATTGTTCGAGCACTCGGTGACATGGCGTGCTTCCCAACACGGCGGCCGTGTTCGACACGGCCGTGTTGGGAACACGGCCAGGCCGTGTTGGAGGCTGTTTTGTGCAAAAATTTCGAGTTTTTGGCTCCGTGAACACGGCCGTGTTGCCCGACACCCCTGCCCGTGTTGGACCAAAAGGCCCCGAAATGACGCGTTTGGCTTGGAATTTCGAGCGTTTTTGCATCCTTAAACTCCCCGGTATGTTTTGACATGAATCCATGGTCCGAAATTCACCAAAATTAGCCCCGAATGGTCAATCTACATCAATAAAAGCACCTCGGAGTAATATGAACTATGTATAATCAAAAATTTACAAAACTAACAATAAAATGACTCGAATTCTACTCAAATATACACATAAAACGTGCATAAAAAGACCCTTATCAATTTGCTTGAAGTGTATCTTGTTGTGTTGTATCTCAATTGTTGTTTTGGTTGCTCCAAAACTTCCTCTATTTATAGGAGATGATTGATCAAGCATAGGCTCCTCTTGGGGATTGAAAATCTGAGAAAAATACAAGTAAAATCAAGAATATAGTGTTAGAAATCAATTCCACAATTTAAGGAAATGTGTTTGTCAAACGGTCATATTTTTGTTGTCAATACACGGACGACCGAGTCGCACGAAATAAGAGAAATAAGAACACTTTGAAAATTACAACAGGCGACCGGTCGACGTAGGCTCGACCGGGTCGACCCTGTCTCAACCGGTCCCCCTAGTCAAAAACGAAGAGGTTTTGTTCTGTTTCAAAATGAAACTTGCAGTGCAGTCGGCCGACCGGACGGTCGACGCCTTGAGCGGCTTGGTCGACCGACCGCTTGTTTTTACTTCCGTCTCATTTTTGTTTCTAAGAACACTTTCAGTGCACGGGTTGCCCTATGGGGCGGCCGGTCGACCACGAGACATAAATGTTGTACAATTTTTGTCGAAAATAAAACTCAAGAAATACTCCGAAAATTTAGTAAAAACATTTTAAACCAATCGGGAGTATTTAGACAACATTTAGAAATCTAGTTTTAGGAGTAAAAACCCATTGACATAAACTCATTAAAAGTGTTGTCCATTATTATCAAAAATAAACTTGAGGAAATACTCCGGAAAATATTAAAACCATTTTAGATCATTTAGGAGTATTTGGACAACCTTTAAAAACATTGTTTTGGTGATAAAATAAAATCATCAAAATTAAGATAAAAACATGTATCAAACAATCTCCCCCTTTTTGATGATTACAAACCAAAACAATTTTTACACAAACTAAGAGAGCAATTTTAGAAAAGATTTTCCGGTAAAAACATTTGACCGTTTGGAAGCAACCAAAATTTCCAAAAAATATTAAAGCAACCAAGTAGGGAGTAAATATTTTCAATAATAAGCACAAGCTCCCCCTATCAACAAGCATATCAAGAATAATGTAAAAGCAATTTTCCATAAGCTAAAAGCTTTAGCTTTTACAATTTGTTCAAGAGCTTATAAGCTCCCCCTGTCACAAAACATCATTAAACAATTATATAAGTCCATCAAGCAACAATTGGACTAAAAACAAATCACAACTTATGGCTTTTATGAGCCATAGCTTATAGCTTTTATGACAAGCTTTTATTAGCTTCTTTGAGCTAATGAGCCAATATCCTGTTTCTCCCCCTTTGGAATCATCAAAAAGAATGTTAGGATGGTGAAAACACCATACAATAATATCAAAGCGCGCCAAAGGGACGGTTTAAAAACCGTTGAACAATTAAAGCATAATAATCCAAGGAAAATGGGAGAATTGAAACATAAGAGATCCATAAGCTCATTAGTAAGCTAAAAACATGATTTCAAAAATATTTTAATACATTTTGAAGCAAGAGAATCATGTAGAAGTTGAAAGTTTTATAGTGACATTTCAACAAACACCTTGTGTGAAAAATAAAAGCCTTTGCATATAGTCCTTGTAAAAGTTTCAAGCCAAAAATTTTCATATCATCAATCAACCTCATTCCAAAGCTCAAAAAGATCATATGCACCATATGCAACAATATGTTCATCAAATAAGAAGCTCAAAGTAGATTCTCAAGGGTTCAACCCAATTGAGATAAGCTAAGAATGATCAAGGCATTACAAATGCCAAAAATTAGAGCATCCAACAAGTAATAAGTCATGCTTTAAACAATACATGTATCAAATGTCCCAACATATCCATCTAAGCATAATGATCAAAGTATCAAAAGAAACACTTTTACCATCAAGTACTTCATACCAATTATCAAACAATGCTTAAATTAGAGTATTTTTACCATCAAATACTCCATCAAAATCATGATTATCTACAAGTCATCATCAACTTGCAATTTTAACCCTTTAAGAAAACAAGCAAATATCATTAGTACAAATGAGTTTTACAAAAGTTCATTAAAGTACAAAGCAACAATAATGAAAATGCTAGAAAGTAAAGGGGGTGGGGATATCATTCCTCATCCGAGGAGAAGCAAGTTCCGGGAATAAGGTCCTTGATGAATTTCTTCAATTTTCCGATAGACTTTTTCAAGCTAGAGTTTTCCTTTTTCACAACCCGGAGCTCTTTTCTAAGAGAGGCCACATCTCTAAATGTTTCTCTTTCCACTTTGGCCATTCTCTCTTTGAGATTTAGATCTTCAACATCCGACTCGTTTTCATCTCCTTCTTCCCTAATATCTTGTTCATTTCCCACATTCTTTCTTCATTTACCTCTTCATTCCCCACATTCTCTTCTTCATTATCTCTTTGTTCTTCAAACTCACCTCTTCCAATATTTTCAACCTCATTGTCATTAAAGAAATCATCTCGAGGTTGTTGTTGATGTCGCACACGCCCCCTAGCGGCTTTGGTAGGAACCCGTGGTAAATGTCGTCGCATTCTTACCATTTGTAGAATGTTGTCATTGTCAAAATCATTGTGACGAATTTCGAGTATTCATTTCATTTTCGGGTATCCCGATAAATATAGGAGACGGCAAATCAAATTACCCAAGGTATATTTTTTCTTGGTAAGCTTTCTAGATTCCAACAAGCAATACACAAAGATTGCCCCATAATTTACTCTTTCTCCTTGAACAATCTTATAGGTGAGAAAGAGTTCGAGATTACTTGGAAGTTTTACTTCCTTTCCACAAACACAATAGGAGCAAATGATAGATATAATCCGATAATTTGGCGGCATTGCCGAGTATGTCACTTCGGGATATACTCCTAAAAAGGTTTTCACATCATCTAGTGAAACACCAAAAATGTTATCATCCCAATGAGCGCAATCCACATTGACCACTCCATCATTTGGCACGTTAAAGTGATTACAAATATCGGCCAATGTCCATGAGAAATGCCTACCATTAACAAAAGTGTGAAGTTCCAACGGAGTATCTACCGTGGCATCAACAATTGATAAGGGTCTTTTTATGCACGTTTTATGTGTATATTTGAGTAGAATTCGAGTTATTTTATTGTTAGTTTTGTAAATTTTTGATTGTACATAGTTCATATTACTCCGAGGTGCTTTTATTGATGTAGATTGACCATTCGGGGCCAATTTTGGTGAATTTCGGACCATGGATTCATGTCAAAACATACCGGGAGTTTAAGGATGCAAAAACGCTCGAAATTCCAAGCCAAACGCGCGTCATTTCGGGGCCTTTTTGGTCCAACACGGGCAGGGGGTGTCGGGCAACACGGCCGTGTTCTCGGGAGCTAAAAACTCGATTTTTTCGCACAAAACGACCTCCGACACGGCCAGGCCGTGTTCCCAACACGGCCGTGTCCGAGAGACACGGCCATGTCTCCCTGGTTCCTGTGTGATAAAAAGCAAGACGCCCGGCCGCTCGGGCGACACTGGGCGTGTCGGGACCTCTTTTTGCAACTTTTCTTTGCGGAATTTGGGGAAAACTCACCAACCAACCCATTTTGGCCACTTTTGTACACTTTTAACACCCTATTTTGATGAAACATGTCTCCATGTCCCCTCCTCATCACTTGAATACAAGAATTCACCAACCAACAAGGAAAATGGGGGTGATTGTTTAATAAAAGAGAGTACTATCAATGTATTGGTTGCCTATAAAAGCCAAGGGTTGAAATTGGGAGATTCATTCATTAGATACTCGAGAAAATATTCATTGTATTCACTTCATTAAGTAGAATTGGGATCAAGGGGTCTTGGAGGAGAAAGCTTGGGGCAATATTGGAGAAGAAAGCTTGGAGCAACATCATCAATCAAGAAAGAAGTCAATTGAGATTTTGAGAAAGATAAGTACACCATGTCTACAATACTTAAATCTTCTTGTGTAATTTATTCTTTGGTCAAAATCATGTGTAGCTAAACTCTAGTGTTTGAATGTAATGAACTCTAGAATGGATTTGTGATTAAGGTGTGTATGTTTTTAATAAAATCTTCATATTTTGTGTGATTCACTTATATTATGCTTCGTTCATTCGAATTGATATATGCTCAATATTGATTTGAAGTTTATTTTTCATCCGGGAAATCGAGAGATTCATGGTGAAATAGAACCTATATAAGTGAAAAGAGTTGCATGCAATCCTAGATATGGGACGACATAAATCTTCCGGATTAGGGTCAAACCTAATATGGGAATTCACAAATCGCTATAATCTTTGTCTGGGGGTTTTAACTAGAAAGAGATTTCAGTTAATCAACTTGAGATTAGAAGTTTTTCGCCTTGAGAAAGGGTTTAACTTAAATTGGGAATTTCTACGGTCCACAAGACATGAGATTTTATTAAAAGAGGTTGGTTTTTGCTTAAGGGCTTACGGTTGTATTTTTAACTTGTCAAATCACAAAAACATTCTAGAGGGATTTACATTCAAACACATTTCTATCTCTTGATTTCTTATTTTACAAATCTTCCTTTATTTTTACAATTTATAATTTGTTTTCCTTTTTCATCAAACAAAAACTCTGAAAATTGTTAGATTAAATAACAAAAAGACGGTAATTATTAGTACTTACAATCCTCGTGGGAATGACACTCGGTACTCAATAATCTATACTATAAAACGATAGGTGCACTTGCCTACGGTTTTAAAGGTAGTTTTTGAGCCATCATCAACAATCCACATATTTGCATAAAAAAGTCTTATAAGCTCGTCATCATAATGCAAACACGGATTATCCCAAAGTGAAACCCATCCTTGAATTTCAAAATAAGCTCTAATATCCGGAAATTCATCATGAAATGCTTGAAAACGAACCATACGAGTGCACACAATTTTCTTATCATTCAATCCAATATTCTCATAATGTTCCTCCGCAAGTTTATTTAAAAATCGAAATCTATTAGCTCTAGAGGGAGGCTCGTAGAGGAGTGATAACTTACTAGAGTCCCAATGAATGCTCGATTTTGAAACCTCGGCTCTTAATTCGACAATCTACTCTTCCGTAAGCCGATTTTGATAATCTCCTTGTAGAATATCATCTTGTTGGGGATTGGAAGAAGATTCTCCCCTTTGCCTCATTCTCCTCTTTTGAGGATTTCGTTTGTAGAATTTCTAGGAGGAGCCATATATATAAGATTCTTGTGAAAATAAGAAGATTAGCAACAAGAATCGTGAAAAATGATGAAGAATTGAAGATTTTGGAAGAAAGGGGGTGATATCTCGCTGTTAAGGGTTTGAGAGAAATTTTCTCTTCTGTTTGAAACGAAGAACAGAACGTATTTAATCGATGATTTTGCATCTTTGGGCGGCCGAGGTCGGGGGTGCGCGGCCGAGGTGAGTGCGGGCGGCCGGTCGCCCCGCTATGACCGCCCCAAAGGCAATTTTTCTTTCACACAATTTTCCAAAATTCGATTTTTCACCCCAAAAGTTTTAAAACTTTGCAAAAAGAAACTTTTGGATCAAGTCCAACATATACGGGTTTCGGGAAAACATAAATACGAGAAAATCGAGACTAATCAAGTAGTGCCCTTTTAAGAAAATATTTGCAAAATCATTTTGGGGCACTTAAGGGGTTAAAATGAAATATCTTGAAAGATATGAGCATAAGCATAATATCGAGTTCCAAGAGAAATACGAGTAAACATACCTCGATAGTTTAAGAAACTTGATGATGAATAGCCAATGAGTATGAAATATGTATCCTACACAATTCTTAGACAACATTTGCATAGAAAATACAAGTGTAGGCAAGTAATAGGAGATATCAAAAAGAGCTTATGCTATAAGATTTCATAAGAGATAATAAGCCACATAAGTCTTAATAAAATGCTCAAGAGTTTTAGAAAATCATGTAAGGTCACTTTTAAAAATTTTGAAACTCATAAATATATAAGAGACCTATATTAAAAATAAATACTTGAAGACTCATTTTGCAATTAAGACACAATTAAAAACATACATAGAATTAAAAAATAAAATGCATATATAAATGGGGAGATACGGTTTACCAATTACGCCGTTTCCATGGGTTGTGTCTTTCCCATTCTTGATGATATCTTCCCCTTGAGAAGTCACTTTGTTGATGATGACTGACTTTGATTACTCCATTTCAAGGTTGATTACCTTCCCATTGTTGATGGTTTCTTCTTCTTTGAAAATCATCTTGTTGATGATGTCTTTGCCATTTCCAAGAATTGTGTTCTTCCCATTTTTGATTATACGCTCTTCTTGGAAATTGGCTTTGTTGAGAATAGTTTCTCCTTCTTTGATCAAATGAAACGTTCATTTGATGTTTTCTTGGTGGCATGAATTTTCTCCGATTATTACTTCGTCGGGTACCTAATAACACATTATTTTGTGGTACCCTCATGTGTTTGGGTCCTTTAGGATTAGCTTTGAGACTTTTAGGTCTCCAACAATAATTAGAGCTATTTCTAGCCCGACAAGAATTAGTCGTATGACCCTTTTTGCCACAATAAAAACAAGTAATAATTCTAGGAGCATAATGACCAATATGCATAGAGACTTGATTCTTTTTCATGTGATTGGCACCCTTAGTCTTGTGATCAAGTTCTAGTTTCGAATTACAACAATCAATAATATCATTGGTACTCAAGTCGGATTTAGATAAATCCTTTTTCATGCAATTAATATCCTCAACGAGAGTACTATTTTCTTTTTCAAGGTTTCTAACCTTGTCAAGTGTGGTGGTGTGAGCACATGATAGTGATTCATAGGAAGTAAATAAACTATCCTTATTATTTTTCAAAATATTGAATTCCTTTTTCAAATTTTTGTATTTAACAAGTAAGCTTTGGAATTCATTTTGAAGTTCATCATAATCATTTTGTAAATCACTATAATCATTTTGAACGACAATATCATAGGAAGTAGAGGGTTTAAGACACACCTTGTTTTCTTCATTTATGTCCATAAAACAATATTCAACTTCTTCATAGTTGGAAGTTGTAGGAGGCTTGTTCCTTAGATTTGAGCTTGTATGACCTTGAGAAGTAGATGCTTTTATTTGACTCCTTTCATTTGCAAATACTCCATAGATGGCTTCTAATTTTTGCCATACTTCATGTGCCGACTTTATTCCTACAATATGTTCATATTCTAAATTAGTAAATGAACAATACAAAATATTTAAAGCCTTACCGTTTAAGGAGATGATTTTCTTCTCTTCATCATTAAGCTTTTTGAAGCCTTTTGAGGTGTGTGGTGTATCTTTCATCAGAATGGATTCTCCATTAATGACGGTGTTCCAAATGTCGAACCCGCAACCTTGTAGATAGCATTCCATTCTTTCTTTCCAAAAATTAAAATTCTTGGAATCAAATAGTGGTGGCTTGGTGGTGGAGGTGCCGGATAGATGAGCTTTGTTCGTAGCCAACGATCGTTTCTCTTCACTCGCGATGTGAAACGAGCTTGCCAAAGAGTTTGGCTCTGATACCACTTATAAGTCCAAATGGCTACGATAATCTAGAGGGGGGGTGAATAGATTATCTCCATCTTTTCGATTTAGCCCTCTTTTTATAATCGAATGCT
This sequence comes from Rehmannia glutinosa, assembly GCA_016081115.2. NCBI lineage: Eukaryota > Viridiplantae > Streptophyta > Magnoliopsida > Lamiales > Orobanchaceae > Rehmannia > Rehmannia glutinosa. The sequence continues at coordinate 523,212 of JABTTQ020003468.1, forward strand.
CAAACACAATAATAAAGGTGTGGAATGTAAACAACACACGTCGATTTAAAGAGGTTCAACCCACCTAGGGCCTAATCCTCTACCACCCCAGTATATCCGGGATGGATTTCAAAAAGAAAAAGAATTTTATTAATTACCAAAATTAATACAAATTCAACTTACAACACCTTGAAGAGCACCACACTCTTCTTCAACACCACCTTTGAGATTGCCACAATCTCTTCTTGAAGATTACCACAATCTCCAACGGCACCTTGTGAAGATTACCACAATCTTCAACCTTGAAGAATACCAAATTCTTCAACACCTCAATAAGAAGATCACCACAATCTTCTTGCACCTATCACCTAGATCATCCAAGTGTGTTCTTACCACGAGAACACTCACAAGGATATCTTGTGTTTGAATGATAACCAAAAATCAAGATTACAACTCAATAATGAATAATACAATTTGAGTGCAAAGTGTAATCAAGAATAGCCTAGACCTCAAAGATGTGAAAGTGATAAGCTAGGCAAATTTACAACAAGAATAATAACAATGAAAGACCAAGTATTTGCTTGAAGTGTATCTTGTTGTGTTGTATCTCAATTGTTGTTTTGGTTGCTCCAAAACTTCCTCTATTTATAGGAGATGATTGATCAAGCATAGGCTCCTCTTGGGGATTGAAAATCTCTGAGAAAAATACAATTAAAATCAAGAATATAGTGTTAGAAATCAATTCCACAATTTAAGGAAATGTGTCTGTTTGTCAAACGGTCATATATTTTTGTCATCAATACACAGGCGCGATCGGTCGCACGTAAATAAGAGAAATAAAAATACTTTGAAAATTACAACGGGCGGCCGGTCGACGAGGCTTCGACCGGTCGACCCCTGTCTCAACCGGTCCCCCTAGTCAAAAAACGAAGAGGTTTTGTTTCTGTTTCAAAATGAAACTTGCAGTCTGCCGGTCGGCCATTGGCGGCCATTCGGGCCGACGATCGGGTCGACGCCGGCGGCCGGTCGACCGCTTGTTTTTACTTCCGTCTCATTTTCTGTTTCTAAGAACACTTTCAGGTACGGGTTGCCCTATGGGGCGACCGGTCGACCACGAGACATAAATGTTGTCCAATTTTTGTCGAAAATAAAACTCAAGAAATACTCCGAAAATTTAGTAAAAACATTTTAAACCAATCGGGAGTATTTAGACAACATTCAGAAATCTAGTTTTAGGAGTAAAAACCCATTGACATAAACTCATTAAAAGTGTTGTCCATTATTATCAAAAATAAACTTGAGGAAATACTCCGGAAAATATTAAAACCATTTTAGATCATTTAGGAGTATTTGGACAACCTTTAAAAACATTGTTTTGGTGATAAAATAAAATCATCAAAATTAAGATAAAAACATGTATCAAACACACTAAGCATGCATACAAATAATATATTCTATGCACGAATTGAAATACTAAGGCAATGGCACGTAAAAATAATATGTACATATTTGCACCAATATATATTTGAACAATTAATCCATACCATTATAATTTAAATTTGCTTGCGATGTCATATTATTAATACTAAAGCAATGACATACAATTTTGGCATACAATTTTCCAATTATATAACACTATATAAGCAATGAATGTATAAATATGCAATACAACTGATTTGGTTCCTTATTCTTAGGAGATTAATTAATACTATATAAGCAATTAATTAAGAAGTTTTTTAAGGAAAAGATTAACGTGAAGTTTGTAATGCAAGATTTGGTCCCTTATTTTTAGGAGATTTACGCCACTTTCCAAATTTCACAAAATTGAAGTGGTCGATTTTACCCCTTATTGATTTAGGATTAAAAATTAGTATCAGATTTAATGCCTCAATCTCAACCGTCTATTGAATTATTATAATGGTCCAGATTAGTCCCTACGGTCTCACCGCAGGAGATGGTCTCATAAGAACCAACCCCTATATATATATATATATATATATATATATATATATATATATGATTTGGTTCAAATGAGACCACCCTCCCCAGGTGAGACAGTGTGGACTCATCTTACCCATTGATCTTAAAAAATGAAGAGATGTGATTAATTCAGTTTTTTTTAATTTACCTGATTTCCGCCAATTTAAGGGTAAGGTGGTAATTTTGTAAGTCAAATTAGTGGTCCCAGCAGGTTTTACGGGCTGAGATTGAAACTGCCGGATTTTATGGCGGAATTTAAGGAACCTGTTTCTTTCCAAATATTTTTATTTTACAGCATAGTTAGAGTTCTTTTACTGCATAATTAGACATCAAATAATGCATATTTAGTTGTTTTATTAGCACTGTTTTACGAAAACAATACAAAATTGAATATAACGTACTACATATTTAGTTATTCTACACTGCATAAATAGGTTCAATATAATGCATATTTAGCTATGAAAATGTGATGTTGCTTCTGGAAATTATGAAAATGGGATGTTACATAATTTACTGCATATTTAATTATTCCACACTGCATAGATGGTTTCTAGATAATGCATAGTTAATTGATTTTGTTGCATAGTTTATGACGCGTCTTGCATAGTTGGTTATCTTGTACTACATATTAGTTTTTTTTTTTGCATAGATAGTTTTCGGATAATGCATATTTAGTTGATTTTTATTGCATATTTTCAAATATGTAATATCCTACAAATATATGCATCTTTTCATAATTATATATGCAACGTTTCATAAGTATTTATACATCATTTCATAAGTATCTATGCATTGTCTTATTCGTGAAAATTACAGTTTTTAAGAGTTTATTTTAATGGTCAGTTTCGAGTTCTCCATTGATGTCTACACAGATGCATCGTCTTATTCATGGTTGTTTCATTTGGAATAGAAATCATCTTTTTCTTCACAATTTTTTTTCTCTATAAAATCAGTTTATAAAGTGTAGGTTGAATATAAACGAGTTCAGTTATTCGTCGTTGTTTTTTCATTTGAAACATAAATTGCATCTTCTTCACTATTTTTTTCACAGTTCGAGTTCTTCCATTTGCGTTAATGGAGGAACTGAGAAAGAGAGGGAGAGATGGAGAGAGACGTGTGTGTGTGTGTGTGTGTGTGTGTGTGAGAGAGAGAGAGAGAGAGAGAGAGAGAGACGTGAGATTTGAGAGATGGATGAGAGAGAAAGAGATTTGATTCCATTCTTATAACTACATTGTTATGTTATTTTACCATATTACCCTTATGTTGATTAAATTAATGTTTTAATATATTTTATATCCATTAAATCACACCAATTGAATAATAGTGGGGGATGATTGAGATTAGTCCATTGTGTCTCACCTAGAGACATGGTCTCACTTGATCCTCCCCCTATATATATATATAGGGCTTTGGACACAATGCCCAACTTTCTGGAAAAAAGATACATGTCTACACTCTAAGGTTTTTCCTGACTTTTTTACGCTCCCGCCTTTTTTGGGGATATTTTTTACGCTCCCACCAAATTTTCTGGATTTTTTTACATTGTTGTTTCATGATTGTTTCAAATATGTTTCAGCTAATAAAATTTCAGTGAAAAAACAATTTCTCTCCCATTAAATAATCAAGTTTATACTCGAAACCTTAACAATTAAGAAATATACACATAAAACAACATATATTGAAAAAATACATTGAAAATAATATGGAAACAACACATGAATAGAAAAACACAATTCATTTTTTGTTTCAATGCATTGAAAACGTCGAAAATATCGTAACAACTGAAAAATAACACAACAATATTAAAAAATGTGTAGAAACAACCCAGAAATAATAGGAACAATATAGAAAACACCACATGAACAAAAATAGTTTAGAAACAGGTTAAAACCGAAATGAAACATCGAAACAATAAAGAAACATCATAACATTAAAAACAGTGTATGTAGAAACAACATAAACAATATAGAAAACACCACATGAATAAAAATAAATTAAAAATAGGTAAACATGCATTGAATTATTGAAAACTACATATAAACAACAAAGAAACATCATAACAACATTAAAACATTATAGAAAACAACCCAGAAACAACACAAACAATATATAAAACAACACATGAACAAAAAAGAGCATAACAAATACAATCGCTTTTTTTTAGCCATTTCCATCAAATCAAAATATTTTTTACCATTTTTTTAAAACACATATTTATTAGCCATTTTGGGGCGTGAAAACCCCAATTTATCCTTGAGTCAATTTAACTGCATAAAGACAAACATCCCTGTAACTTGGCATCGAGTTATTGTGACTCGACGTCGAGTTACTGTAACTTGACACTGTACAATGACTTGACATCGAGTTACTGTGACTTGACATTCAATTTTCTCACTTATAATAACCCAGTTATTTTGTTTTTCTCCAAAAAAACTTTGAATTCAAATAACTTTTTCGTTTTAAATATGTTTTGCATGTATAATATATCAAATTAATCATCTTTCTGATATATATAATTCAACAATCATATTGTGTATTTAAAAAAAGAAAAATGCAGATTCGATTTTTTAAAAAAGCTTGAAAGAAAGAGTAAGAGAATACATTGAGATAAGTGAAAAAGAGAGAAATATACCAAATATCAAACAAATATGCTAGAAGGGTATGAATGTCATTTCACATCCCAAAATGGCTAAAAAAATGTGTTTGCAAAAGATGGCTAGTTTTTATTTTTATATTTTGAAAAGGGCTGTTTTGACCTATTTTCACTAAAAAATAAGTAAAAGTTATATTAATAAAAGCAATATAGTACTGTTTGGATTAAGTTGTAGTTGATTTCCCAATAAATAATCGTTTCTAAATCAATAAATAATATTTAAAATAAAGGAGTATAAATTTTAATATATATTGAAACTAATTAATTGTTGTGGGCAAAAAAGTCATTTTCATAATAATAATTATTTAAGTTATTAATTTATTTAATCTTCTTAATTATCCAATATTAATCATTAATTGTTGGGCTACATATAAAATTATCCGGCCCACGAGGCCCGGATCTGGCCCACACGCTACTTTCTCCTACGCGGCCTAAGAGACCCGCTAACCCAGGTTTATAAAGGTCCTTTAAGCTCATTTGTAAGTAAGTTTAATTAATTATTGCGAATTATATTTTCGTGCTCCAGATTTTTCTCTTACAGTCACTGACTTGAGCGTCATATGGGGCCTCTCCAGGACCACCCAGGGACCCTCTAATCTTGTTATGTGTGTTACAAGCTAGTCCCATCACATAAGATTTCCATTTCTCGAGGAAGAGAAGACTTTGACTTATCAGAAACCTTGACTTGGAGTTATCTGCAGGAAAAAGCAACATCATTAATGTTTATGGACTTAGCCTCTTATTGTTAACTAGTCTTTTACTCATGTGATGCACGTGGTGTATATTTGTTAGACCACTCTTTTGTATTATTACATGTACATTTTTCTAATAGTTATATGAATTCTATTATCTGCATTTAGGGATATCAACATCCTCGCCGGAAACCATCCCTGTTGGCAATTGAATAGAATGGGACGGAGAATCTCCGGTTAATTTTTTTTGGTAAGTTCAAAAAATATATTTCATGATTAATATAGATTTCATGAAAGAGATCACTTGAATTTTTAGAAAACTTAACAGAAAATATGAGAATATATGGAATACATATACAAATCATTAATACATGAACTAATGCAAAATAATCTTGGTACTGCTACAAAAATCTTAACTCATTGAAATCAGAATTTAGCTTTTCAATGCTCATTAATAAACAAATATATATTTACAGTACATTACATAACGAATGTTGAAAATAGAATTAAAATTGTTAACCAAAAATTATGGAATTGATCGCAGCTGAAAAAATAATCTAATTAATTAAATCCGAAAACAAAAAATTACTGTTTTTAGGTGAAAATGGGCGGAAAAAAGTATTGGTTATTATCTTAAGAATAATTCTCTTATATATATATATATAAATTACTCAAAAATATTATACAGATAATAAAAGAAAAAGGATGAAATGTTCTTGAGTTATTTGGTAAGCAATTCAAAAGAGATTTTTTTTAGTAATATGTAATTATAATTTAATATGATTCAATTCGATTTTTTTATTAATTCAATAATTACTAAAATCTATTTTTAAGTGCCCAGAAATGACATGAAGTTTAAGCAATTTCTTGGTGTATAATATATATTTTATATAATTTTATAACAACTGCTGGAGTAGCTCAGTTGGTTAGAGCGTGTGGCTGTTAACCACAAGGTCGAAGGTTCAACCCCTTCCTCTAGCGGTTTTTTCGATTTCTAGTTATATTATTTTCAATATTGAAACTGGGCTTTAGTAATATTTACTAATACTGGGCTTAGTCAGTACAGCGAACAACATTGAAAGGAGGGCTTCTGTTAGGAACACCATGGACCGCGTATCAAATCAGCCCATAAAGTGCCCCTGCCTACAGGGCCTTATGCATATGAATATATTCAAAAATAATTACCTAAATTAAGTTTTAGTTTAGTCTACTATTACTTTACTTAATATGCTTTATTCTCCATTTCAGGCACTTGGAAAACAATCAGCTTGGTGTAATGACTCCTTCATCACTGGGAAAATTAGAAAACTATTTACGTCAACTGTAAGTTATAGCCTATAGGTTCAAGTTCAACCCAGCATTTTGTTATATATGTTTAGAGCTCTTAATGGTTTTACCACTCATAAAATTTTATTAGCAAGATTTATTACTTTTAGTTCTATGACAGATTTAATTTATATAAATTTCAATTATCTCTCTGTGCATTTCCAATCACATCCTTGAAAAGATTAATCTTGAATGAATTCATTTCAAGATGATTGGATTATACACATTTTCACTGATAATGGTTACCCCGTAAATATTATTTAACTCAATGAACCATATATATGAGCAACAAATATGAGAGCCAGGAGTTGTGTTTGTTCTAAAGCATTGCCAACACAGATGATTACAATTGGTTGCTGGATGTCAATTATTTGTGTTTGTGGAATATTGTTTATGTGCAACCATAATGTTAACAATAGTCTCGTTAGACATTTTATTATAAATATAGGGTTAAATTAAAGAAACTACCATGATGTTTTAGTCTTATTACAAATAAGTCCAGTATCCTTTAAAATTACAATACCCTCTTGATGTATGTATTTCAGTATTTGTATAACAAATACCTCCTAGGTACAATTTGTAAAATAGTAATAAATATCAAATTTTCGTAATTTTATAAGATATTTGAGTTTTAGCAATTAGACTGAACTTTAAATGTATTTTTTGTGATTAGTTTTAAATATATCTGTATTTGTGTATGAGATGTAACGTCTGAGCTTCTAATTCTTATTACCTTTGAGTAGGATGGAAGTACATATTTAGCTCTAATTTGTTATAGTTGTCAGATAATGCTGTAATTAGCATGTGATTCATTACAATCATTCACGTTATTTTTTGTTCTATATGGGCTAATCACCCACAATTGTTTTCCTACTATTTTGTTTTTTCCATGTCTTAAATGTTTGACTTGCAGCCTTGCAGGATATAAAACAACGTACAGAAACCAAATAATTGATGAGGACAAGTGTCTCAATGCCTCTAACAGCCTGTTGATGTTTGGCTCCGATTTGGGGTTATTCGTTCGGGTTCGTATTTGATTTCGAATTATAGTTAAAATACACCAAATGTCATATAAAACATAACATGACTACATTTTATGACAAATTGGTAAAATCATGTCAGATTCGAGTTAGCCAGGTTCGTGTCGGGTAGTCAATTTCGTGTTTCTCTAAATAACTACGTGTCGTGTTTTCGTGTCATGTCATAAATTATCATACCTAGCTCCACTACAATAACACCTTTTGATGGAAGGGTGTTGCATTATTATTATTATTATTATTATTATTATTATTATTATTATTATTATTATTATTATTATTATTATTATTATTTTGTTGTTGTAGCCAATTAAAATTTTATTGATATAAATAGTTAAGTAATTATTTTATTATTATGTCTTTTACAATTATGATGCCTTTTAATGAAATGACAACCCAACTTCCATTTTGTACATTCCACCAAGAAATTGTTAGTAATTAAATGCCTTTGAGTCTAAGGACATGAATTAATAGAGCTTTTATTTCAATCTGTGTTTTTAGGCTTCATTTTCATCCATTTTTAGTAGGTCATTATACCTTCGACATATGTTGCCTGAAATCCTCATAAAGATACTACATCTGAAGGAGCTTTGTAGTAAAGGTAGAAGAAAAGGGTAAAAAGAAAGATAATAATGACATTAACAACAATAATTAGACAAGGAATAATATGCTTTTAACACTCATTATATAATAATCTGAACAGATTAGATTCCCTTGTCTGATGGTAGTGTCAAGCCCCAAAAAATAAAATTGGGTTCCATATTATCTGGATCATGTTTCCTAAATCCTATCACTTCCTGAAAACTAAGTTAACCCACATAACAATTAGGTTAATTACAAAAACTATCCCTCAAGTTTAGCTTAATTATTAAAAAAACTCAATTATCTTTTAGAATTACAAATATCCCTAAAATTTATTTCTAGCTTGCAAAATTGCACTTTAAGAGGACTGTTGAGAATTGAGATATGTCACTTGTGAGTTGTCCCACATTGATTAACTACGGGAAGAAAGTCCACTTTATAAGCTACGTGTGCTACTCCTCCTATCACCAATTGATTTTAGGATGAAACCTCACTTAGTGGGCTTTAACTCTCTCCTATATTTGGTACACACTTTTTGTGTATGTGTGGGACTGTAAGTCCCCCGAATTTAACAAGGACTCAATTGTGGTATTTGTTAGGCAATGAGATATTTTGTAATTTTGAAAACGGCTGAAGTTTTCTCTAAATAGACTAACCTAGTGTTAATATTTGTAATTAGGAGAGATTAGTTGCTGGTAACATTTAACAAAGAACACATGTCAGCAATTCAGCATCTAAGTACAGATTCAGTAGATTCAGTTGTAACATCAATATAATCTATAAAAGACACCAAAAACATGAAATCAATACAAGTAAACAAACCGAAAAAAGAAAAATAATTTCTACATTATTAATTACCTTGTTTTGTTCATCTCACCTCTCTAATCTACCTTTCCTCAAGGAAAACAATGGAGGCAGTGCATTATTCTTTGCCTGTGTGCAAATAGGCACATTAATCACAGGCCTTATCCTTATACTATTTGTTCTTGTTTTCTCCTTAATTCTCTTGACAGACTTGTCTTTATTTCTCACCCCTTCTTTTCTCTCATCCACTGATGGAACATCAGTTCTAGAACAGGACGACGAAGAAGATGAAATAGACGGCGGCGTTAATACAGTCGAAGAAGCACGTTGTTTTTTCAACCTCAATAACTCTTTCCATAAAACAGTGCATTTTGGTGGCCTAGGAGATGGGTCATCATCAAGAAACCAGTTTACTCTGTTTTCCTCCTTGATTTCCTTTGGCCCATCTTCCGCATTAATATCTGATGATTTCAAGCTGATCTTGTTGAGTTTCTCAGAATGGTGCATTTGCCAAAAGGGGAGCAACTTACCTTCGCGGAAAAGTTCATCTGCAGTCAACATGTTTGTTAAATTGCCTGAGAGAAACTCGAACTCTGCTGCGTTCCGTGCGGCCTTAGCTCTTTCGTTGTCATCGCGCTCTTTCTCGGCTTGAGGGTTGGGACATATGGAGATGAAGTTGTTCTCGTCGAGTAACTCGGAGGAGAACGATATCCGTGGGCTCGAGTTTTGCTCGACGACGTCGTCGTAATTGGATGTGTTTTGGAGGGATTCTAGAGAGATCAATTCTAGGGAGACCATTTTTGTGATGAAAAGGAGAGGAGATTTTGAGGAGTTTTGTTGTGATAGTTTTGGGATGGGGGAGTTTAATGTTGGGACATGTGTGCATGGGTTTATAAAGAGTGAGGGCCTGAGGGGTGTTATAAGATGCTGTTTATCCAACCTGTGATTGATGGCTTTGTTTCACTTTCTTTTGCTTTGGTTTAGTACTAACTAATATTCAAACCTTGTGTGGTTTGGTTAAGTTGAAACAAAAGAGGTTAAGGTTGCTTATGGAGTTTTGGGACATCACATGGACACCTTGGGAACTAAAGGACAAAAAGCTTTCAACAATGCCATTTTACTCTACTTTTGTGGATTTCCTATTTTCTATTATGTTTTGTATGGTGTTTTAGTATATCAGGTAAATGATATATATTTAAAATAAAGGTTAATTACAAAAATTATCCCTAAAGTTAATCCTAATTACAAAAAATTTAAGTTATCTTTTAAAATTATAAATACCCCCAATATTTGTTTTTAGTTTATAAAATTGCACCATCGAGACTCAAGAGTAGAGTTGTCAAATGGTCGGACCCACCGGCCAAAGGGAAAAATTGGCCCAGGTCGGGCAACCCAAAAGAATTTCAAGTCGCTATTATTGGAGCCCAAGCCCCGCCCATGCTTTAAAAATACATGTAAATTGTGTCAGGGCGACCAAAGCTTTTCGGGCCAATGAGTCGGGCCAAATAGGCCCGGTTCTTTTTGGGTCTGTGAAATTATATCCCAAACCGGCCCTATCATTGGGGGCGGTCGGGCCGGCTTTTTTTTGACACCTCTACTTAAGAGGCCTCAACCCTCAAGAAGGGGATATTTGTTAGGTTAATATAAAGTTACCTTTTGTAATTTTGAAACATAACTATTTTTTTTTTTAATTAGGCTAAACCTCAAATACAGTTTTTGTAATAATCCATTGTAAGTAGAACTGTCAATTTTGGTCTGACCCGGTAACGTGGCCATGCTGGGCTACACTTTCTTAGGCCCGAAATGAGCAGGGCTTTTTTGCCCCGACCCATTAGGCCAGGCCACACTAGGCTCCAACAATAGCGGCCCGGTTGTTACCAATTTATTTGCTTTGGCACGGCCCGAACCATTTGACACCTCTAATTGTAAATAGTGACTTCATCTTTAATGTGGCGTTCACTTAATAAATAAAAACATGAGATTAAACCCCGTAAAAAACATAAGAGATCCATGTGACTTTTTTGTGGCCTGTATGAAGTTTGCAAGGCATATCTTCAATTAGTAAAATGAATGATGACTGACAAGCAAGACTGTCTCTGAACTCAAACTAGTTATTTCCTTATAAGTTGGAAAAAACAACTAAATTGAGGCTGATATGGGTTCAAAAATTTACTAGTTGGAGCCCAAGTTTTAAATTCAAATGTGAATTCAAGTCGAGCTAGTGTTAGGTGTAGGCTAATTAAAGCCTGTAGCACACCAATTAGTGCACCATATATATAGTATAAGTTGTTAGTAGTTTGGACTTGATTAAGCAACCATAACTTAAGCTCGAATTATCATGACATATAATTTTGATTGTCAAATAATTTGAAAAACTTCAAATAAGCTGTGTTATAGACTTATAAAAACATATTCTCGACAAAAAATGTAACCGAGCACCAATGCTCTACTGCTACTTATTAATGTACTACTTCATATATATGTTGCAACTACACCATGAGCTGTTCCACTTTCTATTCCACTATTTATATGATGGACACGTGTTTACAAAATAAACATGTGCTCTTGATTTTTAGATGTGTATATATATATATATATATATATATATATATATATATATATATGTGTGTGTGTATGTGTGTGTGTGCGCGCGTTTGTCCATCATCCAAATAGTAGAATATAGAAAGTGAAACACCAAAATTGAATAGGAAATCTGATTCAGCTAATTCCTACCAAATCAATATTGCAAGAAAATCTACCACGAGCTTGTAATTCAAGTCGTATCACTCACCCTTTGTAAGGGTGTTAGCAGGGTTCGAACCCTTATCTTCCAGTTTTTTTTTGAATTTATTCCCTCCCCTCAAACCACTACTCACAACTTATTAAAAATAAAAATATTGCAAGAAAAACTATATTTTTAGTTGGGTTTCCAAAGTAGCTCCAAATGTTTGTGCCATTACATTGATTTGGTTTGTGTATAACAAATAATTGATATCGGCCAAAAAGTAAAATTAATTAGTTGATTATGAAACTATTGGCTTAACAATAAATCAATCACAATATAAGTATAAAGTCACTCCTGTAAACCCGAGCTTGCAATTCAAATTGTATATCTCACCCTTCGTAAATGTGTTGATCAGAGTTCGAATACTAATTGTTTAATTTCTTTAAAATATGTCCCTCTCCTCCAATCACTCGTCCCAACTCCTTAAAGAAAGTATAAAAGCACTCTTGTAAATTGAATTTGCCTAGTATATTTCAATTTATTTTGTCTTTTTTGTGAGGCAAGTTGAATCCTTCATTCTCAATAGTTAAAATATATATCACCTTACAAGTTAAGTGCATAAAATGAGATTATAATGTACACCTGACTTGTATTAATGATATAACAGGGCCGTGCCTTCATTGAGGCAACTGAGTCAATTGACTCAGGCCCAAAAAGATAATCAAATTTTAGGGTTCAATTTTTTTTTGATATTATATATATATAATAAATAGGAAATTAAAAAAAGAAACTTTGAATTGTTAAAAATCTAAATATTAAATTATTTCATGGGCCCAAAATTGTTATTGTGTTTTACTAATTTAAATGACAAAAATTTTTGAGAAAAATATTTTGTAATATTGATTGATAATTGAATGAGAATTTGAATCTCTAACCCATTGCATATTTTGGTATTCATCTATGTATGTCTTTATTTTATACTTTTTGTTCTTCTTGATAGATGATATATGAATTGTTGGTTAGTTCTTTATTTCTATTTTATTTTTTAGTATCATCATTCATCATGCCTCCCAAATACATGTACGGGCACTAAAAGGGAAAAGGTAAAGGAAGGACAAAAAAATTAACTAAAAGCTAAGCATGTGATATCAATAAAATTTTACTTCCAAAACAAGAGCAGTCGTAGATAGTTTAAATATAAATAAAAATTTGATGGATAAAGAACACGACAATTATTGCCATATTATTCTAACTACTTTTTTTACGTTTACAAAGTTCATTGTTTTAGTTTTATGTCGTCTTTAACTCGTAGACAAATGCCTGTTTTAAAGCTTGACTCGAGCCAAAAAATTGCTAGGCACGCCCCTGATGATATTGGATTAAGAGATCAAAAATTATTCAAAATAAAAGATTTAAACCGGTTTTTAGGATCAGGGTAAAATAAGACTTCAATACTTCATTAATGGGTAATTAATATTTTGTTTATGGCAGATGAAGAATCAGGAGTGGACATGGATTAGTCAACGAGGATAGTCTACTGACCGTTCATCTTACAGAGATCATAATAACATGGGAGGAGTCTTAACCATGTGCTCACATGAAAACTAATTAATTGCCATGTGAAACTGTGCATTTTCCAACTAAACCAAGAAACACATAACATGTTCATTTACATAAATACCCTTCATGTGTAATTCATTTCCTTGATGTTCATAGAGCCATTTTCCCCTCCTGGAATGGGTATTCTTGTCATTTGTGATGCTTACAAGTTGAAGATATTCTTCAAAGAAGCTTGCATTATGATTTGGAGAACTCTTATCTACTCCAGACAGCTAATCCAACACTGGTAAGTCTTTTTGAACATATATAATAGGGATAATTACAAAACCTACCATGAAATTTAGCCTAATTACAAATATTCTCTTAAAGTGTTACAAAAATCCCGTTGAGGTTTGGATTGACCTAACAAATACACCCTCGTGAGGTGCAATTTTGGTTCAACCACATATTCACTCCGACACCCAAACACACTTTCCTTCCGAGCTCCGGCGTCGACCTGCAACACAAAGAGGTCGGAGGATTGCTCTGGCGTACCTTCTCCGATGCTCAAGTTAGAAGACATTCAGAGGAGAGATGTATAAGAATAATATTGAATAAAAAGAGTCATTAGGTTAGAATATACTTGAAAGTTGAAAGACGATATTTATCGATATGCCATGATTAGGGTTTCCGTAAAATACGAATTCTGTTGCGATTCCCGTAACAAAATCCCGTTCATTAGAGTTCAACATCATTAAGAGATCGGCCAAAATGTTAGGAGCTAGGTAGCGACTTCAAAGCTGAATCACCTTGGGACTCAATGTTGTATTATTCTTCAACTATTTCTCGAACTCTCAACACTACTCTCGTATTGGGGTTCAGTTTGTGAATCCTTAATTACCATCACATGGAATATTTCTACAATCTTCTCTTTAAACCAGTGTTTTAAAAATCAGCCTAGGCAGCCGCCTAAACGCTGACTAGGCGCCCTTACGTTGATCCGATTTTGCCAAAATCGGTCCAAAAAATCATTTTGGAGAAAATTAGGGCTAAGCGCTTACGTAAGCGGCACAAAATGGGGGCTAAGCACTTACCTAAGCGGCCAAAAAATCGGGCCTAGGCGGCAAAAATGGGCAAAAAATCAGTAAAAAAAAAAAGAAAACAAAATAGAGTTGTTTCTAGGCGCCCTAGGCGCTGGGCCCCTAGCGATTTCTACAACCATGCTTTATACCATCACCTCTGCCTCATCGTGCTTACTCAGTTCGGTTAATGAGGTCGGGCTATTTGAACCCTCATAAAATTTGTAAAATGGAAATAAATGGCAATGGGTATTTATAATTTTAAAAGATACACGTCTCTTTTTGTAATTAAGCTAAACTTGAGGGATAGTTTTTGTAGTTAAGCGTAAATTATATAAAAATATGCTGAATTTTTTAACGACTTCAGATTGTTCAAGAATCTGTGACTGTATTAGCATTTAGCAGTGATGCATGCACGAACTTGTGTACTTGCAACTTACAAGTTTGTTCAAGATTATTCTCAATTCACAGATATTGGGACCAGAACTTCAATACTATCAGTATCAAAATTACTTTAGTTCAACTTAATTAGATGGGACTTCAAAAAGGCCAAACAAACTTTCATTTAATTTCAGGTACTTTATTTGACTGAACTAAGAACCAATAACAATAAAATTCATAAATGAATAAATTAAAATAATAATTCTTTGCAGCATGGGGGCTACAGTAGAATGTGGGGTATTATTGGAAAGGGCGACATGTTTAGTATGGTTACAATTACTACTCCTCATTTTTACTTTGAAAATCAATGTTAAATATTATGCAAATAGCTTCAAAATCAGGCAGGTGTACGTCTTTATATATACAAAGGAAGGTAAATATTTTATTTTATAACAATATTAATGTAAATTTAAATGATATTCAAATGAAGAAAAAGATTGCAATCCAATTGGTTGGCACGGTAGATCAAGGTGGTGAAATTAGTTAAGGTGGTAGAATTGGGACCAGGGACCTACCACAATATAAATATTTTTTAAACAAGTGAAGGTGGAGCAATAAAGGCACAAATTAAGAGGAGCAGCAAACCAGGAAAAGTCCTCAAAAGTAACCTATCTGGTTGAATTAATTTGGGGACCCCTAGCCTTGTGGTACTAATTTAGGCAAAAAAAAATTTTTAGTCCTTTATCTAACGCCACTTTGAGATTTCATCCTTTTTCTTTTCGCTTTTGAGAAATAGTCCTTTTTCTCAACAAAAAATTGAGATTTGGTCCTCTTACCTGCTATAGCAGGTTACTTTGACCTGTTGAGCTGATTTGGCATTTTTATTTTCAAAATTTTTAATTTTTCATTTAGAAAATAATATTTAAATCTTACATGGCATCCTAGTTGGCTTAAATGATAGAAAAATTAATTAAATAATAGAAGTTTTTTGAAAAATCTGAAAAATATTATCTAAAAATTCTGAAAATTGTTTTACTAAAATTTAAAATTATTTGAATTTTTGTAACAAAGTCTTAAAAAATTCAAAAAAATATTTTAAAATCTAAAAAATAAAATATATAAAATCTCATAGCTTTTTTAAAAAACTAAAAATAGAAAAAAATCGAAATTATTTTAAAATTACAAAAAAATAAATATGAAAATTTTTAAAAAAACTATAAACTATTTTAAAAAATCTGAAATTTATTTGAAATATTATAAACTATTTTAAAACGTCGAAAATTGTTCAAAAACATAAAAATTTGTCTGAAAATCTGAAAATGGATTAAAAACAAAGACATTTTCAAATTTTTATAAAAAAAATATCTGATTTTTTTATAAAATAAAAAATAGAGTAAAAACTTAGAATTGTTTTTAAAAAACTATAAATTATTTTTCAAAAATCTAAAAAATCATGCCAAATATGTAAAAAAAAATCTGAAAATCAAAGGAAAAATATCTGGAATTGTTTTAAAAAATTAGATTATTTTTATATATTTGAAGTAATTGTCAGATTTGTTTTAAAAAATAATTCATATTTTTTTATAAATTCTTTAAAAGTCTTAGTTCTAATCCATTTTCAGATTTTTAAACTAATTTTCTTGTTTTTAGACAATTTTCAACTTTTTTTATTTTTTATTTTAATATTTCAAATAATTGTTAGATTTTTAACGATTTTTTTAGTTTTTTTAAACAAATTTTCAGATTTTTAAACATTTGTTAGTTTAAAAACAACTTTTTCAAAATAATTTTGAGTTTTTCTATTTCAAAGTTAAAATATTTTTCAATATTTCAAATAAATTTCAGATTTTTTCAAACATTTTATATTTTTTTATTATCAAATTTCGTATTATTTTTTTGTAATTTTAAAATAAGTTTGATATTGTTTTTACTATTTTAGTTTTTTAAATTAATTATAAAAATTTAGAAATTTAATTTTTAGATTTTAAAATAGTTTTTCGAATTTTTAGGATGCCATGTAATATTTAAATATTATTTTCTAAATGAAAATTAAAAATTTTGAAAAAAAAAATGCCACATCAGCTCAACAGGTCAAAGTAACCTGCTATAGCAGGTAAGAGGACCAAATCTCATTTTTTTGTTGAGAAAAAGGGCTATTTGTCAAAAGCGAAAAGAAAAAGGATGAAATCTCAAAGTAGTGTTAGATAAAGGACCAAAAAAAATTTTTTGCCTACTAATTTAGTACTATTTTAGTTAATGGATTTTTTTATGCCTTTTTCTTTTTTAGCAAAAACATCAAGAGTAGTGGGATGGAGAGTTTTTTTTTTTTTTTTTTTCCTTTTTCCCCCTTAAATTTAAATTTTTTATTTTATTTTTCATTGTGTCTTGCAGGGGTGGTAATTAGGGGTGTCAATTTCAGACCCGACACGCAAACCCGACACGAACCTAACACGAAATTAATGGGTATGAGTCCAGGCTTCGTGGGTCCGGGTTGAAAATGGGTCGAACCCGAATAACCTGCCAATTAAACAGGTCGGGTTCGGGTCAACCTACTACGACCCATTTAACCCGTTTAACTCGTTTGTGAATTTAAAAAAAATTAAGTAAATAATTAATTATAAGAAAAAACAACAAACAAGACATATATCCTTAAAACTTAAATGATAAAACCTCCTTAATTATGTATTTGTTATTATTATTATGTTTTTTTTAAATTGTCCCTAAAATATGATCAGCGTGTTATGTTATTTATGCAATTATGTTATTTCTTTTTGTATGTTGTGAATTGTGATATTTTTTTATTGATTGAATAGTGTATGATAGTTATTGATTTAAAAAAAAAAATTATTCAGTTAAAACTTTTAAATATAAAGGAAAATAATTTTATTAGACGGGTCACGCGGGTCGGGTCCGTGTTACCTGTGAAATAAGTAGGTCGGGTCCGGGTTCAAAATTCTGACACGAATAATTAAACAGTCGGGTCCCGGCCATTTTGTTTTCGACACGCGAACCTACGAACCCGGACCCACGAACCCGGACCCAACCCAAATTGACACCCCTAGACTGGTAATTCAGAGGTTCGTGTTTGGTTTTGGGTTGATTACGTGTTATAATTAAAATACATCAAAAATTAATTAAAATACAAATAAATACATTTTAGACAAATTGGTAACATTGTATCAAATTTGTGTTAGTCGTTTCATGTTTGGATTTCTCTCAGTAACTTTGAGTCGCATTGATATCGGGTTTGTCGTATTGTGTTAGTGATTGCCACCCATAGACATAGTATCTTGTATTCTACTTTTTTATACGAAGACCTATGTGAATATATCGTTAAATTAAAAAATGAAACACAAATGGGAAAGATGATAAATTTTAAAGAGAGGCTCCCCCTTTTCGGAACGGATGGAATAGTAGAGTTTGAGAGCATGGTTTTTCAGGCAAATCATGGCTGCTATTTAAATTCTCCAATATCTTTGACACCTCAATAGACAATAGTATTAATAGCTCTTTATGAATTATGAATGTAGGGGAGATTCTAGTTCAATTTGAATGTATTCGAATTATATTTAAATAATTAAAAAATTATTTCTTAATTGTTTCACATTCTAAAGGGAGTTCCATGTGTGTGTGTGGGCGTTTGTGTGTGCTTGTTCAAGTTTCCATTTAATTTGGTGGAGGTGTGGAGAGATTAGTGTCGATTGGAGTTAACAAAGTGAATTATTTAATTTTATTTCATTGATCCTGTGTGGATTATACAAGCATAATTATATTTTTTCTTTTAAAGATGATACATGGTTGGTTCTGTAACTTTACTAGCTCCCATGGGGGGATAAGGGGGTGCTCTTTGCACACCCCAAATTGGTGAAAAGTATATTGACACATAAAATTGCTGTGGAAGAGTTTATATGATTTGGCTGAGGAAAAAAATAATTGGGCTAGAGATAGTCTGGTGTGCTGACTATACCCCTATTTGCTCCAGATAACTTAAAATTCATCTAATTTTAGGTGTAAAATGCATGTGATCTTATTATATTCGTAGTTGATTCTACAAATTTAGAGGAAAGCCTTTTCAAACATGTAGAGAAAATGAAGTATGTAGTTAAGAATTAGTATCTTGTGTAGTGGAGTGGTGGAGGAGTCACCTATCTTTGTCTTCAAAGATTCCAATTTTTCTTGTTCCTCTTCTTCTCGCTCCTCTTCATGCTCCATGTCAGACCATCGTTCCGAGACGCAGCTGATGTGGCTTGAAAATTCTCCGAAGGGTCATTAGAGTTCAACTCGTAGACTATCAAATGTAAGTTATTGGAGACGTCGGTAATTGCTCATCGTAATTCCTTTTTCCTTACGTTATTTAAGTAAGCTACATGATTATTTTGGTGCTGAGAAGAGTGGTATACCATCTGCAAAGGTGTAAGTATGTCACTATTAACATTATCGACCATTGCCAAGGTTCGATCCTCATTAACCATTGGATTTTTCGAGATTTCCCTATCAACAGTGTCTCCGACCACCACTGCATCTTCGACCCCATCGCCACTTAATGCCTAATTCTTCGTGTTGACTTCCGGGATAGATATTCCAATACCATTAACTCTAGGGGTGATCACGGTGCGGTTTTGCGGTTTTTTGAGTAAATTTCAAACCGAATTGCTATATGCGGTTCGGTTAAATAAAATTTTCAAATCGCGGTTTTATGAAGTAAAATCGAAGGTGCGGTTTAAAGCGGTGGCGGGCGGTAGCGGGCGGTTTTGCGGTTTTAATTAACAAAAATATTATATAATTGATAAATTAATATAATTTTGTTATGACCTTTTAAAGAAAAAACCAAAGAAAAATATTATAATTGAAAAGTGATTTTTTTTTAAACAATGTGTATTTTTGTGAATAAAATGTACATTGCAATATCTTTTATTTCTATTACAGTCAATATGTAATGCAATGTAATATTGTTCTATTTTAATGCAAAACATGATGCATTGTAACGACATGAAAAAATGTAAAATGCGTTATAATTTTATATACAAAATGTGAATCTAATTATATTATTCATAAATTAGTTTTTAATATATTTATTGTCTAATTATTTAACACAAGACTAAAGAACAATATTTTATTTTACTCTAATTATAGAGGTGCGGTGTGGTGCGGTTTTGGCGGTTTTTCAAAATCCAAAACCATAACCGCACCAATAATGCGGTGCGGTTTCTATCTAATATTTTAAATCGCGGTTTTGGTCATAAATTATTATGAACGGTGTGGTTTGGTGCGGTCCGGGCGGTTTTCCAAAATTTTTGGTCACCCCTAATTAACTCTATTGTGTAGTTTATTAACTTGCACCCAATTTTCTAAAGCAACAACCTTACCCTTATCCACCGGAGGACGATCACGATGCAATGATCAACCACGGACTGGACTAACCTCTTTTTTGCTTTTTTCCCTAGGCTTTGACGCTTCTTTAGTATTGGTATTACGATATTGATTGATATTATGCCCATAAATGAACACAGAAATCTGGGAGATTTTCGTATCCGATAGAAACAAAGGAACAATGGCCTACTCGTTCGACATAAATCTGGGAGATTTTCACAATTTTAGTAATTAAAGAATGGTGCCAGTACTCATAACTCAATTCGTAAATTCGAATCCAAACCTGCGCAATAGAATAATTTATCTTGTAGGGATTGAAGTCGGGCACCTAATTCATGAGATGCATGTCCCGGGCTGCAAATTCCAAGACGATTCTGACAAAACCTGATTTCGATCTGTCATGGAATTAAATTGAATATTATAGTAACCATTTCCAAGTGGAACAATCTTCCAGCTGCTTGAAGGTTGCCATACTGAATGCAATTTTGCCTTTAAATCCTCAAGCGAATAAGGCTTAACACCTTTGGATAGAGGAATGCATCCAATCAGAGAATTTTTTAACTCAACTATCATTTGTTGATAGATTTCTTCGTCTATAGTAACGGAGAAGTAATCTCCTTTTTTGATGGGTCGAAAATCCTCTGTCGGGGCTAGGGTTTGGGCAAAAGATTGTACTCCATGCATGGAATCCATACGTCGAGGCGATGTCGTCTTGTTGTAAACTGAGAAGAAACCATGTGGTCGTAGGGTACATCCGTTGATCTGAAAGGGGCCATCAAAGAAGAAGTAAGCGATCGATCTTGTAGCGTAGGATTAGGGTTTTCATTGAAAATCTCCTTAGAAAAAGATGAACGAGAATTCTCGTGAGGAGCAGTATATTGAGCATAATTAGATCTATGTATTTCAGGGAACAAAGGTAAATCAATCTCCATGATCGAATGAATTAAGATTGAACGGAAGAGAAAAGGCGATTGCCGTTGAGAGAGAGCATCACATCAACCTGGGTCGTGGGATGGATTGCCAGTATATTCTTTTTATACAAATTTTATTTTGCCTTCCAAGAGTTAAATTATAGACTGGAATCACTGGACTGCACAGTTCATTGCTGAATGTGCCATTTAAACGAAAAGGCGCCCAGTCAGCGAAGGCCAAAACACTCGATCAACGCCAAATGGTACGTATCTTTTGAAGTGTTTTAACCGTCTAGTCATAGCCGAATGGTTGTGGCCCTTCCGAAAAGACAAAATGACGATTCAGGCCCTTTATTTTCCAATATATGTGACTTTTACTAGGGTTGGAAATGGGCCAAGTCAGACCGGGGTTTGAGTTGAAAGGTCTGTGCATGCTTTACTAAGTTTAAGCCTGAGCCTGGTCTATTCTCTATATTATGTTTTTTTCATAGGCCTAGTCTCACCTTTTTAAGTAAAATGGCCCAAGCTTGAGCCTATTTAAAGACCGCTCAAGCCTATCAAAGTTAGTTTCCAAATAAAAAATTGTAAATTATAAAAAGCACACGACAATCACACGATAGTCAATACTTGATGAAACAACAAAATACACATGACAATAGAATACATGTTAGTCAGTAATTGATTAGTATTGATTATTCAATACAAGATGCATGTTTATTAGTGGATTAGTGTTGCTATATTCTATTTATATATAAGATATATGTAATATTGTTATTCAATTTATATCTTCAATATTATATATATATATATATAATATAATACATGCGTGATTACATATAATTTACTTATTAATATATATTATATATAATACTATATATATATATGTAGGATTTTAATAGGTCGGTCTGTTGAGCTTAAAAGGTTTTTTCGAGGCTCGGGTCTAGCTCAACTATTTAAATAAGCTTTATAAAAGGTCTAAGTCTGACCCAATTGTTAAATAGGCCAAACCAAGCTAAGCCCATAGTAGGACAGGTCATAAGTCCCTGTTGAATAGTCCGACACTAACTTTTACCCACAACTTTTCGTCCATTATAAATATAACCTCTGAGTTTGCATTCAAATAATCCCTACGACCATTCGAGCATACATAAATTTCGCCCTCCAGTTTTTAGAAAAGAGTTCTAAACATCCTTTTGTTCATTAGAATTCAAACCTGTAGTGTTACTATCTGAATTCGTAGTCGTTATATCTTGGGAGATATTTTGTCAGTAGTGGCTATTACTTATATGAGACAAATTCATTTTAGAGAGTTAAACTCTTGTCTCCATTTATAAAACTCATACCATAACTCTGCCAATTTTCATTAGCCATTTCAGATTATACCTCACATATTTCCCAACAGTGTTAATCACCTATTTCATTAAAAATATATGTGACAATTATTTGCACGATGAAATAGAAAATATAACACAATATTGAATAGGAGATCTGATCCGATATGCCAGATGGGATTTTCTCATTGTGGGTTGTACATTTATAAGCTTTTTTTCTAGATTAAATTTGGGTCACGTTACAGGTACAATGATCTTCCTGCCAAACCAGTTTATCAAGCTATAACTTATAACTCAAATGGGCTCTCGCCATGTGCTGACCTTAAAAGTCCAAGTTTATTTCATAGGCTTATATATAAAGCCCAATCCAAATAGGCCCATTAAAGAATAAAAAACTATAAACTGGTCACAGATTCTCGCCCGTCAAATATAAGGTTGCTTTCTTATTTCTTTCCAGGTTGAAATCAGAAGCACAATATCAAATTTGTCATTATATGGATAACTGGTGCTTGTACTGTCTGCGAATGTTAAACATAATTTCTTAGTTTGGGTTTTTGTCGATAGAGAATAAAATATTTTATTAAATATACATTTAAACTAATTATATTTATGGCACAATCTAATATATGTAATACAAAATTATTATAAATCTGAAATTCCAAGGTGGGATGAGGAATGAAAACACAGATTTGTTTGATTTTAATTTGTTTTCAGGATGTATTTCAGTTTCCAATATTATCAGTGAGTTTTGAGTTTTATACTGCATTTTGCGAGAACATTGGAAATATTTGTAAATTAATATATTTTGTCTTAGTGTAAATCAGAATTATCCCCTTCAAAAAAAGAAAAATCTTAATTATGGTCCTAAGAGTAGAGGTATAAACGAATCGAGTAGAACCAAACATAATATTATATTCAAGCTTATTCGAATTTTTATCGAGCTTCAAAAATTGTGTTTGGATTTGGTTTGATTATTAATCGAATCGAGCTTGAACGAGCTTTTGTCGAGCCGAACACTAATCGAGATGGAGTAACTTGATATTTTTACACATATTATATTATTATTTTACTAATCGAGTCGAGCTCGAGCGAACGAGCTTTGTATTTTATCGACCGAAAAAACGTGTTCAAGCTTGATTTGTTGTATAAACGAACTAAGTGCTGATCAAATGAGTTTTTAACAGTCAATCTCAAGTCGAGTATCGAGTTATTTGGTTCGTATTTTCAGTCCTACTACTAAGAGGTTTTTTGTATCGTTTTGGTAAGTTGTTTCATCGTATAATTTTTATATCTCAATCTATGTGAGTTATCTTAGGTTGCATTTGCATGGGAGAATTTGGATTTGAGGAGAGGATTTGAAGAAGAATTTCAAATGACTCGAAATAGGAAGAATTTGAAATCTTTCAAAATGATTCCAAAAATAGCTTCAAATAATTTGAAATTTATTATAAAATAGCTCCATCCAAACAATCTCAATGAATTTATTATTATGGACTTGAAATCCACAATTTAAATCCTTTTATTCAAATGGAGTCTTACGGTCTTGATAATTATAGTCGTATTTAGTACCGAAAGTACAAGTACTAATATTTTTGTGAGCTAATATTTATTCATATAGAGTGGCTAATAGGAGGGAACTGCAGCTATTTATGATTTACATCACCTAAAAATGTCATCTAAAGGTTGGCAGAAGAACAAACGACACGTTTATTTTAATTAATGACACAACAAAAATAAAAATAAAAAGGTTCTTATTATAGATGTTGCCTACTTGGAATGAAATGCGGCTATTAATTATGTTTGCAGTCCCAAAGTACAGAGGTTGGTAAAAGAATCAAATGGAACTTTTTTGTTTTGATAATGCAATTACCAATTTCATGTTCCACAATCCTATTCATTTCCTATTTATTATATAGGAAAATGATATATATATATATATATATATATATAATTATGACATTATATTATACACGTATTATACATCCAATACAATATAATAAAAATTAAAATATGATTGTGTAATATGAAATCACAATCCTACACAAAATAATAAATAAAAGTTCTTATAGATATTTCCTACTTGGAAAGAATTGCAGCTATTTATGATTTACAACTCAAAATGAAGTGTAAAAGTTAATGGAAGAACCAAACCAGATATTTATATAGTGACAAACAATTAATAATAAATAAAAAGGCATATTAATAAGAAGAATATTACTAACTTTACTTAAAAAATGAAAAAAAAAAAGAATTACAAATTTCAAGATTACTAATTTATAGAGGTTTTACTCCATAATACAAACAAACAATAATAAATAAAAAAGAATATGGCATAGATATTTTTGTGATTGGACTAATAACAGGACTATTACCAACTTTACTTAAAAAATGAAAAAAAAAAGAATTACAAATTTCAAGATTACTAATTTATAGAGGTTTTACTCCATAATACAAACAAACAATAATAAATAAAAAAGAATATGGCATATATATTTTTGTGATTGGACTAATAACAGGACTATTACCAACTTTACTTAAAAAAATAAAAAATAAAAAAGAATTTATAGTTTCAACTTATTACAAATTTAACCAAAAAGTCAAGGGGGATTAAGTAAGTAATAGAGGAAAAGAAAAGAACTAAACCAAAAAACTTACAATATGGAAGTAGGACCAGACATCCTTTTTTTTTTTGTTTTTCCAAATGATATAATTTTTATTAAAAACTCAACCAAAAAACTTACAATATTGCCGACTGGTAAATGACCTTCTTACACATACAATTGTCAAGAAGGGAACTACACCCAGAAAAAACTAGAACAGTCCCATCCAGTGAGACTAAGCCACTCCCTACGGGAGACTAGGCCGAAAAACCGCAACACTTCAACAAAAATCGGGCACAATCAACCACCCAACACTGCGGGACAAACAAAAGTGACCCGCCTGTGAATTTTGCCCTTCAACCGGTGAAATCAAAAAAAAAGAAAAAAGTAACAAAAAATACAAAGGCTAAAAATACATCAAAATCAACCTAAAAATCGAAACTAACAAGAAAAAAACAAGAAAAATGAAAGACCTACAACAACGGCCGAATGAAAATAATGAAAAAACAAAAGCTAAGAAACAACTCTCCCTCTTGCCACACCAATCCCAACATGCCTTCATCGTCGCCATCCCTAACTCCTCCCCTATCCTCACCACATATCCACAAAATGTTGTAATTGGTCTTTGATAAATGGGGTGTTGACCCGATTTTGACCAATTAATTAAGTGGTTTTCATTTGTGAAAAATTAAATTAAATTATTTATAAAAATTCTACTAAGAGAGTAGATGAGAATAGCATTTGGAATTTCTCAAAATCGATTCCGGGTGAATGAGAAATTAATGCTAGAAGTTAGCCACTTAATACAAATAAATGGTATGGAAAATGGAAAATGTGGGGGAGGAGAGATGCTCCATCCCACATAGGAAAAGAGAGGCACAATTGCACACTTTATTTATCCCAAGTTGGACAAATGGGTTTGGGCCCTTGGGGGCATCCAAGTTTTTAATGGGGTGAGAACCTACATGCTTGTGGCCCTTATTCTTTTTGGACCAAAAACCTTAATGGATTTAATTAATTTTTGTAATTAATTAAATCAGAGTTCAACCTGGGAAACGGTTCGGCCCTCACAAGATGGCGGGAGCACGCCCCGTCTTTATCGGGTCGTCGTCTTTACTGTCGCGTCATTGGTGAAAACGCGTGCCTTTCGAGCCTACAGACGCGATTTTTCGTACGGGCACTTCATTGCCTATATTATTGAAGCCCATGCAGATGAATATGGACACGAAAAACTCAGATAATAACCTGTCATTTGCATCATATGAGCATATTGACTTCCTACCTTCAAAAGCTTGAAAGTTAAGAATAACTTGCACATTCATTGTTGTTCCGTTTTCTTTGTCTTGCGGCCGCTAACCGAATCGAGTAAAGTCGTTGTATCTTAGAGGCGAGCGCCGGAACCGTAAGCACTAGTATACGGGGCGTTTTCGTCTTGCGGAGACTGATTCGAAATCAGGCCTCGACTAAACCATATCCAGCCATTTTCTTCACATACAGAAACCTTTACCAGGAATTTTACCCAACAATGGCAAGACGAAGGTCTTTGTTTCTGTTCAAGACGATGGCTTCCAGTTCGATCTCCTTCACACCAATGGCTGCTGCTCCCGCACACGGCGAAAAACCGCCCAAGTTTTCCGGCACCGACTTCAAACGTTGACAATAGAAGATGCTGTTCTACCTCACCACTTTGGGGTAAGCTCATTTTCTGAAAGACGACCCCCTACTGCCGTTGCAGATGACGAAGTTGACAACAACCGGAGAATCGCTGTGGATGCTTGGCATAACAACGATTTTCTATGTCGCAACTACGTCTTGAACGGGCTAGACGACACTCTCTACAACGTCTATAGCACGTTCAAGACGTCCAAGGAACTGTGGGAGTCCTTGGAGAAGAAATACAAGACGGAAGATGCCGGCAGAAAGAAATTTGTTATCGGCAAATTCCTCGAGTACAAGATGGTTGACACCAAGACGGTGATCAACCAAGTTCAGGAGATTCAAATCATCCTTCACGACTTAGTGTCTGAAGGGATGATTTTGAATGAATCCTTTCAAGTGGTTTGTAATTATCAAAAAGCTTCCGCCATTGTGGAAGGATTTCAAAAACTACCTCAAGCACAAGCGCAAAGAGATTGGGCTTGAGGATCTGATTGTTCGGCTTCGCATCGAAGAAGACAACCGAAAATCATATGTGAAATCCAGCAAGTCTAGAATGGAGGCTAAGGCTAATCTTGCAGAATCGAGCACTAGCAAGAAACGCAAGCACTCTGGGATGGAAAAAGGAAAGGCCAAAAAGTTCAAGGGTAATTGCTACAACTGTGGCAAACCGAACCACATGGTGAAAGATTGCCGACACCCGAAGAAGGGCAATCAAGGTGGCAACCAACAAGCCAATGTGATGGAGGACAAGTCGGTTCCAATAGATTTGTCGGAGCTCGATCTATTTGCCGTTGTGTTTGAAGCCAATATGGTGGATAACCCAAGGGAGTGGTTGATAGATACCGGGGCTACTAGTCACATTTGTGCCGACAAGGAGATGTTCTCCTCCTACATGCCGATTAATGGAAGGAAGTTGTTCATGGGGAACTCTTCGACTTCCAATATCGTTGGGCTTGGGAAAGTGGTGCTCAAGATGACTTCCGGGAAGGAGCTTACGCTTGTGGATGTGCTGCATGTCCCGAACATCCGCAAGAATTTGGTTTCCGGTCCTTTGCTTAGCAAAGCCGGGTTTAGACTAGTATTTGAGTCTGACAAGTTTGTAATGACCAAGAATGGTCTGTTTTTATGTCAAGGTTACCTTGATAAAGGCCTGTTTAAAATGTCTGTAATGTCTGTTTTCCGCCAAGAGGTGAAGAATAAAAACGTTACTTCTGCTTACTTGTTGGATTGTTCTAATTTATGGCATGATAGATTAGGACACGTTAACTTCAACACGATTAAAATGTTAGTGAATTTGGAATTAATACCTACGTTTAAAATCGATTCACAAGACAAATGCAAAATTTGTGTTGAAGCAAAATTGGTCAAAACACCGTTTCATTCGGTAACGAGAAGTACTAAACCACTCGAGTTAATTCATACAGATGTATGTGATTTAAAACTTGTGCAAACTCGAGATGGGAAAAAGTACTTCATAACGTTTATAGACGATTGCACAAGATATTGTTATGTCTATCTTTTGAAAAGCAAAGATGAAGCTTTAGTAGCTTTTAAGATTTATAAGAATGAAGCCGAAAATCAGCTTAATTTGATAATTAAGATGATTCGAAGTGATAGAGGAGGAGAGTATGTTGCTCCGTTTGAGGAATTTTGCTCGGAAGCGGGTATAATTCATCAAACGACTGCACCTTACTCACCTTAATCAAATGGTGTTGCAGAACGCAAAAATCGTACTCTTAAGGAGATGATGAATGCGATGTTGATAAGTTCTAGCTTACCCCAAAACTTGTGGGGGGAAGCCATACTTTCTGCAAACTACATTCTTAAAAAGATTCCACACAAAGGTAAAAACGAAACTCCATATGAGTTATGGAAGGGACGTAAATCGTCATATAAATACCTCAAAGTGTGGGGGTGTTTGGCTAAAGTCGAAGTACCTAAGACGAAACAAGTTAGAATTGGTCCGAAGACGATCGATTGTGCTTTCATTGGATATGCTAATAATAGTAGTACATATCGCTTCTTAGTGCACAAGTCAGCAATCACTGATATAAATGAAGGTATGATCATTGAATCAAGAAATGCTACTATGTCAAGGACCGCCGCCCCCACAAGGTACATCTTGCGCTTTATGGGCCGCTATAACTATCGAAGACACTCGGCGGAAGGATAAAGCGTGGCGTGTAACGTTTTTCGAAAAAGGATGGACTTTGCCCCAAATCGATCAAGTTGCTTCTACCCCGTATTTTATTTCGAGAATATCTTTCCGAACAAAGAACGAAAAGAAGAAAGTTCGAGTAAATGGACTTATGATACTGCAAGGTTACCTCAAAGTGATGATGAAGAGGAACCAAGACGTAGCAAAAGGACAAAAGTAGCTAAGTTTTTTGGTCCTGATTTTCTAACTTATATGTTAGAAAACGAACCCCGAACTATTCAAGAAGCATTGTCTAGTCCAGAAGCTCCTCTCTGGAAAGAAGCTATCAATAACGAGATAGATGCTATCATGCAAAATCACACTTGGGAGTTGGTTGATCTCCCACCGGGTTGCAAACCTTTGGGATGCAAGTAGATCCTTAAAAGGAAGTATAAAGCAGATGGATCTATCGACAAGTATAAAGCCCGATTGGTAGCTAAAGGGTTTAGACAAAAGGAGGGATATGACTTCTTCGATACATATTCTCCCGTCACGAGGATTACGTCCATTCATGTTTTCATTGCTATTGCAGCATTGCATAACCTTGAGATACATCAAATGGACATTAAGACTGCCTTCTTGAATGGTGAACTTGAAGAGGAGATTTATATGGAACAACCCGAGGGGTACGTTTCACCCGGCCAAGAGCGAAAGGTGTGTAAACTTGTTAAGTCACTTTATGGACTAAAACAAACACCTAAGCAATGGCATGAAAAGTTTGACTCGACTATAAAGTCAAACGGTTTCAAGATCAACGAATGTGACAAGTGTGTCTACATTAAATATACTATAAATGATTACGTCATAGTATGCCTTTATGTGGATGATATGTTGATTATGGGTTGTAGTCATGATTTAATCATGAATACTAAGAACATGTTGAAGAAGAACTTTGACATGAAGGATATGGGATTATCTGATGTTATTTTAGGGATTAAAATCTCTAGAACTTCAGATGAAATTGTCTTGTCACAATTCCATTACGTCGAAAGCACACTTAGAAGGTTTAATACTTTTGATAATCCTTCGGCTAAGACACATGTAGATCTAAGTCTACACTTGGCCAAGAATAGAGGCGAACCAGTTTCTCAGTTGGAATATGCAAGGGTAATTGGTAGTCTGATGTACTTAACGAATTGTACACGTCCAGACATTGCATATTCAGTGAGCAAACTGAGTAGGTTCACAAGTAACCCGAGTACGGATCACTGGAAAGCCGTGACAAGGGTACTTAGATATTTAAAGTATACCATGAACTATGAAATACTTTATACAAGATATCCAACAAGTATTAGAAGGATCTTTGCGATGCCAAGTGGATATCGGACAAAAAGACTCCAAGTCACAAGTGGATTTGTTTTCACAATAGGTGGAGGAGCGGTGTCGTGGAAGTCTTCTAAAGCGAGACGTGCATAGCTTGATCCACTATGGAATCCGAGTTCATTGCTTTGGATAAAGCTGGAGAAGAAACTGAATGGCTTAGAAACTTCCTAGAGGATATTCCATGTTGGAATAAGCCGGTGCTGCTATTATGATACACTGTGATAGTCAATCAACAATCGGAAGGGAACAAAGCAAAGATGTATAATGGTAAGTCTAGACATATACATCGAGACACAATACCATTAGACGAGTTGATTTGAATGGGGTTATTTCGGTTGACTATGTGAAGTCAAAGGAAAACCTTGGATCCGCTTACGAAAGGCATTAATCGAGATCAATTGTATAAATGTTAAGGGGAATGAGTTTAAAATCCACAACTTAAAGAATGTTCATAGCGGTAACTCCAACCTTGTGAATTGGAGATCCCAAGACCTTGGTTCAATGGGACAACTAAGTTACGAATGTTGGTGAACACTTGGAAAATGTGTTAGCTCATTCTCGATACATCCAAGTGTATGTAAACTGCTTGAATGTGGTGAGGTTAAGTTTAAGACTTTTAATGATTCCTATACCGAAAGGTGGAGTATTGCGGGATACTCTTCCAAAGGAGATCACCTATATAAGTGAGAAGTAATGGCCGCTTCAAAAGAAACACTTATGAACCTAAGATATGGTCCAGGGTAGAAATGGACACAACGTGAGAACAACAAGTGTTAAAGTTGTTATTGTGTAAATCTTGTTGTCTTGGTTTACACAAACGGGCCGAGTAGTTCAAGACATCGCGTCACTAAGCAACTAGTAAATCCGATAGTATTTTACTAAGGAAGGTTCAAAGCCACAAGCTACCTATCACGATGCGATAACGATTCGCCGAGACTTTGTTTAATCGCATACACGCATGCATTAATTTTATTTATGTGGGGATTGTTGGAATTGGTCTTTGATAAATGGGGTGTTGACCCGATTTTGACCAATAAATTAAGTGGTTTTCATTTGTGAAAAATGGAATTAAATTATTTGTAAAAATTCTACTAAGAGAGTAGATGAGAATAGCATTTGGAATTCCTCAAAATCGATTCCGGGTGAATGAGAAATTAATGCTAGAAGTTAGCCACTTAATACAAATAAATGGTATGGAAAATGAAAAATGTGGGGGAGGAGAGATGCTCCATCCCACATAGGAAAAGGGAGGCAAAGTTGCACACTTTATTTATCCCAAGTTGGACAAATGGGTTTGGGCCCTTGGAGGCACCCAAGTTTTTAAAGGGGTGAGGACCTACATGCTTGTGAGTTTGGTTCAAAGCACACGCGCAAGACGCCGCCGCCCGGCCAGCTCGGCTCGGCTCGGCCCGGGTCCGGGTCCGGGTCGTGGGTCCTGGGTCCTGGGCCTGGACTTGGGCTTCAAGGCCCTTATTCTTTTTGGACCAAAAACCTTTAAAATAATTAATTAATTAATTTTTGTAATTAATTAAATTAAATGGATTTAATTAATTTTTGTAATTAATTAAATCGAGTTCAACTCTGGGAAACGGTTCGGCCCACAAGACGGCGGGAGACGCCCCCGTGCGGTCGGTCGTCTTCTGCCGAAGTTTCGAGCCAGCGCACGGCCCGTCTTCCGGGTCGTGTGCCATGCCGAACGTTGGAGTACCCGCGCACGGCCCGTGCGTCTGGTCGTGCTCCCCTGCGTAGGTGCATCTGTTCTGCGAAAATATGCCTTTTTGAGCCTACAGACGCGATTTTCCGTACGGGCACTTCATTGCCTATATTATTGAAGCCCCTGCAGATGAATATGGACACGAAAAACTCAGATAATAACCTGTCATTTGCATCATACGAGCATATTGACTTCCTACATTCAAATGCTTGAAATTTAAGAATAACTTGTTGTTCGCTGTTGTTCCGGTTTTGCTGTGCTGCTAACAGGAACTGAGTAAAGTCGTTGTATCTTAGAGGTGAGCGTCGGAACCGTAAGCACTAGTATACGAGGCGTTTTTGTCTTGCGGAGACTGATTCGAAATCAGGCCTCGACTAAACCATATCCAGCCATTTTCTTCACATACAGAAACCTTTACCAGAAATTTTACCCAGCGCAAAACAATCATCAAACCACCTTCCACGCTAATTCAAGTCCAGATAAGACTCGGACCACCAAAACAATGAGACTATGAGGGCATGAAAATGAGCGACTTGGGAAAAGAATGAAGCAGCGAAAATAGATCTGGATCTGGATCTGGCCAAAACGATCATCATAGGATGAAGTTGAAAGAAAAACTTGGGGAGGGAGGTGCGACCGACAACCGGACATCGCCGATCTAGGAAGGCAGACGGCCAAAGCACTGGTATGGGTAGAAGATGGAGAGAAACCGAGAGATGAGAAGATCGAGAGTGGGAGGAGATACCCGGTCATTATTAAGTAGGACCAGACATCAACATAGGTGAAATACAATGAATTAATGTTGTACTAGATTAAAGGTTATGGTCTATATTAACAACAATATGCAGATCAATCTAGATTATGGCCCATTATTCCACTTTTTTAATGTCGGAACATATGAGGTACAATCCATAGGGGAGATCGAGTTTATATATATCCTAGGTTTTATTAATTAAGAGAGATAGAACATATATTGATCACTAGAGGACCAAATTAACTGTAGTATCATGTTTCTCTTTCTCACTTTCCTAATAACCTTCACTCTTGTTGCAAGTCATGGGCTTCATCCACTAGACCCCCTTACTCCAATTGAGCTCAATCAAGTCAAAACCTTAGTTAAAAAATCATACCAAAATGTGACCTTTCACTATGTGGGCTTAGATGAGCCAGACAAGCCCAAGGTCCTCTCATGGCTATCACAAAATCAACATAACAATGTTCTAGACCCTCGTAGAGCATTTGTTATGGCACGCGTCGATTCCAAAAGTCACGAAATAACGGTCGATTTGTCAAGAAATTTGATTAATTCAGACAAAGTTTACGATGGAAATGGCTATCCCATGTTCAACAATGAGGAGCAAACGGTCGCCATTGACTTGACACTTAAATATGCATCATTCATTGATTCGATTGCGAAAAGAGGGCTTAATCTAAGTCAAGTGTTGTGTGACACCTTTAGCATTGAATGGTATGGGGAGAGAAACACCAAAAGGGTGGTTAGAGTGATGTGTTATTATAGTGATGGCACAATTAATTTCTACGTGAGGCCTATTGAAGGTATCATGTCCACCGTAGATCTTGATGAGATGGAGATCGTGGATTATCGTGATCGTTTGATGGTTCCAGTGCCGAAAGCTGATGATACAGACTATAGAGAGTCTAAACAAGACCCAATTTACGATAATTATATCAAGGGTATGACGATATTGCAACAAGATGGACCGAGTTTCACCCTAGATGGAAATCATGTGAGGTAACTTTATGTAGGTCCCAAGGAGTGTGAGTGTAAGGTTTAGAAGGGGGTGGAATAAACCTTACCAAATTTTCGATTTAGTCCTTTTAAAAGTTGAGTTGATACTACTGCATTTGTGTGTCTAGGTGGACAACCAATTTTGTTAATCAGAGAGTTAGCCACTCAACAGACTTGATCGAGTGTTGATAGAATAACTCATTTGTTAAGACATCGAATTAGCTCAACCGTGGTTTGTTTTATTGGAAGACTTAACACCCTTAAGTTTGGTTTAGTAGAGATTTAAAGCTTGATTTGGTACTTAGAAATTATCTAATGGATAGCAAATATGTCGTGAGAATTAAACAAATATGATGCGGGAATTTAAGTCTTTGAAATGTAAATGACACGATAAGTTTTTATAGAGGTTCGAAGATGGGGTAATTCTTCTACTCCTCTCTTCTCCAACTCCCGGAGGAATCTACTAGGTATTGATCAAGATACAAAGTGGTAACAGATCCCGGATACAAGTCTTGATCACACGGTGACTTGATCCTTTGGGACTCGGTCCGAGACGCCTTGATCACTCTGTTTGGCTTCTCGTGACGACTCGAACTTCTTCACAGTGGCAATCGCTTGCGCACTACAGACCACTTGCTTAAGCTCTTTGGATTTGATCACTAAGCCCTCCAACACTCAAGACTTGGTTCAACCTTGAACCTTCCTACAATCCTTCGTGGAATGTAGACCCCTTGATTCTTGAGAATTTCCTCTTCAACCGATTGAAGTTATCTTTCCTTCACAGGTGAGTGTTGGATTGATGTTCTTCGTAGTGTAGGCTTGAGGATTGAGCGTTTAATAACTTGAGAATATTTCAGGTTACAAAATGTTTCTTTCTTGCTTGTATGGTCAAGGTAACCTATGTAATCTTCGTACACTTTTCTCAGAGTTATTCCTCAGCCTTTTATAGTGATCTTTCAAAAATCTGCCCGTTGAAGAGATAGGCTTATTTTTGAAAGTCACTTGTGGTTGTTGGCTTGTCTTGTTGCAGTCCTTGGAATTCCCATTTCCTCGTATGAATTGTTCTTCAGCTTTTCAGAGTTCTGACACGATGTAGTGCTTCCCATTGGTTTATTCCTTTTGCACGCTTCTGGGACTGAGCACTTCGAGAAAGGTAGCATGGAGATATTACTTGTTTAAGTAATTCTCTTGATTTACGTGCAACGGATCTTTTGATTATCTCGACTTGACCGCATTTCCTTGCTTTCCCCCAGGTGACTTAGAGTCGCCTTCCAATCATGGATGACTCTTTGTCACTTCAACTTGAGACTTGGCTTTTCTTGAGTTGACTTGACCGATACTCCACTCACCGCATCTCAACAAAGCTCCTTCAAGAGAGAGTTCCGTCTTCTCTTCTTTGCCATACTCAAATGTCTTTGCAATGAGTCTTCCTTCTACTCTCCGGTTGTCTTCTTGCATGTTTGGGCATAGGCCGACTTAACTCACTTGACCAGCCCTATTTATTACAATGCGGTTTACAACAAAAATTGGGGTGCCAACTTCCTATTCTAAGTTTTACATGGCATTCATCAAAATCTAAACAATAAATTTCCCAACAATTTCCCCTTTTTGATGATGCCAAAACTTAAAACATTCAAAAGTAAATAGCAAAGATACATACTGAGATAGTGCATTCACATAGAATGTATGCGTAGAATCAATTCTTTTATTGATCATAACATTCTTGTTCTTTTACACAACTTTTTACAAGGTGTATCAGAGCAAACATTTGTCTACGCAAAACTTAGAGAATCTACAAATGTTTATGACAGAAGACTTACATAAAGTGTATTTACATGGTAAAATACATGAAGGGTGGACAACAACACTTCACCTCCTCCTCCTTTTTCTCTTTCTTCTTCTTCAAAGATTCATCGCTATTCTTCTCTTTTTCTCATCGTCACCGCTTTCTTCTTCTTTTCATATGCCTAAGGCAGCTTCATCTCTTCTTAATTTCTCTTGTCTTTCCTCCCATAGCATTGAGTTTGTCTCTTATTTTCTTCTTCTATTCTTTTCGCATACTCAAAGATTGCTTTTAGCCACTTGCAAATTGGCTACTTGGTCAAGACCAAGCCCAAGAGATCCCCCTCCTTTCTTTGGATTTACGTACTCAATGTTTTTAGGCGAGAGGCCAGGTCCGAAACCTCTTCCTCCACCACCGCTTCTTCCTCTTCCTCCGGGCGTGTATTGTACTTGGGGTCTTTCCTTTCGGTGAGTGACCGGGCGGAGTGACAGAGAGAGTGCAGGTGAGTCTGTTTGCTGTCGCCTTCTTCACATAACGTGAGACCCTTTTCCCAAGATACAAGTCCCAAGCTTGAGCCATAGACATATTTGCAAAGTATCCTTCGGATGCGAGCGTTTTAAATTCATCAAGCGATCGTGGCTCGGTCCGACATCCGAGATGACATAAGTGTCTCTGTCTCTTCACCGGAATGCCTCCATGTTGTTTCAAGATGTTCATAACAGGGCATCCATTCTTCCTTCCACTTCCTCCATCCCCGCTTCAATTGTCTTTCTCTTTCCGACCATAGATATAGCAGAGTCTTGGAGTGGCAGAGTCGCAGGGAGTTTACTGGCGATAATATCGGTGTGACAAGACCTTGTTGGGGGTTTGTGCAATCATCAAGGTCACATCTTTCGATCCTTCCCCTCAACGGACTTTCCTTTCTTTTGTTTTGACACTTCCTTAGTCATTGTCTTTCCCTTTCACCGCTTCCTCCTTTTCGACTTGAGATCTCTTTAGCGCTTTAAAGTATTCTTCTTTCCCTTTTTTGGCATCATCAAAGGAGAGAGAACACTGAAACATATCGGCAAGTAGGAAGTCGAGCCTCCGATTGTCGAGTTCTATCTCGAGTCCCACTGCGGAGTATGCGACACGAAATTCGGAAGCGAGTAGCGTTGGACTCTGCTTTGAAATTAACTTCATTTCAGCCATGAGAAGATCGAATTTTCTATCCATATTTTCTTCCCGCAGGAGATCACTCTTATTTTGCTCACACAAAGACTTTATCTCAAGAAATGTGAGCTTCATGCATGTGCTCAATGTGTTCTCTCAATTTCGTCTTTGCATCAAAGATTCTCGCCATACCAATGCTGACTTGTTGAACAATGTCCTGAAGTATCTAACTTGTTCCACACGCATTGTTTCTTCTTTGTTGCCACCATTCCTTATCGATTTTGTTATGCCTCTCAAGTCGGCAGTAAGTTGGCATCTCTCGTTGTCGGGCCGCATGTCCATAGAGGCCTCGATGCCTCTCCATCCGTTCAATTTGACTCAAATAATGCTTTGAACATCTCGTGAACTTCAATTTGCTTTCTTCCGTTGCGGTGATGGCCACGCACGTCAAAAAATCATAGTCATTTGGAATGATGGTACTGGCGGAATGACGGGAGAGTGGTCTATGGAAGCGTGCGAGTTAGTTCTCTCGACTCTTTAGGAGGTCGGGTACCTCCAGGGAGAAAGGAAATGATTCTACAAAAGGAATCATCACGGCCAACCTGGTATTTGTTCAATGATGAGAGGTGCACGTGAAGTTCCTTTTGGGAGTCGAACTCTGCTGCACTTGGGGGAGCTGCAGAGTGGACTCTGTTCACCGGGTCTGTTGTGAAGTGGACCCGACTTGCTGAGCCTCAGCTGTCTCAACACCTTCGTTGGTCTCAATTGGTTTCTCCAATTGAGTGGGATGGTCCTCGGCCTTATCGAAGCGTCATCGGACGATGATGAGATTTCCATAGGTGGCTCATCATCAAAATTGAAAGTTTGACGAGTAGTCTTGAGATCGGACTTGCTCGTGGCCGGGAACATCCGCACCTGAGTCTTTTCGACTGTCACGGGGATGACTCAGCTTCTTCGTCGCCTTCCTCGATCCCCAGAAAGGTTACATCGGATTATCCTAGGAATCATGAAGTCGCGCTTATCTCCTTTTTAGATGGATCAATGATAGCGGGAGGGATGTTCTCTATCTTGACTTCTTTACCCCGGGAAGTCTCAACCTCCCGTGGACCTTCATTACCTCCCGCAGCCTCGATCTCGGCGCGAGGCTGGACCTCCCTTTCGACAAAGTGTCACCACTGTCTTAGGGTCTTCGTGGTGGCATCCATTGGAGTCTCAACCCCATGGATTGCACTTTCATCGCCCAGTGTTAACTCCCGGGGGCCGTTTCTCGTGCCTCGACCGCATCGCATCGGCGTCATTAGCCTTGAGCGATTGGCTTGGCACTCGGTGAGAAACCTCAATCGTCCGAGCTTCGTTGATGGCAACTTGTCTGTTCGTTTTGTGTTTGTACTTTCTCCACTTCGCCTCCTAGATTCGTTGTGAAGTTATCCAAAGATCCTCCGACCTTTGCTGCGGTGGAGGAGTTTCCCCCTTTGGCGCATCGGTTGAGTGACTTGAATGGGGTCACTCGTCTCCAAACTCCCACTGTTTTCGAGTGTCCGGTAGTTGGGGCAGGTGGTAAGACACCTTCATTAGGGGTTGGCTCGGGGTCCCTACTAACCCGTTTCATCGCCATTTCCTTAAATCCTTCTTCCGAGTGAGTGGGGAAGTGGTGGCAAGAACAACGGTGGCGATTTTCGCACTACTCCCATTGGATCGATTTCATTTGTGTTTTGGAGGACTCTCCTGGTCCCTCCATCAAGCTTTTCTCATGAAGAATTCGGGATTCATGCATTGCTTCTTTGCATTTGCAACTTTTCGTCGGCGAAAGAAGCAGGTCAGATCCTCATCACTTTCTCGATAGAATGTCGAAGTGAGGATGCGTATGTTGCGGGTGCCGGTGAGAGGGCGGATCTTTGGCCTTCTCTCTTGCCTCGCCTTCTCCTCCGCCAATCTCTCCTTCTCCTTATCCTTGAAGATCTGCAGGATATACGTGCGAGTTTCTTCATCCATCGATCTTTGAGATCACAGAGGTCGACCCGAGGAAGTTCAGCGATTCTTCTTCTTCGATAAATTCAGGGCCGAACGCATTTCCCTGGATCGACTCAACTTCCACTTTCTCCACTCTCATGACGATTTTGGATGTCCGGATAAGGTGGGGATAGGATCATCACATCACTATCATCTCTATCGCCTCTTCTTGTGTCTCAATTTGTGCGAACTACAAATTTGTGTCTTGATTTGCCTCTGTGATCGCGCTTGGCAGACTTAGGCTGTTTCATCTATAATGTCCGGAGACTCTACTTCTCCAAAGTAGTCTCGATATCTGCTCGGTGAGTGGCCGACTCAGCCGGTTTCTCAAGCTCGGAGTGCTTGATGATTCTTCTTTGTCTCCTAGTTTGTACGTGAGGAATTTCTCGGTTCGAGAGAGAGTGTCTTCGAGTCTGGGGCGGCGGGGCGTCTTTGGTGTTTTTCTTCGAGGAGCTGGCCGTCTTGGCTTATCGATTCTCCTCTTTTTGACGATCGAAGAAGGTATTTGAGAGTCCTTCTCGACTTCTTTGGGGAAGGAGACACTAGCTGGGGCGGAGTGACTCGGAGCGGGGCGGGAAGCGAGTTTGTTTTTCTTTCTTTGCATAGAGCACAGATCTTCTTAGTAGTGCGCAGGGCAATAGTTCTCTTAGCGGTGCGGGCAAATTTTCTTCTTTGGTGGAGAGGAAACAATCGTATCTTCGTGGTCGGTGATTCCCCCTCACTCGTGTCGGCTCTCTTGGCGTAGGCTCTCTTCGTGCGCCAGAGAGGTTTGATCTGAACATCCTCTTGTTTACATGGAACACCTTTCCATGTCTAAGAGGACTCCTTTCACCTCCATCACCGGCCAATCACAGGCCATATCCTAGGATCCTCCAAATGCACCATCTTCTTGAAGGATTTGTTCCCTACATTCGGCATAGTCCTGTAGACAAACTCGCCCGATTTATTTTCCTTTCTTCAATGATTGCAACCATTACGATCAACTTTGCTTTTGGATTAGCTTGGTCAAAGTCGCCAAATTTGATGTCTATGCATTTGGCAACTATGTCCAACGACTTGTGATAATCCTCCTTCAACATCCTCTTGTTTCTTTGTGTAAACTATTTTATCAAAGTCGGGCTTGGCTACTTCCTTCCAAGTAGCGGCCAGGTTTACATCACCGTTGATTTCGATGCTCCTTCCGTCGGTAGTGAGCGTGTTCACCAAATCCTTGGCGAGAGATGGTGAGCTTCTTTCCGTGAAGATGACTTTATCCCTTCATCGTGAATCTCGGCGTTCACGTAGAAGCGTGCGACCTCTTCCACATAGGTCATCGGATATTCTAACGTCGAAACGGTTTCGGCCCCAGGCGTTTCCAATTTCTCAAGAATTTTCTTCACTAGGGTGTCGTCGGACCCCTGTTTCACCATCTTGTCGAAATCCACAAGAGACCCGGTGTGGATTTGCTTTCCTAACTTGACAAAATCATAGGTTGATGCCATTTTTCAGGATTTCACCGAAGAAAACTTAGAGGTTGATTTGAAGATAGATAGGGTTTTGAGAGAGTTTTGCCTTTGCTTCTGAGAGAAATGAACGGTTTTGGTAATATGAGAGAGATAAGAAAGAAAGCTTAAGTATGGTTTATGAAAGGACGTGCGGGTGGTTTTTGAAATGTGATCGAAATCAACGGCTTAGATTTTGCACGCTGATTTAGCATTTAATGTCTCGTATTTAATGCGGCAAAGATTTATATCCAATCATAAGCTTGGTGTGCGGCTTTTTTGTCAGACGCATCATAATTATCTTGCCGACGTAATTCTTAAAAACATTCCCGCTTAGTAAAAACGACTGCGTTTTTGTCACTTTGCTCATAAATGACTCGGCTTTTACCCTCAGTTGGTTTAACTCTTCTTCTCACAGATTCTCTTTGTGACTCATTTGTCACCGACTCGGATAGTATAAATTGTCTTTACGACTGACGATCGATTTACTTAGGCGATTTGTGAGTTCGACTCTTTTTCCCTTTTTGTGTTCCATTTCTTTTCTTTGATTCTTCCGAGTGCCACTCACTCAATTAACCCTAACTCATGCTTGAGTTCTTCAAATCTTGACTCACATAATGGTTTTGTGAAGATGTCACCAATTGTTTGTCGGTTGAGATATATTCCAAGATGATGTCCTTTTTTCAACATGATCTCTTATGAAGTGATATCTCGACATCGATATGCTTTGTTCTTGAGTGCAACACGATTTTGAGTGATTGCAATTGCACTTGTGTTATCACACATGATTGAAATTTCATTTTCTTCAACTTCATAGTCTCTCATTCTTTGTCTCATCCATAGGACTTGGGCAACAAATTTTTGCATGCCTATGTATTCTGCCTTGACTATAGAGGTGGCTATTGAATTTTGCTTCTTGCTAAACCAGAAATCACTGTTTCTAGCATTTGACATGTGCCTGAGGTGCTTTTTCTGTCAACTCGCATCCAAGCATAGTCGAGTCCGAATAGCCAATTAGTTTGAATCCACCTTCATTTGGATACCATAAGCCAACTTCGCTTCCTTTCAAGTATCTCAAGATTCTCTTAGCATTGTCATATGGCTCTCTTTTGGAGCAGATTGAAATCTTGCACATACACCTACAAGCAAAGGTGATGTCGGCACGCTTGCTTTGTGAGATAGAGCAATGATCCAATAAGTGCTCTATATCTTGTTTGATCTACTGTGCTTGCCATCCGCATCCATGTCCATTTTGATCGATGTATTCATTGGTATTTTCACAGAAGACTTCTCCTCCATACCAAATTTCTTCATTAAATCTCCGGTGTATTTTGTTTGACTTATGAAGGTTCAATCCTTGATTGTTTCACTTGGAGTCCAAGGAAGAATGTCGCCTCTCCCATCATGCTCATTTCAAATTTGCTTTGCATGAGGTTTGAAAATTTTTCACATAGCTCTTTGTTTGTGGATCCAAAAATGATGTCATCCACATATATTTAAACAAGCAAAGATACTCTTCTTGTCTTGAATTCTCAAGAGTGTTCTATCTACTTTTCCTTTTGTGAATCCATTCTCAGTTAGGAATTGTGACAAAGTATCATACCATGCTGGGTGCCTGTTTCAATCCATACAGAGCTTTCTTGAGTTTGTATACCTTATCTCCAAGAGTCTTCTGCTCAAATCCTGGAGGTTGTTCAACATACACTTCTTCTTCCAATAAACCATTTAGGAATGCACTTTTTACATCCATCTGATATACAATGAAATTCTTGTGAGCTGCATAGGCAAGAAACATCCTTATAGCTTCCAATCTTGCACAGAGCAAATGTTTCATCAAAATCTATTCCTTCTTCTTGGCAATATCCTTTGGCTACTAGTATTGCTTTGTTTCTTACCACAGAGCCCTCCTCGTTCATCTTGTTTCTGAACACCCATTTAGTACCAATAACATTTTGATGGGTGGGTCTTTGAACTAATTCCCATACTTTATTTCTTTCAAATTGATTCAGCTCTTCTTGCATAGCTTGAATCCAATGTGTGTCATCCAATGCTTGTAACACATCTTTGGGCTCTATTTGCGAGATAAAGCATGTGAACATAGCTTCTTGTTGAGTTTTGGATCTTGTTTTGACACCTTCTCTTATATCTCCAATGACAAGTTCTGGTGGATGGTCTTTCAGCCATCTTACATCAGGTTGAAGTAAGTTAGCTAGATTCATCGTCTAGCGGTACTGTGTTGCTTTGATCAGCCTCTCTCGCACTCACTTACCGCAAATTTTCAAAGATTTTATGAGACTCATCTATCTCATCTTCATCCGAGTTTATAATTCCGGCTTCAAAGATAGGGACTCTTCTCAGATGGTTGGATGATTCAAACTTATCGGTGACTCTTCAATGTCTTCTCCATTTACATTTGGTTCATCGAATACCACATGAATGGATTCTTCCGCAACCATAGTCCTTTTGTTGAGTACTCAGTAGGCTTTGCTTTCGGTGAGTATCCGAAGAAGATACCTTCATCGCCTTTAGCATCGAAGGTCTTTAGATTGTCTTTGCCATTATTGTGGATGAAGCATTTACATCCAAATATTCTAAAATATGCAACATTTGGTTTTTTCCCGTCCCAAATCTCATAGGAGTCTTTGTCATTTGTCTGTTTATCATACATCTGTTTTTGAGTGTAGCAAGTCGTGTTGATTGCTTGACCCCAAAATCTTTTTGGTAACCCCGCTTCGGCCTAACATGGTCCTTGCCGCTTCTTTGAGAGTTCTATTCTTCTTTTCGCAACTCCATTCTGTTTGTGGAGTCCTTGCTGCAGAGATAATTCATGACCAATGCCATTTTCAATACAATACCGAGTTATTATCCCATTGACAAACTCAATTCCTCTGTCGATCTTATTTTGATGATGGTTTGGCTCTTTTCATTTTGAATTTTCTTCATCAAGTGGCGCTTTACGTAGAGTTTCTTTCTTTTTACACATGAATATAGTCCATGTATATCTTGAGTAGTCATCTACTACCACCAAGGTGTATTTCTTTCCACTTATGCTATTTGGTTCCACTGGGCCAAATAGATCCATATGTAGCGGATGTAATATTCTTGTTGAAGATGGGCGAGTCTTTTCTTTGAATGATGATTTGATCTGTTTTCCCTTCGACATACGCGTCACATATACTCTCCTTCTTGTATATCGAGTCCGGAAGTCCTTCCACAAGACTACTCGCAAGCTTGTTAATCGTTTTGAAATTCGGGTGACTCGGCTTTTTGTGCCCGCAACCAACTTGATTCATTTTGTGCTCTTTGCTAATAGACAGTCTTTGGGTGTAGCGGTTGACCAATCTACTACATACATGTTCTTTTGTCTGCATCCTTGCAACACAACTTCATTCGATTCAAGATCCTTGATTTGGCATATATCCATGTTAAATCCAACATTATAACCCTTGTCACAGAGTACGATGCTTAGCAAATTGAAGTTGAGTCCT
Source organism: Rehmannia glutinosa (assembly GCA_016081115.2). NCBI lineage: Eukaryota > Viridiplantae > Streptophyta > Magnoliopsida > Lamiales > Orobanchaceae > Rehmannia > Rehmannia glutinosa. The sequence continues at coordinate 566,758 of JABTTQ020003468.1, forward strand.
TCAACATATGCAACATCCGTGATTTTTAATCCATTTTTCTTGATGGATCCAATGCCTCTTATTTCTCCCCGAGCTTCATTTCCTCCAAATATGACTTTTGCTCCTTTAACTTCCTTGAATTTTGACAGATTTTCTTATTTCTGTCATGTCCGGGAATGTGACCACTATCCATGTACCAGGTTCCTTGGCACTCACTGTTCCTTGAACCTCGCAATCAAGGAAATTAAGTTTTAGGTACCCATACTTGTCGGGTCCGAGGGGTTAGAATTGTAAGATGATCCACCCAACTTATAGCCAAATGATTTGACTCTGGGGGTTGCCATCTATCGCCATAATCATAATTAATCTTGGCAAATTGCTTGGGGATTCTAGGTTCATACAGCTATCTCTTTTGTCTGTATGCCTGTGTATGTGTTTTAGCAATCGCCTTCTTTGGGTAATTGTGGTGTCTCTGAGTGTAGTGCCTAGGTGCATATGTGTGCTGATGAAATCTCTTATACTTTTGGAATGGCCTTTGTTGAGTTCTAGGCCTTTGCCATTTGGGCTTATATTCCATAAGTCTATTCTAATAGTTCACATTATTCCAATCAGCTTGGCTTGGATATTTTCTACCATTCCCATCATATGTATTTCTTTTATAGATTTTCGGGGTTTTTGGTAGCTCTGCTTTTCTTCTTTCTGAGTATTTTTTGTTTGGAGTTTCTTTGAGGAACTCGTTGAATCTCTTCTCACTGTCCTTTCGGCGCACTCAATGGTCGTTTTCCTTTTCCTTTATAACCAAGGCGTTTGCTTGTAATTGTGCTTTGGAGTGAATGTGTGTGCACCATTTAGAGTTTTGGATTTTTAGACTCTTCATTGCTTGAAGATCCTTTTTCCAAAATTACTTTTGAGGTTTGACATAGCACGGAGAATTAAATCCTAAGCCTGTCTTGTCTCCACATCCTCTTTGACTCATAATAAGATCATCCAATGATTTAGATGCCTTAGTGAATGAGGCAATAACATTTTTGAGGCCATTCTCCCTCTTTTCTATGGCGACTATTTCTCGCTTTATTAGCTTGGCATTTTCAGCCTTTAAACTTTTATTCTCATCACCTATTTGACTTAGAGTACTCGGCTCCTTAGTCATTTGTGAGTTTCGCTCTTAGAGTTTTTTCCTCATTTAGTAGTGTGTGTGAGGATTTAATGTGTTCAAAATCTTTCATCATTTTGCCTAATGAATCATAAAGATCGAGTGGGTGATGAAGTGTGTGTGTCACGATCACTATCACTAGAATCGAGTTTGATGAGTTAGAGTGTACCTCATCTTCTTGGTCGAGTTGATCTTGTTCCTTGGCCATCAAACATATCGAGCTTTTTCTTTGAGTCACTTGAGTAGTAAACCATCGCTTCTCTCAATCATTTGTCTCTCTTGACTTGTTTGTCTCAAAGATCTCTGCAGCCAACATTGCCTTTTTTTTTCTTGTCTTCTTTCTCTCGAAGACCTTTCTTTCTTCTTCATTCCTGTATTTGTTGACTACAGGATATGGGCAATCAATGGCGTAGTGACCTGGTTGCCCCCAAAGATAGATATTCAACCTTTTGATCACTCTTTCCATTCTTGGATTGCCCTTTGATATTGACTTTTGGATGATCTGTTCTCTTGGTTGGCCTTTCTTCCCTTGATTTGGAGGGAGCCGAGTGTCTTTCGGAGGATTCGCCTTGCCTCTCTTGTAGTTCTTATTGAAGAACTTGTTGAACCTTTTAACCATCAGGGCTATTTCTTCCGGATCAATGACTTCTTTGACCTCAGCTCTCTTTCCATCCTTAACAATTAGAGCATCTGTTTTGGGTACAAAATTGTCTCTTCCTCGATCTTTTCTTCTCAGCTCAAATTCGTAGGCTTTGAGATCCGAGAATAGTTCATGGTTGGAGGTCTTCGATAGGTCCATGGAATGTCTTAGTGCCATGACCTTCATTTCCCATTCACTGGGAGACTTTTTAGGATCTTCATACATATTTCCTTCGTGTATATTCCTTTCCAAGTGCAGATAGCTCGTTGGTGATTTCGTGAACCGAGCATCCAGTTGATCCAGGTTTTCTCCTGCGATCATTTTGAAATTCTCAAATTTTTGTACAGCCACCGATAATTTATTTTCTTTGATTTGCTCACGAGCCTTCACAAATCAATGTTAGTTTGTCCCGCATTTCTTAGCCGTTTTGCATGATTTGACTTTATTGAACATGGCTTTGTCAAGGTTTTGTAAAGGATGTCCTTGGCTACATTGTCCAGGTTGTATCTTTTTGTCATCATTTGTCCATTCGGTTCTTGGTTTTTCAACCATAGTGGTCTAGGGGCAACATCCTCTTCACCTTCAAACCGTAGCTCTTCTTACAAGGTTTGTGTTCACCTTTAAGATTTGCGAGTGGCCCATCCTCTATCACTATCCACATCTCATCATGTAATGCTGATAGATGAGCCTGCATACGAATTTTCCAATCATCAAATTCTTCAATTGTGAACATAGGGATGCATGTTAAAGTTGCTTCCATGATAATAGATTTTAATGATAAAAAGGAGTTTTGAAAATTTAAGTACTAAAGCGGACTTTGAAAAGTTTGGAGATCTAGTTCAGTAACCAGTGCGGAAGGCTCAATGAACCAACCGCTCTGATACCACTTGTAGGTCCCAAGGGGTGTGAGTGTAAGGTTTAGAAGGGGGGGTTGAATAAACCTTACCAAATTTTCGATTTAGTCATTTTAAAAGTTCAGAGTTGATACTACACAACTGTGTCCTAGGTGGACAACCAATTTAGTTAATCAAGTAGAGTTAGCCACTCAATGGACTTGATCGAAATGTTGATAGAATAACTCATTTTGTTAAGATCGAATTAGCTCAACGTGGTTTGTTTTTTGGAAGCCTTAACACCCTTAAGTTTGGTTTAGTAGAGATTTAAAGCTTGATTTGGTACTTAGAAATTATCTAATGGATAGCAAATATGTCGCCAGAATTAAACAAATATGATGCAGAATTTAAGTCTTTGAAATGTAAATGACACAATAAGTTTTTATAGAGGTTCGAAGATGGGGTAATTCTTCTACTCCTCTCTTCTCCAACTCCTGGAGGAATCCACTAGGTATTGATCAAGGTATACAAAGTGGTAAGTACCCGGATACAAGTCTTGATCACACTGGTGACTTGATCCTTTGGGACTCGATCCGGAGACGCCTTGATCACTCGGTGGCTTCTCAAATGACGACTCAACTTCTTCACAGGCGCCTTCCTGCTACTACAACCCACTTGCTCAAGCTCTTTGGATTTGATCACTAAGCCCTCCAACAACTCAAGACTTGGTTCAACCTGAACCTTCCTACAATCCTTCGTGGAATGTAGACCCCTTGATTCTTGAGAATTTCCTCTTCAACCGATTGAAGTTATCTTTCCTTCACGGTGAGTGTTGGATTGATGTTCTTCGTAGTGTAGGCTTGAGGATTGAGCGTTTAATAACTTGAGAATATTTCAGGTTACAAAATGTTTCTTTCTTGCTTGTATGGTCAAGGTAACCTATGTAATCTTCGTACACTTTTCTCGAGTTATTCCTCGCCTTTTATAGTGATCTTTCAAAAATCGCCCGTTGAAGAGATAGCTTATTTTTGAAAGTCACTTGTGGTTGTTGGCTTGTCTTGTTGCGATCCTTGGAATTCCCATTTCCTCGTATGAATTGTTCTTGACTTTTGAGTTCGACACGATGTAGTGCTTCCCATTGGTTTATTCCTTTTGCACGCTTCCGGGATGAGCACTTCTAGAAAGGTAGCATGGAGATATTACTTGTTTAAGTAATTCTCTTGATTTTAAAAGCAACGGATCTTTTTCGATTATCTCGACTTAAGCGCATTTCCTTGCTTTCCCAGGTGACTTAGAGTCGACTTCCAATCATTGGATGACTCTTTGTCACTTCAACTTGAGACTTGGCTTTTCTTGAGTTGACTTGATCGATACTCCACTCACCGCATCTCAATTGCTCCTTCCAAGAGAGTTCCGTCTTCTTCTTCTTTGCCATACTCATTTGTCTTGCGGCGTGAGTCTTCCTTCTAGTCTCCGGTTTGTCTTCTTGCATGTTTGGGCATATACCGACTTAACTCGGCTTGACCAAATTACTATTTATTACAATGCGGTTTACAACAAAAATTGGGGTGCCAACTTCCTATTCTAAGTTTTACATGGCATTCATCAAAATCTAAACAATAAATTTCCCAACACTTTAGATTTTTGAATTTACTGAAGAAGAAAGGCAAATCCAAGTGAATTTTCAGATTTTAAGACTATCTCCTACTTGTTTGCATCATTTAATTAGTTCACTTTTTGCACTATTTTAATGCTAAAATCAGACTCAACCTCCAACAAGAATTACGCACTAAAAATGAAAATTCCATAATATTTCATTTTAATGCATATTTTCATACTCTAAAACATTCATTCAAAAAAAAAAATTAGTGCGGCTACAATGTTGCACTATTTTTGGTGCAAAACTCATTCAAATGGCGCAGACAGGCACGATGATTGGAGCAAATTTTTGCTCCAACTTGAAGATAAAAGCACTCTCTTTGAGATATTCTAAGCAACCACATGAAGTATTTTGACTTAGCATTAAAGGACAAGTAATTATACTTCAATTTTACAAAACATGACACACAAATGCAATTAATTAAGGGATAATTACAAAACTATCTCTGTTGTATGGGATAATTACAAAAAACCCATAAAAGTTTCGAAATTACAAAAAAAAAAAAAAATCCTTGAAGTTTTATTCCGTTTCACATTTTTATCCCTTCATGGAAAATATTGTTATTTCAAAAAAAAAAAAAAAACTTGCGTTTTAATAATACGATTAACCCTGTAGAAATTAAGACAAAAATCAAACTTTGGAGTAGTTTTTGTAATTTTAAAAATTCTCTATATTTTTTTAATTATTCTAATTTGCAATTATCCCGTTAATTAAACTTAACTAATTATCGTAGTTATCCCAAACCTCAGGCCGGGGTAGTTAATTAAACTTAACTGATTTCCTCTCAAATACTAATGTGAGTAGGTGGGCTAATTGGCAATACCATCTAGCTTTCGACATGAGAGTAGGCCCCATAATATCGTTAGCATCAATCTATGATCACGACAAGGATATCTACCGACGTGTAATATACAAAGGTTACGTGTCAGAATTGTTTGTACCATATCAAGACCTAACTGAGGAATGGTACTTTAGAACTTTTCTTGATATCGGTGAGTTTGGGTTTGGCGTTTGTGCAATGCCACTACAACCATCGACGGATTGTCCCGAAAATGCAGTGTTTTTGGATGGTTATTACACTACACAAGATGGAACTCCAGCAAAAATATCGAGGATTTTTTGCATATTTGAACGCTATGCTGGTGATGTAATGTGGCGCCATAGTGAGGCAGCTCTTCCAGGTGACCCTGTGGTGAGTTGAGTTCCCAAGTTACTCTAGTTTATTTTATTAGTCAATTGTAACATAAAATTTAAGATTAACTGCAAAATTAAGTATCCTTGGGAGTTTATTCTAATTACAAAAAATCCAGCTCTCTTTCAAAATTACAAATATGTCCTGATCAACATTTGTTTCTATTTTATTTACTGCACCCTCAATAGGGGGTATTTGTTAAACAAATATATAAGTCACAATGGAATGTTTATAATACTAGGGAAGATTTATAGTTTTGAAATGTAATTGGATTTTATCTTGTAATTTGTCAACCTTGAGTACTATATATGTTGTAGGAGGTCAGGCCAGATATGACAGTTGTTGTGAGGACATTATCCACCATTTCCAACTACGATTACATCATTGATTGGGAATTTAAGCAGAGTGGCAGCATCAAAATCACAGTAAGTTATAAGTGAAGATGTAAGAATAGTCCTGTAACTATAGTGGTAGCAAAGAAGTCATTGTAAATCACATTTTGCAAAAAAAGTCATGTAACTATAAAAACATCTCAATTTGATCATGCAAAATGCATGGTTTGTAAAGTAGTCATGTGCCTGTATGAAAATCTCAACTTTGATCTTTATTTCACCGAAAATTGGGAACTACATGTACCACTCACGTGATTGAAATCTCGTGAATGATATCTAAATTAAAATTTTCATATAGTTGCACGGCCTTTTTGCAAATTGTGCATTTTCGCAAATTTTCTATTGTTAGATGATTTTTTTGCAAAAACGTGATTTTTACTGGATATTTTTGCGACCACCCAAGAGTTACATGACCAATTTTGGAATTTTTCGTGTATAAGTTAAGTGTGTAGTTTGTCCAAATTGATCTAATTTATTTCATAAATATATTATGGATCAAATTTAAAGTCCCATTACACAGGTCGGTTTATCAGGAATTCTCGCAGTTAGAGGTTCAACATACACTCACAATAACCAAATCGAAGATGAAGTATATGGTACATTAGTGGCACAGAATTCAATTGGTTCCCGACATGATCATTTTCTTAATTTCTATCTTGACCTAGACATAGATGGTGACAACAATTCCTTGATGAAATATCACTTGCAAAAAGTAATTGTGTCCGATCAAAGCTCACCAAGGAAGAGCTTTTGGAAGGTTGTTAATGAAATGGCTAAGACCGAGTCAGATGCCAAGATTCGGCTCGCGTCGGGTGAGATTGAGATCATTATAGTCAACCCAAACAAGAAGACTAAGATTGGCAATTTTATTGGCTACCGTTTGATCCGGGATCGTGGTTGGCCCTTTATTATTGGAAGATGATTATGAGCAGTTAGGTGGGGCGTTTAGTAACTATAATGTGTGGGTTACACCATATAACAAGTCCGAGAAATGGGTGAAGGGGTCTATGTTGATCAGTCACATGGAGATGATACTTTAGCTAAATGGACCCTCAGGTTTGTATATGTTTTTATAAAAACTATGCCTCAATTAGTTTAGCATAATTACAAAACGTTTCAGTTATCTTTAAACTTACAAATACCAACCCCTGGCTTAGAGTATTTCAAACACCCTATTTTTAGGTTTGGATTTGCTTAACAAAATACTCTCTTAATAAGTGCAATTTATAAAATAGAAAAAAGGGGTGGTTGTAATTTAAAAGAAAGCTGTTTTTTTTTTTTTTGATATCAGATTGAACTTTAGAGGTATATTTCATAATTAGCTTTAGGGATAATTGCAAAAACTGCCCCTGAGGTTTAGGGTAATTACAAAAAAAAAAAAAACAAAAAAATTTCAAAATTACAAGAAAAAAAAAATAAACCATGAAGTTTGGTTCTATTTTAAATGTAAAGGGAGTGTTTGAAATATTTTGCTAATGAAGGGGACAAAATGAAATACATAATCAACACTTCAAGGAGATTTTTGTAATTTTCATAAACCTATGTGTTTTTTGTTATTAACTCAAACCCCAAGGGTAGTTTTTATAATTATCCCCTACCTTTATGTATATATTCATAACAGTTCTGATTGTTTGGGGGGGCATGGACAAACTTAAAATATGGGCCCTCATAAGAAATAGATTTATTTTTGAGTAGAAATATAACATGAAAAAAACAACAATTTATTTATTATTTTTTTATTTTAGAAGCTAGATTATTATTTTTAGTACAACTTTGAAACCAAAGGCCATTTGGTATTTTTATTTTTATTTTTTGGGGGTCCCTATAAAAATAACTTAATAAAAAATATATACCTTATATAAAGGCTTATGTAAAATTGGGGCCCTTCAAAATCGGGGGCCCTAGGCCACCGCCCTTGGTGATTACCTTCAGGGCCAGCCTGTATTCATTCTAACATGACAAGTGATTGGATTATTGTGGACTCATGATGTTAATCTATTGCAGAAATAGGGAAATTGAGAACAAGGATATTGTGCTATGGTACACATTAGGTTTTCATCATGTACCCGTGCAAGAAGATTTTCCGGTTATGCCAACAATGAGTATAGCCTTTGAGCTCAGGCCAGCCAATTTCTTTGAACACAATCCGATGCTCAAAGTAAAATCATCCAAACCAGTGAATTGGGTTAATTGTTCTAAAGAACATCTATTATCCAGCATTGAAGTTCAATGAATTGAGTTGTCGGCAAAATTGCAATTTTCATTTCGTACCTATGGTGAAGTGGCAAAATTAGTCCCATAAAAATCTTCGATTAGATAAAATCGCGAATTGAGTCAGTTTTCTACCTGATCAATTGAATATATATTGTGACTATCATCTTCTCATTATCCTATATTTATATCGTGACAATATATTACACGATAAATGCACAATATAAATATATATATATATATATATATATATAATGTGTGCGCGCGTGTGTGTATGTATGTGTGCACGATATAATTATATTGTTGCTATCATCTTCCAACCGTCTTTCATTTATATCGTAACAACATACTTCATGATATAAATGCACGATAGATTATATTGTGGCAATCTGCTCCATGATATAAATGTACGGTATAAATTACAACGTGCTCCACAATATACATTTATGTCGTGACTATCATCTTCCAATTATATTTTGAAGTAAGAAAAGAGAGTAGAGAGAAAATTAAAATCTATTGTTTGCGGTATTTAAAAGGAATAACAAAAAGTAAATTGCGTAGCTATCTTGCAAGATATTCTTCGTCTCAAGTCGTCAGTTGCCCTTCGGCATATTTTTTGGTTTCATAGATCTTCTAATTTTGTTGCGCATAACCTTGCATTGTATGCCAAAACTATGAACTAGGATGAACGTATCTGGAATCATCTTCAGAACCCTTATGTCAATCGTTGTTGGACGATTTCCAGCGTCTTTAATTAATATATTTCTTTTTCGAAAAAAAAGTAAAAACTATTTCAATAAAAGACCAACAAAAAATGGGTAGAAAATATTAGGGGTGTCAATTTCAGACCCGACACGCAAAACCAATACGAACTTAACACGATATATATTAATGAGTATAGTCAGGCTTCTCCGGGTCCAGTCAAAATTGGGTCGAACCCGAATAACCCGTCAATTAAATATGTCGGGGTTCGGGTCAACCTGCTATGACCATTTTAACCCGTCTAACTCGTTTGTAAATTTTAAAAAAAAAAACTAAGTAAATAATTATTTTGTAAGAAAAAACAAGACATGTCCTTAAAACTTAAATGCTAAACCCTCCTTAATGTGTATGTTGTTATTATTTTACATGTATTTTTGTATGTTGTCCACAAAAAATGATTAGTATGTTATGTTATTTATTATTTCTTTTTGTATGCTGTGAATTATAATATTTTTTATTGATTGAATATTGTGTCATAATAATTGATTTTAAAAAAAGATATTTATTTAATTGAAATATTAAATGTATATAAAACTAATTTTATTAGATGGGTTAAATCGGTTGGGACCGGGTTACCTGTGAAATAAATAGGTCGGTTCGGGTTCAAAATTCTGACACGAATAATTAAACATGTCGGATCTGTTTGATAAATGGTTTTATCATGATTTTGATGATTTTGTTTTTATACCAAAACAATGTTTTTAGGGGTTGTCCAAATACTCCTAAATGATTTAAAATGGTTTTAATATTTTTCGGAGTATTTCCTTAAGTTTATTTTCGACAATATTGGACAACACATTTAATAATTTTATGTCAATGGGTTTTTACATTGAAACTATGTTTCTAAATGTTGTCCTAATACTCCCGATTGGTCTAAAATGCTTTTACTATTTTTTGGAGTATTTATTGGAATTTATATCGAACAACACTTTTTGTGTTAATGTGTTATTTCATCAAAACCATATTTCTAATTTTGTCCTAAATACTCACGATCGGTTTAAAATATTTTTACGAATTTTTCGGAGTATTTCTTGAGGTTTATTTTCGACAAAAATCGGACAATATTTCATTTAGGAGGTCCACCAAAGAGGCGACCGGTACCTGGGAACAAGTTTCGTGAAACAGTAAAACTGGAAACCCACAAAAATGGTCAGGGTGACCGGTCCCCATAGGGGGCGACCAAGAAGCACCCAGGCGGCCGGTCGAGTCCCCAAGGACCGGTCCCCTAATGAATTTTTTTGTGTAATCTCTTTTTTGTTTTTAACGCGGCCAGGTGTCGCTTTATGTTTTGACAAAGTCGACCGTTTGACAATAGACAAAATTTCCTTAAATCATGAGTTGATTTCTAACAGCTCTTTTCTTCAATTGTCTTGCAATTTTTTACACAATTTAAGTCCCCAAGAGGAGCCTATCATGTACAAGACATCTCCTATAAATAGAGGAAGATTTGAAGCACAACAATAAGAGAGAACAACACAACACAACAAGATATACTCAAGCAAACACTTGGTCGTCTATTGTCATTATTCTTGTTGTAATTTGTCTAGCTTATCACTTTCACATCCTTGAGGTCTAGGATATTCTTGATTACACTTGCACTCAATTGTATAATTCATTATCGAGTTGTAATCTTGAATTTTTGAGTTATCATTCAACACAAGATATCCTTGTGAGTGTTCTTGTGGTAAGAACACACTTGGGTGATCTAGGTGTTAGGTGTAAGAAGATTGTGGTAATCTTCTTGTTGAGGTATTGACGAATTTGGTATTCTTCAAGGTTGAAGATTGTGGTAATCTTCACAAGGTGCCGTTGAAGATTGTGGTAATCTTCAAGAGAGATTGTGGTAATCTCAAAGGTGGTGTTGAAGAAGAGTGTGGTGCTCTTCAAGGTGTCATTGTAAGTTGGTGTTGTATTAATTTTGGTAATTAATAAAATCTTTTTTTTTCTTTTTGAAATCCATCCCGGATATACTGGGGTGGTAGAGGATTAGGCCCTAGGTGGGTTGAACCTCTATATATCGACGTGTGTTGTTTACATTCCACACATTTATTATTGTCTTTGAGCATTCAGTTTGAAAAAGAGGGCAAAATCGAAAAGATGGAGATAATCTATTCACCCCCCTCTAGATTATCGTAGCCGCTTGGACTTACAGGATCTGGGTTGACTTATTCTGACTCGCGAACCCATGAACCCAACCCATTGACACTACTAGAAAATATGGGTTTTTAACTCGTGTCAGAAAAGCTTTTGTTTTATCAAAAGTGGTTACTTCCCACCATTTGAATGGTAATATTTAAATTGCGCTTTATTTCTCCTTTTCCATTCTCCTCCCTCTTTTATATGGCAGGTCGACTTTATCAATTTTTTGGCCTGAGTCGAACTTTAATATTAGCCTTTTTTTAATACAAAATTAAAGACAACATAAAATAATAAAGAAAGAATAAAGTACAATATAAAAAACTCTTCTATTATAATTTAGATAATATGACATCCATGTTAAAAAAATCCAAATAATTATTTAAATATAACTCGCCTTACAGTTTTGGTGGCAAAAATATTAATCAAGTAAGTATAACCAAGTGTTACAATATATAGTTTTTTGGAATTTTTTGTCTTTTTAATTTGAGAAATTTTAATTTAGAGCCTTAAAAAAAATTAAATGTGATAATTTTGTTAGCAACTAGAAGGCCCAAGGAAATATGAGCCCTTCATTTTTTTTTTTTTTTTGAGGGAGAGTTTTTAATTTTTTTATTTAAATCACATACTATAGAAACAAAAAAATTAGTACTAAGAGAAATCATACCTGGATGATTGATCCAGGACTAACCACTATGCTAGACTTATTCGTTGTTTAATATCTTATTTATTTTATATATGGACTGTATAATAAAGGTATACAAAAAAATTGGGCCCCTAAATTTTATAATTGATTTGGGCCCGAGTCGACCGATTTCTCCAACTTACATAAGGAACGCCCCTGGGTTGTAATCACGTGCAACACGTGTATAAGAAATAAAAACAAAGCTCTTTCGGATGGATCCACTACAGGTACATATTTAAACCTACAATTGTCATCCGACTCATCCCTAAATAGTTTTAAATTTTGTTTTAGAAGGCTTTATATGATTTCAAATTATTCCATATAAATGGATTTAAATTTCATCACGATGACTCTAAAATAACTTATTTTAAAATATAAAGATTTGAAATCTATTATACTATGAAATCACCCAAACAAAGTCAATGGATCGATTTATTATTATAAATTTGAAATCCTTAGTTATATATTTTTCATCCAAATACAATGTAAAAGTAAGGAGAAATTACATAAAATGCCATCTTTCTGGTAAACATACCACAAAATACGTTCATATCACTTTTGTATATATTTTTTCCTTTTGTACCTATTTTTTTCCTTTTTTACGCTCCTGTATATTTTTTGATTATTTTTACGCTTTTTTGTTGTTCTTGTATTGCTTTATATGTTATATATGAAATATGTTATATATGTTGTTTTTCGATGTTATTTAAATTTGTTTCTTTGTTGATTCGATGTTTCAAAACAACTTTTATCTAAGTTTTATGCTATATTTTTATTATTTTGTACATTATTTCTATTGTTTATGTGTTGTTCTATAATATTTTTAATGTTGTTCTAATAATTTTTTTGTTGTTTCCATATAGTGTTCAATGTGTTAATACAGTTTTTACCTATTTTTAAGCTCTTTTTATTCATGCGATGTTTTTAATATTTTTTACGTTATTTCTGGATTGTTTCCATACCGTTTTTAATGTTGTTATGATGTTTGTTTATTGTTTCCATGTAGTTTTTGATGTTTAAATACAATTTTTACCTATTTTTAACTATGTTTACTCATATGGTGTTTTCTATATTATTTATGGTTTGTTTTTACATTGTTTCTTGATTGTTTCCATGTTTTTTATGTTTTCATGCATTGGATCAAAAATTCAATTGTGTTTTTTTTATTAATGTTGTTTCTATAATATTTTTAATTTGTCTGATTTTAATATGTGTTGTTTTATGTGTATATTTTTTTATTTTTTGTAAGACTTAGAGTATAAAATGAATTATTTAACGGGGGCAAAATTTATTTTTTCACTGAAATTTTATTGAAAAAATATGTTTGAAATAACAGCATAAAAAGTCATGAAATTTTGGCGGGAGGGTAAATTTATGTAAAAAAAAAGCAGAAGTATAAATTTGTCCAAAAAAATATTGAAAAGCGTAAAAATTGTCATTATCTTTAAAAAGTGAGGCAAATGTGTCAAAAGCTCTAAAAGTATTGTGTGGATAATTTAAGAACTTCCTACTTAGATAAGCACCGTGTGAAAGTCCATATTGATGTGTGTGGGGCTTCTCTAAGCTGGACCTGGTCTTGGTGGACCAACTAACACAGTGCAAAACTTGTATGTTGCAAAGTACAAGATCCACCCTTAGGTACCTACCAGTCTACCACAGAATTTAAGGCCCAGTTTGAAATAATGAAATCTGTGGATTTTTCATTAATGCTAAACGCTAACCTAGAGATGGCAATGAGTAGGATTCGGGTAGTATTTTATATCCTCCATTTCCATTCTCATTTATTGTAATCATACTCATCCCCATACCCATACTCATACCCATCGGGTATTCAATTTTCATACCCATACCCATACCCATCGGAGGATCGGGTATTCACACCCTACCCATGCCCTGTTACCATATATAATTGTATTTTTTTTTCAAATTTAAGTTATTTCTTTTTTTAAAAAGAAATTTGAGTTATTTAAATAAAGATATAGATATTTACAGTATTCTTAAGGAAACAATAAGGAAAAAAAATAAAGATAAGAATTAGCCAACTAAATATTATAAAAATATAGCAAAATATTAAAAATGATTAAACAAGAGTGTTATTAGTGGGTTAGTAGATTTTAGTTGGGACTTGGGGAAAAAATCATTTTTTTTTAAATATAAATAATAGAGTTGTATAAATAAAAATATATATGTAAAATATTATAAATAAATATATATGTCGATATATTATATATATAATATTATTATTTAAATCGGATATCGGGTCGGGTATGGGTAGGATGTACCTAGACCCACCTCCATATCTATACCCGAAAATCTCCATACCCATGTACCCATTTATTTAATCGGATACAAAATTACCCTCCATACTCACCTCCCTTAGGGTCGGGTATCGGATCCTCCGTCGGATTCAGAGGAAATTGTCATCCCTACGCTAACTCTTGATTAGTAGGCCAGGCCCCCTGGGATATTTGTAAGTTGGCCTAACATGTGTAGTATTTGCATAGTGATCCTACAAATTTAGGAAATTCAAAAAAATTATAATGTTGTTGTATTATTTATTTTCTTTTAATCTAACAACCGTAAATTCAGTAACACCCCATTCATGAAAAAAAATCTTATATCTACGGAGCCTCATAATAGGTTGTAGTAGAAAGAAAAGCAAAGGAAAGTGTACAGTACACGAATAAATACATGCACTCATATTGATCGAACTCATGTCAATTATCCAGAAAGCACAAACTTCTACCACATGAATTTAACTGTTTATAATGAATTTTGGAGATACCATATACTTTGATTTCATGGTATTAATCTTAGCTACTTTTCGGCGGATTTGGCAAGATATATATCTAAGAAATTAAAAACATATTGAGATGTTAAATGCTATTTTAATTTCTTTAATATTTAGGCCAACTCAACATATACTAACATCAAGTAGTGTTAGGACCACATAATCAATCAAGGTGTTCAATCTGATCCTACTATTTTTCCAGTAGTTATTTTTCTTCACTATGATTCTTGAACTTATTTTCAATTGAGCAAATGATTTTTGATTTTTAGTCATTTCAAAAGTCAAGTATAAAAAAGTTACTAATCTCAAGATAAATATAAAATGATTATTCTCTAAGCTCATGAGCTTCTTATAACTTCCTAATTAGACAAATACATGGAGTGGCTATTTGAGCTTTTTCAATCTGGTACGGTTTTAAGTTTTATTATTTCATAAATTATGTACACTTACTTTATATTTGTCAAATAAAATACGATTCCACCTTCAAATGTTTCACAAAATTGAAGGGACAATGAAAATATAAAAGGGATTGTTAACATCTTCATTTTATTTATTATAACAATTTTAAATTAATATATTATGTATATATATATATATATATTTGATTGATTCATAAGATGGTTTAAAAATATACAAATATCTCTATCTATATCTATCTATATCAATCTATATCTATGTCTATATCTATCTATATCAATCTATA
Source organism: Rehmannia glutinosa (assembly GCA_016081115.2). Lineage (NCBI taxonomy): Eukaryota > Viridiplantae > Streptophyta > Magnoliopsida > Lamiales > Orobanchaceae > Rehmannia > Rehmannia glutinosa. Next base: position 581,895 of record JABTTQ020003468.1, read on the forward strand.
TCTATATCTATATCTATCTATATTTATATATATCTATATCTATATCTATATCTATATCTATATCTATATCTATCTATACTATCTTAAAAGTGTTAATATTTCTTGCAATTTTTGATTGGACAAAAATATCCTTTAGACATAGTAAAATTTTAAGACAATTAAGTAATTTGATATTTATATTTAGCTTCTATTTGTCCAATTAGACAATGTAATCTTTTATATTCAACATTTTAAAAGTATTTATTCTTTCAGCTATAACTCTTAAAATATTTTGATTTTTCAAATAATATTAGTTTCATATTAAACTAGATTTCGAGAGCTTTCTAACCATATGTCATAAGCATATATAAGGAGTTCACATGAGAAAATTTTAACATTATAAAGTTCAACACTATGTAAAAATTAAGAATTTATGTTTTCCTTAGTTTTGTTATTTATTTAATTATATGAAAGATGTTCATTATAGCCAAAAAAGATTTCAGAATATGAAAATATATTTTTTCAATCATAACACTAAGAATACTTTAAATTTCTTATAAAATCAATTTCAAATTTAAACTAGGTTTCAAAATCTTTAACTATATGTTCTAAACATATACACAAGTCGTTATAGAAGAAAATTTTAACTATTTAACTTTTAGTGTGATGCAAAATTGTGTATTTCTTATATTCTTTTAAATTTTCTCAATAATTAAATATGTCTATTATAATTTATAAAAAATGATCAAATTACAATATACACGATAAGAAAAATAAAATAGAAAATATATTAAGTGGTTTTTCTAAATAAAAAAAGAGAAAATAGATAATACCTTTATGGTGAAACATTCTCCCTCAATTAGTAATATGCAATTTAAAAATTAATTTATTGATGGTTGTTAAATAAATAATAGAAACAAGAGAGTTTCATATTTGTGTAATATTAAAATATTTCAAACAATCTTTAATGTAAAGAAAAAAAATTCAATATAAAGGTAGCACGAGAACCGTTGTCCACAAATAATTTGGTTTTGTCCTCGTGGCCTCATCCGCTCACATCACATTAACAAATACGTAAAAATACGATTAACATCTTTCTATAAATATCCCAACTTTCAATATATAAACAATACCAAGAGAAGATCAGAATCTATAAGGTACTTGCAAATAGGTAAAGATATATGGAAGCTCACGTGAAAGTAATCTCCACAGAGATCATAAAACCCTCATTTGAAACACCCCATCACCTCAAAAAAATGAAACTTTCATACCTGGACCAATTAACACCTCATCTATATTTCCCCGTCATCTTTTTCTACCAACCCAATGAAACAAAAGGCTTATCTACCTCTAACTATGTCCAAATATCTCAACACCTGAAAAAATCACTATCAGAAACCCTAACTTCATTCTATCCATTAGTAGGTAGGGTTCAAGACAATTTCATCATCGATTGCAATGATGCCGGTGTCGAATTCATCGAAGCTCGAATTGATGCTCAACTTAAAGATTCAATACAAAAACCGAACATGGAAAATTTGAAGCAAGAGATCTTCCGTTGATCCCGAAGGTGGACTTGGTAATGAAGCGACCCTTTGGTTGTCCAAATAACGTTGTTCGATTGTGGAGGAATTTCATTGGAATTTGCTTTTCGCACAAAATAGGTGATTGCACATCTATAATGAACTTTTTAAATAAATGGGCAGCCACAAGCCGAGGGGATCATCAAGAAGCTGAAATTTCTCGAGTCAGTTTCGATCTGGCTAACTTTTTCCCACCAAGGGACTTTTCGAGCTTATCTGGTTTTCCAAGATTTGACGAAAATTTCACAACAAAAAGGTTTGTGTTCGATAAGGTAAAATTGGCAGCTCTTAGATCACAAGCTGTTGTTGCTACCTCTTCATCTGATTCAACTACTCATGTCAAGAATCCCACTAATGTAGAACTCGTATCAGCTTTTATCTGGAAAATTTTTATAAATAATGTGGCTAAATATTCCAACAACATGCGGGGAATAAAAAAAGATTTTGCTGCATTTCATGCAGTGAACCTGAGGGCAAGGATTAGGTCACCTGATGATGATCAATACTATCTTGAAAATGTTTTCGGCAACTGTATTATGTCATCATTGGCAACCACCAATAATACTTGTAACATCACTTTTCATGAACTGGTGAGCAAATTGAGAAGCTCGATAAGAAAAATCAGTTACGATTATATTGAAAAGGCGAAAAATGGAGATTATTATTTGAACGATCTATTTGGATTGATGTCGTTTCTAGCAAAGGGAGAATTGGAGTATTGTCGTTTTAGTAGTTGGTGTAGTTTTCCTATATACGAGGTCGATTATGGGTGGGGAAATCCTATTTGGGTGTGCACTACAGCTTTGCCGTTAAAGAATACTATAATCTTGGTGAGAAGCAGATGCGGAGACGGTATAGAAGCTTGGGTCAACATGAACCAAGACAACCTACAAGTTCTTGAAACGCAGATTCAACTTATTTCCACTAACATGTGAAGGTCATGGTGTAAAACCGCAAATAAATTTATGGTTTTTTTATTGTGTGCGGAAATCAATTAAGTTCTCTATTTGCCCAAAATCTAAACAACTCGCTATTTTCACACATATGAATATACTATTTTGAGGTAATGCGGATATGCATACCCTCGATCCTAATAAACTTTAATCCAACTTATTGATCAAAGTTTTACATTTCTAATTAAAACCATAAATGTTAATTATTACCACTTAATATGGACTTTTATCTTTTGACACATGGACCACGTTATGGAATATTAATAATTAATATTCCAACATTCTCCCAGTTTATGTGTCAGCTTGATGCTTTAGTAATTAACTTAAGCGCAAATTTTTATTACGTCCACTACATAACCATGATTGAACCAAAAGTGTTTGGATCATGGTGGTCACATGTTAAATTGTCAACATGATTCATTTTATGTAATACCCCCGCATCTCACGACTCAATTGGCCAATATAATTCATGTATTACATGCCAATTTGATCATGCAAAGCAAAGTAGTCCTGTGGCTGTATGAAAATCTCAACTTTGGTCTTTATTTCACCGAAAATTGGGAGCTACATGTACCACTCACATGATTGAAATCTCGTGAATGAGTATCAAAATTAAAATTTTCATATAGTTGCAGGGCATTTTTGCAAATTGTGCATTTTCGCAAATTTTCTATTGTTAGATGATTTTTTTGCAAAAACGTGATTTTTACTGGATATTTTTGCGTCCACCCAAGGGTTACATGACCAATTTTGGAATTTTTCGTGTATAAGTTAAGTGTGTAGTTTGTCCAAATTGATCTAATTTATTTCATAAATATATTATGGATCAAATTTAACGTCCCATTATACAGGTCGGTTTATCAGGAATTCTCGCAGTTAGAGGTTCAACATACACTCACAATAACCAAATCGAAGATGAAATATATGGTACATTAGTGGCACATAATTCAATTGGGTCCCGACATGATCATTTTTTTAATTTCTATCTTGACCTAGACATAGATGGTGACAACAAATTCCTTGATGAAATCTCACTTGCAAAAAGTAATTGTGTCCGATCAAAGCTCACCAAGGAAGAGCTTTTGGAAGGTTATTAATGAAATGGCTAAGACCGAGTCAGATGCCAAGATTAAACTCGGGTCGGGTGAGACTGAGATCATAATAGTCAACCCTAACAAGAAGACTAAGGTTGGCAATTTTATTGGGTACCGTTTGGTCCCGGGATCTGTGGTTGGCCCACTATTATTGGAAGATGATTATGAACAAATTCATGGGGCGTTTAGTAACTATAATGTGTGGGTGACACCGTATAACAAGTCTGAGAAATGGGCTAGTGGGGCCTATGTTGATCAGTCACATGGAGATGATACTCTAGCTCAATGGACCCTCAGGTTTGTGTATATATATGCTTAACTATCCCTGAAGTTTAGCCTACTTATAAAATGTTTCAAGTTTTTTAAACTTACAAATATGACCCCTTAAAGTATTTCAAACACCTTATTAAGGTTTGTATTTGTTTAACAAATGCTCCCTTAAAGATAAATACAATTTGTAAAATAAAAAAAAAAAATATCAAGGGGTGATTGTAATTTAAAAGAAAGCTGATTTTTGTATTATATTAAACTTTAGAGGTATTTTTCATAATTAACTTTGGGGATGATTAAAAAACTACCGCTGAGGTTTAGGGTAATTACAAAAACAAATCAAAAAGTTTCAAACAAAAAAAAAAAAAGTGAAGTTTGATTCTATTTTAAATGTAAGGGGTAATTGAAAATTTTATATAAATATAAAAGGGGATGTTTGAAATATTTTTGCTTATAAAAGGGGCAAAGTGAAATACATAACCAAAACTTCAAGGAGATTTTTGTATTTTTTAAAAACCTATGATTGTTTAGTTATTAACTCAAACCTCAGAGGTTGTTTTTATAATTATCCCATATTTATAATCAGGGTCGGTCCTTATTTTTTGGGGCCATGGCCAAACTTAAAAAATAGGCCCTTATAGAAGATAGATTTTATTATAAGTAGAAATATAATATGGAAAAAAAACAACGTTTCTTTATAAATTTTGATTTAGAGGTTAGATTAATTGTTTTTAGTACAATTGTGAAACCAAAAGGTCATTTGGTATTTTTCTTATACTTTTTGAGGGCTCCTATAAAACAACTTAATAAAAAAATGTATACCTATGTAATATGTATAAAGACTTATCTAAAATATGGGCTCTCAAAATCGGCGGTCTTAGGTCGTCGCCCTTGGTGATTACCCTTAGGGCCGGCCTGTATTCATTCTAACATGACAAGTGATTGAATTATTGTGGACTCATGATGTTAATCTGTTGCAGGAATAGGGAAATTGAGAACAAGGATATTGTGCTATGGTACACATTAGGTTTTCATCATGTACCCGTGCAAGAAGATTTTCCGATTATGCCAACAATGAGTATAGCCTTTGAGCTCAGGCCAACCAATTTCTTTGAGCACAATCCAATGCTCAATGTCAAATCACCAAAACCAGTGAAGTGGGTTAATTGTTCTAAAGAACATCTATTATCCAGCATTGAAGTTCAATGAATTGAGTTGTCGGCAAAATTGCAATTTTCATCTCGTACCTATGGTGAAGAGGCAAAATTAGTCCCATAAAAATCACGTGTTGTTAAAAAAAAACCTTCAATTAGAAAAACTCGCCAATTGAGTTAGTTTTCTACCTGATCAATTGAATATATATGTGTATGTGTGCGCATGTGCATGTGTGTGTGGGCACAATATAATTATATTGTTGCTATTTATCTTCCAACCGTCTTGCATTTATATCGTAACAACATACTCCATGATATAAATGCACGATATAGATTATATTATGGCAATCTGTTCTATGATATAAATGCACGGTATAAATTATATCATGACAACGTGCTCCACGGTATAAACTTATGTCATGACTATCATATTCCAATTATATTTTGAAGTAAGAAAAGAGAGAAAAGAGAAAATTAAAATCTATTGTTTGTGGTCTTTAAAATGAATAACAAAAAGTAAAACTGTTTCAATAAAAGACCAACAAAAATGGGTAGAAAATGTTAGGGGTGTCAATTTTAGACCCAACATGCAAACACGACACGAACTTAACACGATATTAATGGATATGTGTCCAGAATTCATGGGTCCGGGTTGAAATTGGGTTGAACCCGAATAACCCCTCAATTAAACATGTCGGTTTCGGGTCAACCTACTATGACCCTTTTAACCCGTCTAACTCGTTTGTAATTTTTTTAAAAAAAAACAAGTAAATATTCTTTGTACGAAAAAACAAGACATGTCCTTAAAACTTAAATGCTAAAACCTTTTTAATATGTATGTTTTTATTATTTTGCATGTATTTTTGTATGTTGTACTAAAAAACTGAATAGTATGTTATGTATTTATTATTTCTTTTTGTATGTTGTGAATTATGATTTTTTTTATTGATTGAATAGTATGTCATAATAATTGGGGGAATTTTTTTTAACTACCCACTATAGATAGTGAGTATTCTTTTCTATCCACCAACTTAAAAATACTCTTTTTTACCCAGTTTGACCAAACAACCTCTCCGTTAATTTGAGGATTTTGAATTTTAAAACTAATATAATTATTGTTTTCCTTGAAATTAAATCGTGCACACTCCCCCCAATTACGCACACTATGCATCGTGTCCAAATCGTGTCCCTATTTTATATCGTGCTCATAACATTTTGAAACTTGTGTTAACTTTTTATATCGTGCGTGCATTGTAAATAAAAATAAAAGAAATCGTTATTTTAAATCATGCATATGCATTGTGATTTGAATTGTAATGTATATATCGTGCATATGTAAACCAAACACATATCGTGCACCATTGCATGCATATCGTGCACATCATTGCATGCATATTGTGCATGCATGAATTGTAATCACTGGCGTAGCCAAGGGGGGGGCCAACCTGGGCCCTGGCCCCCCCCATTTTTGTAAAAAAAAAAATTTAATAGGTAAAAAAATTTTAGAATTTTTTTTATTGAATATTTATATGATTTTTTTGGTAATTTTTTATCTGGCCCACCCCAATTTCGTGTATCGGCCCACCCCCAATTATTTCCTGACTACGCCATTGATTGTAATGTATATATCGTGCATTGTGTCGTGCATGCATGTTGTGCATTGTATATATGTGTATCGTGCATGCATATTGTGTATGCATATCATGCATACATGCATATGTATCGTGCATTGTATATGGGCATGCATTATATATAGTGCATGTAAATAATTTTATATCATGCAAGCATTGTATATTGTGTACACTCCACTCCAAATACACACACCCCTATGATTGATATATATATATATATATATATATATATATATATATATATATATATATATATATATATATATATATATCGTGTCATATTGTGCTCATATAGTGCCCATATCGTGTCACCCCCAATTGCTCGAAAAATCTGAAAAATTGTCTACTAATTTTGAAAATTGTTTCAATAAAATTTATAAATATTTGCAATTTATTAAAAAACATTAAAAAAGCCACAAAATTATGTTAAAATCTAAATATTAAAATATAAAAAACCACGATAATTTTTTTTTAAAAACAAAAAGAGAATCGAAGTTATTATATAATAAAAAATTTACAAAAAATTAAATAATGAAAATTAAAAAAAACTACACTTTTTTTAAACATGAGTCATTATTTAAAATATGGAAATTTATTTAAAAGTCTCAAAAAAAATTTAAAAATATGAGAAATGGATTAAAAATAAAAATTGTTGAATGCTTTCGAAACGTTTTACCAAAAAGTCAGATTTTTTATAAAATCCAAAAAGGGAGTAGAGAGAGAAAAAAATATAAAGATAGGACCCCACCTATTTTTGCATTTAAAGTATAAGGGTATTTGGGTAAAAAAACCACAAAAATGGGTAGAAAACTTAGTTTTTTATCTCACATGTCAAAAAAGTCTTTGTCCTATCCCAAGTGAGTATTTCCCACAATTTGCTCTAATAATTGATTTTAAAAAAAGTTATTTACTCAATTGAAAATATCAAATGTATATAAAACTAATTTTATTAGATGGGTTAAATGGGTCGGGTCGGGTTACATTTGAAATAAATAGGTCGGTTTTGGGTTCAAGATTCTGACATGAATAGCAAAACAGGTCGGGGTCGGATTGACTTATTATGACTTGCGAACCCACGAACCCAAACCATTGACACCCCTAGAAAATATAGGTTTTTTTAACTCATGTGTCAGAAAAGTTTTTGTTTTATCAAAAGTGGTTACTTCCCACCATTTAAATGATAATATTTAAATTGCGCTTTATTTCTCTTTTTCCAATCTCCTCCCTCTTTTATATGGGGTTGTAGCATGTCGATTCTATCAGTTTTTGGTCTAAGTCGAACTTTAAAATTGATCTTTTTTAATACCAAATTAAAGACAACATAAAACAATAAAAGAAAAAAAATAAGGTACAATATATAAAACTCTTCGATTATAATTAAAATAATAGAGCAAAGGGTGGGAAATACTCACTTGGGATAGGGCAAAGTCTTTTCTAGCATGTGAGATAAAAAACTAAGTTTCTACCCATTTTTGTGGTTCTTTTACCACCATACCCTTACACTTTAAATACAAAAGTAGGTGGGTCCTATTTCTTTATTTTCTCTCTATACTCCCTTTTTGGATTTTATACAAAATCTGACTTTGTGCTAAAATATTTCGAAAGACTTCAACAATTTTCATTTTCTAATCCATTTTTCATATTTTAAACAAGTTTTGATATTTTTAAACAAATTTCCACATTTTATATAATGGCAATTGTTTAAAAAAAATGTACTTTTTTTTAATATTCATATTTATTTTTTTGTAAAGTTCTTATTTTAAATAACTTCAATTCTTCTTTTGTTTTTAAAATAAATTATTTAGGTTTTTATATTTTAATATTTAAATTTTAAGGACACAATTTCGATGACGATTAAGACAATATAAATTAGGGGCACAATATAAAACGATATGCATGCAATGATGTAATAATGTGCACGATATGTGTGAATTACATATGCATGAAATGTTTGCATGCATATCACACGTGCACGATATGCAATGCATGAAATGTTTACATGCAATTCACATATGCATGAATTAATATTGTGCACGATATGTAATGTTTGCATGCAAAGTGCATGATATGCATGCAATAATGTTGGGCACGATATGCATGTAGACACACAGGGCACGATACAGATGTAATATTTGGCACGATATACATGCAGCATGATATGGTTTAATGTATGCAAATGTATAATAAATGGCACGATATGTGCGAAATAGGCACGATATGTGTGAGATGAAATGCACGCACGATATAGTACAATTATGAAATGGGCACGATATAAATTAATGGTACAATTTTGGCACGATTCGGTACAATATAAATTAGGGGCACGATTTCGACACGATATAAATTAGGGACACGATTTCGGCAAAATTCGGCACGATATAAATTAGGGCACAATTTTGACACGATTCGGCACGATTTCGGCATAATTCGGCACGATTTCTGCACGATTCGGTTCGGCACGATATATATATATATTTATATTTCTTGTCTTCTTCTGCGGATAGAGTGTGTATTTGGGGGTGTACACGGTTTTCAAAGAAAATAATAATTGTATCAGTTTTAAAATTCAAAATCGTCAAATTAAAGGAAGGGCAATTGGGTCAAATTGGGTAAAAAAGAGTTTTTTTAAGTTGGTGGGTAGAAAAGAATACCCACTATTCATAGTGGGTAGTTAAAAAATTCCCCCAAAATAATATGACATCCATGTTCAAAAATTCAAATAATTATTTAAATATAACTCGTCTTACAGCTGTGGCAAAAATATTAATCAAGTTAAGCATAACAAAGTGTTACAATATATAGTTTCTGGAATGTTTTTGTCTTTTTAATTTGAGAAATTTTGATTTAGGGCCTTAAAAGAAATTAAATGTGATAGTTTTGTTAGCAACTAGAAGACCCAAGGAAATATGGGCCCTTCATTTTTTTGAGGGAGAGTTTTTAATTTTTTTTTATTTAAATCACACAATATAGAAAAAAAAAATTAGTACTAAGAGAATTCGAAACTGGGTGATTGATCCAGGACTAACCACTATGCTAGATTCATTCATTGTTCAACATCTTATTTATTTTATATATGGACTATATGTCAACGGTATACAAAAAATTTGGGCTCCTAAATTTTATAATGTTTTTGAGCCCGAGTCGATCGACTCCTCCGACTTACATAAGGAACAACCCTATGTTGTAGTCACGTGCAACACATGTATAAGAAATAAAAACAAAGCTCTTTCGGATGGATCCACTATAGGTACGGGTTTAAACCTACAATTTCCATCCCTAAATATTTTTTAAATTTTGTTTTAGAAGGCTTTATATGATTTCAAATTAGGGATAACGTTTTTAATCAACCCAAACTATACGAGTTTTTACACTTTGCAACCCGAACTTTGAAAAGTTACCGATTGCAACCTAAACTTCACAAAATTTTACACTTTGCATAAAATTCCGGTTTTACCCCTGGTTTCAGGAAAGATGGTTTGTAGTTTACACTCTAAACTTTAAAGTTGTTACACTTTGCAACCTGAACGATAAATTTCATTGCATTTTCTTTGAATACTCCCAAAGGTCTTGCGACCCTCGAAAATGGTATCAGAGACTAGGTTTATTAAGAACTTTTAGTTAAATTTATTATATTTATGTAATTAACAATTGGTGAGGAGAAATTACTCCAAGATTATGGATCCGGACCGATGTCCGAGATGTACCCTTACAGACATATCGTCAAATATTGACGATGTATGCACAAGAACACTTGACCAGGTTTCATATTGGGAATACCAACATGAAGAAAATGAACAAGCGATGAGCCGACGGGAAACCTTAAGGCAATGCAAAATGCGAGCAGAATATTATAGGCGCTTGGATGCTCAACTGCACTTATATGTTCACTTAATGAACCTTCAAGAAACGGTTCATGAAAATTCCCATCGAACAATGATTCCCGATGGAGTACCGTGAGTGGAACGAGATACTTCCAGACAAATCTAAGTTCTCCGAAGATCTTAGAAGAAGTCGTAAGACGGTGCAGTAATTATGGCAACCGCCATATTCATCTACCAACACAAGTTCATCGATCCGAACTGGATGGGAGACGATGGTGAAATATCGAAGGAAACTCTTGAACTCCTATATGATATTGAAACGAGTCAAGAACCGGAGGATGTACTCAAGTTCATCCGGAGGAAGGAAACGTATTGATTTTGGGACGGTACCTATTTACACCAAAAAGGAAACCCACCGAAGTTATACGAAAGATGACAGAGATGAGGAAAAGCTCATTGCTCTCATCAAAGGAAAATCCATCAAAAATTAAAAAAGATGGATATGGAAAAGATGAATCTTAAAGATCTACACGACTGGCGTAATCCTTCGCAGGATTAGGTATTGTAGATTTAAAGATGAACGCAGTGAGGAATCGCTTTGGTTACCTATGACCCACAAGGTAGACCAATTCCTCCACCACCGCCACCGATTAATCCTAACGTCGAAGAAAGCACGGGTTCACATCATGGAACTCGGGACGAGAGGATGCCACACGCTGGGGATTTCACGACAAGGAAGTGATCCACTTTTCCGGGACAGGAGGTCGAAACCCCTTGCGGGGAACTGCATAACCTACCGGAAGGCCGAATGTTTATCGACGCCTTATGGAAGATCGCACTCGACCCAATACATCCGTATGGGTTGATGTTAAACTGGACATCCCGATTTTAAAAGCAGAGAAGTTCTCATTGATGAATGGGCTTGGCTATGAGAATTTCAAAGCAGAACCCTCGATCTTACAAAGGATTCATTCATTTTACTCCTTGAAATGAGTCTTGAAGGATCGGTGAAGATTGTCCGGGATATGACCAATGCTAGTACGAAAAGTTCGGTCACATTAGGGGAATCACTTAAAGGAATTGTCGATGGTATGACAAAGCTATTCAAAATCCAATTCATCGGCACAAAAAAGTTATTTCGAGGGATTAGAGGATGAAAAAGAAAGAAATATAAACAAGCCCTCTATAGCCTTTGAAGTTCTTTGGATATTTGTCATATTGACGAATATATTAAATTGTTCACCGAATACCGGTGGAAATCCAAGATTGAGGAAAAAGAAGCCGCATGACCTATTCTTTGCCAAGATTCCAAGTCCCCGGAGAGAAATGCTTATCGGGAATACAAGGTGGAGTCAAGTAGAAAGCGCGGGCTTAAAAATGTCTTTCCTAAAGGCCAAGTTATCCGAATGGTGCTATCAAGCAGCTCCGCACAGAATTACAAGAGATTAAGAGGAATTAACAAAGCAGTTCTCTCTATGTTGCGTGGATAATGATATCCCAACAGTTGTGGGAGGTCAACCAAGGCGGCACAAGAAGAAGAAGGAGAGAAGCCATCCATACCGCCGAGAAAGCAACAACAAAAAAGCAGGTCTTCATGGAGACCTAGAAGGTTTCGTCAAAACAAAAGCCCGGTTATAAATCGGGCAAAGACCAGCTCCAAGCGGGAGTAGAGCCTCATCATCGGTTCTAATCAAGCAAGTACCAAAGAAATCCAGGAAGAAGAACTTTCGGGCGTGCTCACACGAGCTAATGAAAGTTTCAAAGATTGTAATTGCCGGACATGCGGAGCAAGAGGGCATATCTCAACGGATTGCCCAGGCATAATCAAAAACGAGGGGTCGGAGGTTCGAGGCCACACGTAAATCGAAGAAGTTTGTCTATTATCAAGATTTAATACGGGTGTATCAATTTGAGGATATTCCTCGATGAAAGCATCTATGAAGAAGAGATCTATTCTCGATGATGGAAGTGACTCAAATTTCGTAATCGAGTGAAGAAGAAATTCTTCAAAGACAGATCGGGGAGGATATGTCGATTCCTCTCTCACACGACGGTTTCTCATAAAACTCTTATGAGAATCATGAAGGAAGATCCAAAGCTTCAAGTCTATGATGGATTTACAATCGGAGCTATGGAAAAAGCATTGGATAAGATTGGGTTTCGTAATGAGAAGACACCAAATTATCCACGGGGGTAACAACCGGAGAATTAGCCATTCCGATGGAGTTTACCAGTAACCGATCGAGATGCATTGGTCCCTATTAGAGAAATACGGGAGATCAAAAGCGAGTTAAAAGAGAAGTTGCAAATACACTCTCATGGATTCACATTGGAGCCATAAGAGTCATTATTAAGGCAACATTCAAGGAAGGAATAGATTCGCCACTCAATCTGGCTATTTTTGACAAGCGAATCTCAAATCTCAAGGATTCATGCCTTGGAGCGGTTACAGGAAATTTGTATGCAGGGAAATTAGCATTTAATGTCTATCCTAGAATTGCATACAATTTGGGAGATCGAGACTTCAGTAGAGTCCTAACCCTTCATCAAGATTTCAAAAGAGTCGATTTGATGAAAGAAGGAAACAGGCCTTACTCGATCACATACAAGATTTCCTATGCTCTCTCGAATACCCATCATTCCGAAGTATTCTTGAGAAAGGAATTTATTGAAGTCCCAAGAATCTTTGAGGACTTTGCAGGGTGGTGTTACCAGAAATTATTGAATCTCCAACTATTAAGGAGATTGATATGATAATTCAAGATCAACCAGTCTTCAACAAAAGTCGGAGTCTCAGAGTTGAGCCCAGAAGGATGTCTTTCCAACAAGACAGAATGACAAGTAGCAGCCGTTGGGAAGAAAGGAGACCAAGTACAGTTCAGCGCATCCCCGATGTTTTTAAAACAGCAGGAGAGCTGAAATGTCCAGAAGGATGGCGAGAGGTTGAAGTAATATTCGACATCACCCAAAAGGATAACATTTTTCCTTGTGATGTTCTATATTATCTCCAACAACCAATCGTTGGAAGGTATCAAAGAAGCCTGAAGATAGGAGAAATTGAGCTTACTATCACGGGGGAGTTATGGGAAAATCCTTAACAATTAATATCGGGAATTGAATTTCTTGAGGAACATAAACCTTGGGAAAGATTACAAGACGGAATGGAGTTCACAAAGTGGCTAATAAAAGATACGAGAATCGATGACCACTAGTCCATTCTCCATATACATTTCTATTGGAATGTTATATGCCGAATACAAGGCCGAGTATTTCGCCGCCTATATTGATTCAGTCTTGCAGGAATATGTACCGCAAAGCCGGATGTTTTTCCTAAAGAAATTGGAGAAGATTTACCAGCTATTGCAGGAAGAGATTTCTCTAAAAGGATTCTTATCCTTAACAGGGGGAATTAAACAAGAGTAAATAATGATCGGAGAGGAGAAAAGACCCGTGGTACAAAGTAAAGACGCCACCAATCTATTTCCATGATACAAGTGCAGATATTTTCTTTGGGAAACAATTTCTCGCAAACATTCAAGCGGTTCACACAAGAGAACGAGACAAGAAGACTTATTTTCACAACCTTATGTGATCATAAGATTATTGTCCGTGAGCGGGAAGCATTTTACGTAAAAATGCCAATTAATTTTCGCAGCAAGCGTGGTGATGAAGCCAAACTTCGCAATCCAAAAATGGCGGATCGAAGGAAATTTGGTGAAGCTTTATTATCCTATAGACAATTTGGTTCCATTCGGAAGGATCAAGATATGGGATAATAACTTGTATTCATTCGAGTACAAGGAGAAGAAGAACGAGTCACCCAAAAGCCATTGCGGAGAATTATGGATGAGTCTAATGGAGAATCCACGAGTGATGTAACCATAGAGGAACAAATATCACTCGAGGATATCAAGAAGAAAATCCAAAGGAATTACAATGAAGATCCTTTGGCTTGGTGGGATAAGAACGAGCTTAAAGCTTCCTTAAAGGTTAAACTGGAAAGGAGTACGAGTTCGTAAGATTCAAACCAATCCTTATGAACCAGGAGGATCGTGAGGATATGCGAGAAGATACTTAAGGAACATCTTGACCTTAAGTTGATTTCACCAGAGTTTCTCCATACAAAGCAGATCCAGGGTTTTTAGTCAAAACCATGGAGAAATTAAAAGAGGAAAGCCAAGACTTGTTATAATTACAAATGGATTAATAACATTTTGGAGTTAACGGATACTATATCCCAAGCAGAGAACATCCGGTTAAATGTATCAAAGGTGCCAAGATATTCTCAAAGTTCGATTGCAAGTCCGGATTCTACCAGATTAAGATGGAGGAAGAAAGTAAGAAGTTTCTGACTTTCTCTACACCACAGGACACTATATTTGGAACGTGATGCCTATGAGATTCGCTAACGCACCCGGATATATCAAAGAAAGATGGATAATCTTTTCAAAGATTATTTCGATTTCATGTTCGTATATATCGACGACATTCTAATCGCATCAAAGAACATGAAGGAGCATCTCAAACATTTGGAAATATTTTGGATGTTTGTCACAAAGAAGGATTAGTGCTTTCGGAAAAGAAGGCGTAATCGCAACAAGACAGATTGAATTCCTCGGAATTGAAATCGATGAATCCGGGAATTATTCTCTGAGAATCATATTGTGGAAAAATACGGGGATTTCGGATACACCGAAAGACAAGAAGCGACTTGAGTTTTCTTGGAGTTGTTAATTTTTTGGAATGTTTATTAACAATCTAGCATACTACACGGGGAAGGTGTTTAGCCCATTACTTAAAAAGATGCAAAGATTCAAATGGGAAGATGAACATCAGAAGGAATCAAGCAACTTAAAGAAGTTTGTAAAAAGCTTCCAAAACTTGCAATTCCCAAGACGAGGATGAATGGTTCTTTACACGGATGCATGTGATGATTGGTGGCGGCGGTTCTTACTAAGGTCACACCAAATGAAGAAGTGCCATGCAGATATATGTGCGGTTTATTCACCCCTAGTGAAGCAACTTCGGTGGCATATTAACGAAAGAATTCTTTCGATAAAAGAAAGGCTTTTAAAAAATGGCCTCTATTTTTTGGCTAAAAAGTTTACTTTTAAAATTGATAATTCAAGTGTCGAGGCTTTTTCGAAAAACAAAATTGAATCAAAACCGAGAAAAGGCTCGATTACTTAGATGGCAAGCTGAATGTCAATATTATGATTATGATATTGTCATTATAAAATCTCATGAAAATATTCTTGCAGATTTCTTGACACGAGATGGAAGGACGCGTTCTTCGACGAGGTCCTTAAACGAGTAAGACATCTCAGGGAAAAACCGGGAGAGTCTAGAACGAGATTTTGGGGCGTTATGTCTCAATGCGAGTTTCTTGGACGACTCAACAGTCGACTGAAATCCGTTTCTAGTCAAATACGAGCATGCCGGTTCGCTCAAGGACAATTGTTCTTAGCGGCTGCAAGTGGCCTCTCTTCCAGCCCGCATCTCCTACGGTGCAAAAAGGGGCCGAGAGAGTACGGGCTCTAACCCGGAGGTTATGGATTCAAGTACCATAATCACAAGTGTTGCGGTGATGCATCCCCCGAGGTGTACAAATCGAATCTTAATGTTGAAGCTCCGGTGTCACAACCCGAGTCTTCAAGTCAACCCAAGACCTCACGGGGTAAAAGAGGGAGAGTTGAATCTTAGGCCACGATGTGCAGGCAAATCTAAGGTTCAAATCGACGAGATTAAGATTTCTCCTATGCGGGTATATCGCGACAATGGGAGAAATTAGTTACAAGACAAGGTATTAACCGAAAAAAACAATGGTTGATATCTCGAGGCAAGTATCCAAGAGTTTGGATGAAACCAGGAAGTCATCCAAATGAAGTACAAGAATGGTATACTTTTGGAGCTTTAGCTTCAATCTATACCGTGTCACCAGGATTCCCGTAAATTTCAAAATTACCGAAATGGATTGGGGAAGCGATTTTGAGACTGGGCCAATAATCCACACTTGGCCGAGGCGATATTTTGAACCGTATTTTATCGGTGCGGCGAACCAAACGAAGAAAGGCTTTAATGAAGCTTTTCATTTCATCAAGCTAAGAAGACCGGATGGAAATGCTTTAAAATACATTAAAGCGACTTCAGGAAGAAGGACCGGTGTTAGTAGGAGCATTTTTCAAGACGAAGCTTCTACAAGACGAGCATGGGGTCTTTGGGTTTGTCTAATGAAATGGACAAAGTCAAATATCCATTCAAGTTCTTCTAGAATTCGACGAATGGATCTTTCCTTTTGAATTCGATATTTGGATCAACCACGGGATTTGCAGAGGAACTCTTGAAACCAAAAGGAGAATTCTCTCTGGGAAAACAAGATTCCGTGAGCAAAGAAACTTAGAAATTGCGTAACATGGCGCATGTTGGCCGTTGGATCGACCAGGATCTGTCAAGCATGCCCCAGAGAAGGAACCCGAGTTTGGGAAAGGTTTCCACCCAAACCCGACCGACAGACCATACACTGGAAAGGACAAGGGCCCAGCTCACAAGACGCGTTTTCCTCGGGGACCACGCAGACCAACTTTTAGAAGATTCCCGACAACCATCACATGGGTTGAGTCACGCGGAAAGAGAAGGAAAGGCAGTGGCGAGTAATAATTCGGGGAGTATGACGTAAGCGGTGACGTCTTACATCTCAACAAGATTTGAAGTCCGAATTTCAAGTCCAGGACTTACCTCTATAAAATGCAGGATTTGAAGGAAGGTCGAGGACATCGAACATTTTCCTTAGTTTTCTTATAATAAATTCGAGAGAAAATTGTAATATTTTGAGTGTTTTAGTTTTTAAGTTTTTATGTATTTCCGAGTGCAAGCCTCATCTATGAGAGGCTAAACTAAAGATTCTCCTCCTAAAAGGAGATTACTAATGTAATAAATATTTCTATAAGTTCTTAATAAAAAGAACTCGCTTCAACATGTGTTCATAATGTTCTATTAATTCATCCCCTTTGAAGAATTACTTTTACGCCTTGGAGTAGGAAACGAACCAAGGTCTTCGTGGCTTTGAGCGGAGCCAAGGAGTCGGATAACTTGAGATCATCTTCCCCGAGGGTGAGGTTGAAAGTGAGTGAGCCGTTTGTCAAACGATCTGGGGGCAGTAATTTTCCGACTGGTGGCGTTGCGAACCACTTAACCCGGTGCCGTTTCGGTCAAAAGAGGTATGAATTTTAAGGGATTTATTAATTTTACGGAAGCATGTTGGGCCTGATATGGTCGTAATGGACTATTTTCATTTTCAGTCTAAAGACCCAATTTGTATACGGATAAATACTTGAAATAAGATCTTGATAGAAGTATGTCTTGTTGAGTTTATAGGCTGGAAACCTGACATGATCCATTTAAAACCTCTGAATAGAGACTGGATCTAAGTAGGTGTAACAATGCCACGAACAAAACAAGTTACAGAAAAATCGGGTTCTTATTTCTCGAAAAATCCGAAAAACAAATTGATTATGGAGTAAAAACTTTATGATTATTGTATAATGCAATATATTTATCCTTGTGGAGCAATCTGCTACAAATTAGAGTTTAAAGGGATAACTAGAACTATTGTTATTAAAGA